>JBAIZL010000009.1:52071580-52236580 GCA_036971475.1 Prosapia bicincta | reverse complement strand
AGGACCTTAAGTTCCTGTATTTAAGGCTATGTAACCCTTCCCCGCCCGCTCTAAGCTCGTCATTATCTCCGTGCTTATTTTCTTGTACAGGCGGGTTGGACAACGTATTCGATTCAACCTGTATAATTTTCTTATCTGTTTTAGAACACTGAAAAATGTCTATTATTTTAAAATGGCTGTAACTTTTTTGTTATTCAAGTTTTTCAAATTCAGTTTTCACTATTGTTCATTTTGGATTTTGCTGGTCATTTCAAAATGTCAGTGATAGTTCTACGTGGCCTAGTTCTCAAGTAAGCATTTTTCGGCACTTAGAAATTTTTCAATGCACTCCTGTTTGTCAAATTTAGTTAGTTATTACAGTTTTATTTTATTTTAATTTTTAATTTGTCTTAATAATACTTATTCAAGATTTTACTAACTTCTTCACTCTTTACAACCTTTCACTTTACTGTAAATTAAAACCTTATTATTTAATTATTAAATTTGTTATTCAAATTTTTGAAATTATTAATTTCTTAATTTGAACGGTGATTCAGACCGTTTCAGTGTGTGTGTAATTAATTCAACAAAAATTTAAAATCAAAGCATAGATATGTATGTATGTAATTTATTCGACAAAAATATAAAATCAAAGCATAGATTAAGTTTGGATTAAAGTGATTTTTTTAAAATTTTAATTTGAAATAATATTTTTATTTTACTGCGTTATTTGTTCAGGCTCTCATAATCACAGTCCAATAGAGGGCTGAAAGTTTTCTAACTTAATGGACTAACTGGAAATGCGCAGGCACGTCGTATGTGTGTGTGTGTGTTTGCGAGAGATGAATGGCCAGCCCCTTCTGACAGGGGAAAGTTTTTTAATTACTACCAGAAATCTCTAGAACCAGGCATTGCGGATTAATAAACCAGATTAGTGGAGATAACAGAGCCGGGCACGATTACGACCGTGTGCACAGATTTTCGCCCTTATTGTTTCTTAGGTAATATGGTGAACTCATTATACATTATACAATAAAAATACACCTATTTAAGGGTGTATGTTTTACGAAAGAACTCAGACTTGTTTGTCAGTAAAAATTTTTTTTTAACTATAAAGCAAACCTAAAAACACATTAGCTTTTTGTTGTACTCTAGTGTTAAATTTGAAGTCATTTTTCTTTCGAGATACTGAAAAAGAAACGAGCATGACGATAACTGACATTAGCAAGGTTTTTGTCATTTTGATGCAGTTGATGTCCACCCAAACGTTGACACTGCTTTAAAAATACCCCCAGTGCTCCTGCCCCAAACTGCACAGGAAGATCCTTTTCCGACCTTTGAGGATGAATTTTTCCGTAGAAGTGACACAAATCCTGCTCTTATGAGGGTAGACATTTTAAACCCGGTATTGAGTATAACACAACCATTAAAAGTTTGATAATTATTATTAAGATTTTTTCAAACATATTTTATATCGCTCGTTACTTAATAAAATGAAAACTCGTGAAAATTTATCGGTGGCACACTTATTCAAAATGAAATTTAAAGATGAATTATCATTAGTTTTATGAGATTTGTTGCATCAAGGTATCTTCACCGATAATATCTTCAAAATAACAACAAAGGAGTAAAGAGTAAATAAAGGAGTGGGAAGATTTGTGGACTAAAAGGGGAGGATAAAACAATGCTCGACGAGGAATCTCTCCTGTGAATATCTCTCACTCAGTAGGGAGTAAATCCAGGATTAGGGCGCAACCTGTAAGCTGCTGAGAGTGTTGCTTTAACAAGCAGGTTTAATGCCGTTGTTAATAATAAACAAAAGGAAGGATGCGTGTAGAGGTTAGGTTATTCTTGTATTTGGGCTGCAAATGTGTTAATTATTCCACTTGTTTTAAAAAAAACTTTCTTAAAAATTGTTTGAAATATTTAGAAAACCGGGTCCAAAATAAACTTTTATTGTTTTTTGTAAGGTAGCACTGTTCACCTTCTTTTAAATACGAAAGGTTTTTGTATTGCTAGAGGCTACGTATTTCCTTTCAAACAAAACAGAGGTACCTTTCTAAAATTATAAATTAGTAGAGAATCTCAATTAATTACATTTTATTAAAAAAAAAATTTTTTCGTTACGAACTAAAACAAAAAATTCTAAAATATTAAATTATATTTAATATAACACACAAAACCACAGAAACAGCGAAGATAATCAAAAAATATATAAATAAAAACAAGTTAAACCTAATGAAATATAAATTTTAGTTAATTGCCACTGTACTCTTAGAATTTTATTCCTAATTTTAACCAATGATTTTATTCAAAATTGTAAGGGTTAACAGTAAAGTTGGTGGATTAGCTGGGTTGCTTGAGGTACGATTTGGGCGACTGCCTCAGGCTACCTCGATTTCCAATTTTCGCTAGAAAATTTCATCCTGATTCCAATTATTTTTCTAGAAGAGCTAACTCACACTATCCCCCCCTCCGCCATCAACTAAACTTTAAGGCCAATCCGTGTTTAATAGACCCTTAAGACCAAACTAACTTAGCATTAGAATTTTATAAAAACTGTGTGGCTATTTTTACATTTTGTTTTGTTAATTCTTAGGGTGTAATTGTTCATTTATCCGTTTGAATGCAATCCTCAGACATTTTTTCTTGTTGTTCAAGGCACGTCCTCGCTTAAAAAAATCCTTTATCACAAAATAATGTTGTTAACTTCATTCGTTAACATAAATAACCTGTGTGGTTCCTCAAATGGGTTGGTAAATGATTTATTTGTAGAAGATAAATACAGCAGCTCCTGCCGCACTGAGTGGTTTCCATCAACTATTTCAGATGTGATAAAATAAAACCACCATTTTCCAAGAGGTTCGGTATATATATATATATATATATATATATATATATATATATATATATATATATATATATATATATATATATATATATATAATACGTTTTCTTGTTTAATAATTTAAAACAACATAAGTTATTCAAATACAAGAATATTTATTAATTTACATCCAAAGCTTTCCGTTGATAAACAGTATCAACATCACCAGGAATGAAAATTACAATAATGTCTTATTATTATATGTCGTTTTAAAATATATATATATATATATATATATATATATATATATATATATATATATATATATATATATATATATATATTAAAAAATACGTTTTCTTGTTTAATAATTTAAAACAACACAGGTTATTCAAATACAAGAATATTTATTTTTTTTTTTATTATTTTATATCCAAAGCTTTTTGTTGGCAAACAGTACAAACATCATCAGGAATGAAAATTATAATAATAAATATTCTTGTATTTGAATAACCTATGTTGTTTAATATATATATATATATATATATATATATATATATATGATGATACACATCTCATTATAAGTCGACTCTAATAAATGTGTTTTTTCGTTCGTTACATTAGTTATGTTCCATTACTAACAAACCCTTATTTTCTTGTTTTGATCTTCCTTTAAGAAAATATTACTAAAAATATCTGTTACATGAGCATCAATTTCATTAATTATGAAGATCTTTAGTTGGCTATAAACAGACCCCTTTAATTTTTAACTTTTATATATATTTTAAATTCAAAATGTTCCCTCTTAGGTGTACATTTTCATATTTTTAACTTTTTATCAATTACTGCTCAGTTGTGTTGAATTTGAACACCATAGCACGTATCTGTAACTACAGAATTATTCATCAAAACCTTAACCTCAAATTACTGTTTATTTTCATCAAAAGATTTTTTTCAAAATACCCTATTTTATGTTTATTTGACATTAACATGATCACTGTTGTCTAGCTCAGCTTCTACAGAGTTCGACATTTGGAAGCTGTAATTTTGGTACTGCTTTGGATTTCAATTTTCTAGCGGTTAGTCCAATAATTTATGTTTTAAGAGTTAAAAAAATCATTTTTTAATCACACAGAACAAATGGTAGCATTTTCAGATTTACCTAGTCTTGCCTCTGACGAGCCTGTAGCTATTCCCGAGCAAGGTCTGTATTTTTTACAATTAATAATATTTAACATCAGTTCCTTTTGTAGACCAGTTATAGTTATTAAAAAAACCAAATACAGAAGAAAGTACACAATACTAACAACAGTCACAACATGGCACTGATGGGAAGGTTAGTGCATAAGAGGTATCTAATTCATGCTTGGTATCATATCCCCACCAGTCCCTCTAATCATAAGTATACCCTTGTTTGTCGAGCCATGGGTTCACGTATAAGGCAATACTAACAATGAACAAGTCATAACATGGCACTGATGGGAAGGTTAGTGCATAAATAAGAGGTATCTAATTCATGCTTGGTATCATATCACCACCAGTCCCTCTAATCATAAGTATACCCTTGTTTGTCGAGCCATGGGTTCACGTATAAGGCAATACTAACAACGAACAAGTCACAACATGGCACTGATGGGAAGGTTAGTGCATAAATAAGAGGTATCTAATTCATGCTTGGTATCATATCACCACCAGTCCCTCTAATCATAAGTATACCCTTGTTTGTCGAGCCATGGGTTCACATATAAGGCAATACTAACAATGAACAAGTCATAACATGGCACTGATGGGAAGGTTAGTGCATAAATAAGAGGTATCTAATTCATGCTTGGTATCATATCACCACCAGTCCCTCTAATCATAAGTATACCCTTGTTTGTCGAGCCATGGGTTCACGTATAAGGCAATACTAACAATGAACAAGTCACAACATGGAACTGATGGGAAGGTTAGTGCATAAATAAGAGGTATCTAACTCATGCTTGGTATCATGTCACCACCAGTCACTCTAATCATAAGTATACCCTTGTTTGTCGAGCAATTTTGTTCACGCAGCACTGGAGCGAGGGTGTATTGTAAAAACCCAAGGGTAAAACTAGTTTTTTCCTTGGGGAGGTATACCTCAGTCTTTCAGGTCGAAATATATGCTATAAATGCCTGTCTGGGAGAGATAGCAAGAAACGGAATACACAGGACCCGGATTGCTATTTTCTCTGACAGTCAGGCAGCAATTAAGGCACTAAACAGACATGTGGTCACCTCGGCTATAGTCAGGGAGTGCCTAAATAACCTAGAAGCCCTGGCAAGGCACAATCAAGTCAAGATAGGTTGGGTGCCAAGGCATAGGGGAATATTTGGAAATGAAGCCGCAGATGCGCTGGCCAGAGAGGTGTCTTCAACTCCCCTAATTGGACCGGAGCCGGCGGTAGGTATTTCCAAATCCATGGTCAAGATTGCAGTGCAAAGGTGGATGGCTGAAAGACACTGTGAGCACTGGGTCAGGGCTGAAGGAATGAGACACAGTAAGCTAACCCTTAGGAAACCTTCCTTGGGGCTGCAGGAGAGTCTCATCTATCTGTCTAGGCAGGAATTGAGGATAGCCACAGGTCTACTCACGGGACACTGTGGACTAAGGAAACATCTGCATAATACGGGTATCTTCAAAGATGAACCAGTGTGCAGATTATGCGGGCAAGAACTGGAGACCGCCACACACATCACTTATAGATGTGAAGCACTTGCCGAGAGGCGCTTCAACCTCTTTGGTGATAGCACAGCTCTGGAAGAGGATGCTGAAAGTAAAACACTAGTCAGGAAACATCTAAACCTGGTAAGAGGGAAGGGGATCTTTGACTAGATCAGGGAGGTAAGTACAATATACCTAAGGTAGCGGTGCTTCGGGCAGTTTAAACCCGCTCCCAAGTTAATTAAAAAAAAAAAAAAAAAACAATGAACAAATCATAACATGACACTGATGGGAAGGGTAGTAAATAAGAGGTATCTAATTCATGCATGGTATCACGTCACCACCAGTCCCTCTAGTCATAAGTATACCCTTGTTTGTCGAGCCATGGGTCCACGTAAAAGGCAATACTAACAATGAACAAGTCACAACATGACACTGATGGGAAGGTTAGTGCATAAGAGGTATCTAATTCATGCTTGGTATCATATCACTACCAGTCCCTCTAGTTATAAGTATACCCTTGTTTGTCGAGCCATGGGTTCACGTATAAGGAAATTTCACATACATGTTTCACAGCAACATCAAGTAGTCAACCTTGGTGGAGTTGTCATTGAGGACGTTGTATATGTATGACTCAATAATTTAGTTATTGATGAAACCACAATTATATAGAAAGTAAAGGTGTTGACAGCCACTCAGTATTACAAACCCTCAAAGAGAGGACCAAAGAAAGGGTAGCAGTGGAAGCAACCCCTACTAGCAAAACTTAAGACACCTGACAGAGGGATTGAGCCTTGGGGGATGTTACCGTCCCTCCTGCTACCAACAATCTGTATAGAGTTGTCTCTTTGATCATTGCCATTTATGAAAGCAGAGTAAATATTTCCACCTTTGGATATCAGCATCTAGCCCTGGCCTCTTGCATTCTGACTCTAAGCACACCCTATAACAACAATTACAATAGCACTATACATGGCTTGCGAGTAACAATTACACTACCCCAAAACATGTTTGACCCATATAAATATTTAACAAAAGAGTATAAAATACTTTTATGATTATATTTTATACATTTATGTACAATGTATATTAAAACATTGAACAGTTGAATATATTATCACTAAACCATATGCTCAAAAAAATGTGTACAAAATAGAAAATAAAACCAATGTCTTCCAAGTAAACATTAATCCTTGCCCTAAAAGATAGAAATTTTTACAAGTCCTTTTTTTCAAGTGTCTGAACACTGGCTTCGATCCCCAACTGTAGAGCTTTGTTTTTCTGGGTGCTTTTATACTTCTCTCACATGCCATAATATTTTAAGATTTTTGTTGACATTTGTCTTTGCAGCAACCACCAGACATAGAAATGAACTATTTCTATTCTTACAAAACTATTTCACATGTTATTCACTACAAGAAAGAATATGTACAACCTACACTGCCTTCTATATAATCATCATTGTCAACAATGTTATCATTGACTTCAACAGAATCACCCCTACCATTAGGGCTACCTTCCACTGGATATCCACTACCACCACAGACACCAACTCCACCAAAATCTACACTGTCATTAGATACATCTATGAAAATTTCAACCCCTTAACTACTGCAGAGGTTGTCAGAAGAGGTTGTAAAAATCAATGCTGTTACGATTTTGGTTTGTTGGATAAATAACTTAAGCATTTGAAAATAATTACTTTTATTATTTTAAATTTCCTAATAACTTACAATGAAAATATTGGAAAGAACCCTAATACCACAAAAATAATCAAAAATAACAAATAAAAGAAGTTACTTAAGATTAAACCCTTATGTACATTTCGATGACCATGTCATCATCATCAGAGGGTCTTATTACAAAATTACAATCTAGCAAACAAGAAGTTACAAATTAGAGTGATAAAAATAAGATATTACAAGTAGATATTAGTTTTTTGAAAAAATGTCAACGTTTTAAAGTTTTTCCTAAATTTATAAATGGTTTCCGCATTAATCTTAATAACTTCTTTTATTTGTTATTTTTTATTATTTTTGTGGTATTGTGGTTCTTTCCAATATTTTCTTTGTAATATATTGTACCACTGTGCTCTTGATATTGTGTATTCCTAATAACTCTTAAATAAGAGATCATTCATTCAAAATATTGAGAAATGAAATTACTGTGAAAACTGTTATTTTTAAGTTAAAACTTTTATAGTCAATTTAAGTACCGTATGTTACAATAAGTAGTTTGTATACAAATGAGTGTATAATACTTGAAATTCAAATAAACACAAACTTTTAAAATTATGCCACAAAACTACCTGCTTAATAACCACTTATTTTAATTACAGTTAGAGGCACCCAGAGGGGTTTAGAATTCCTAGGATTTGGGAGTTATATTAAAGGGTTATAAGTTTTCTTCTTGGTCTTTCATCACCTAAAAAACTATTTCAAATTGATGAGTTTTGTAAAAAATTTGAAACCCTAATAAGGAAATTAAAATATAATAAGTTCAAGACAATTTACTTAAATAATGATTTGTAAACTAGAAGCTATGAATAAATATGTATGTACAATGTCCATAGAAGTCACAACTGTTTATAACTTTAGTGATAATTATAGTGATATATTTTAACAAGAAAACTTAATAAGAGCATCGAAATATACTATTTCACGAATATAACTATAAGCTATGGCTTATAAGATAATCTTATCTAGTATTTATACTAGAAAATCTTATGAGAAAAAAAATACTAAGGTTTTAAATACTCTAGAAGAAGTCTTAGTGTCAATATTTATTTATAGAATTATAGTTTGTGAATATTAAAATTTTTTAATTTGCTTTTACGGCCATGTTTTTCTTGGTTGACTTTAATCTATGTTTACTAAATAGTACTGCTCTGAACATGTATTTTAATGTATTTTGAATACATTTTGAATGTATTTAAAATCAAAACAAATTTAACTAACTCATTTTGTCAACTTATGTCTAATTCTAAGCGTATTATGGCATAAAATGACATTTTAAAAATTTTGCCTTGAAAATGAACGCCCAATCCCAATGTAAATAAACCAGCCCCCACCCAATAAAAATATGAAATTTTTGGTTGTGCTACTTATTACAGTAGTGGTAATCTAGTTATAAAAAATTCTGGTTCATCGCCACTTATTTAGTTCTAGTGTCAAGATTAAATGAGAATATAGATAGGGGTTTAGTTTTAATTATAAGACCCATTTTTTATATATTTCCATCTTTTACCCTATAACATGTTATAAAAAAAGTTCTTAAAAATTCATTTAATTCTAAATTACTGATAAATATTTAACACAAACATGTACGATTATGACAATTCTTACAATATTTTCTATGGGTATTATATTAGAAAAGGCAAATAAAAGTTTTTTTTCTGTTCAGTTAATTTCATATTTGTACTCAAAATTATTAAATTCATTATTTTAATATGATTTTTATAGTAGTTAATGAAAACCACCCTATATATTTCATTTATTATGATACGAAGTTATAGTCTACAGAATATGATATAATACCAAAAACTAATTTATTTTTTTTATTAGTTATCTTAATTCCTTAATGCTTGATAAATATTTTCTTGTATAGAAAACAACTGATGCTCAATTAACCGTGACTTCAATCAGAAGGTAGATTACTTAGTCCCGAACTCAGTTCCACTTAGCTAAACAAGCCTAAGGGTACTTTGCTCGGTTGCTTCACTTCAGTCCCTTTGATATGAGGAAGAGTGGCTATTAACAGCCTGCTTCCCTTTATCTAATATAACTGGAGCCTCAGCAACTAATCTGAGCTAAATGTATTATTAGATCTTAGTACAAAAGGAAAATCAACTCATATTACCCTTAACAATGTGTAGTATGAAAAAATTGTGATAATTTGAAACTAGTAGTTACAAAAAAAATACAGTAAACACTGTCATCCGGCAGATATTGGGCTGGGATATTGCCGGATTACTGGAGGGCCCTTTAAAAGCACAATGAACATTGTACAATATTTATGTGTATGTCCAAAAATAAAGAAAACATAGAAAATAGTCCTCTACATTATTTGAAATGATAAGACAAGAATTAATGTACTAGTATGTACTGTAAAATGTACTGTAACCTTTAACAATAAAAAACAAAGATTCCCAACATGTTTTCATTTACAATGCGACAACGTTGTTCACTTGCACTTCAATAAGTCGCTCTATATAACTACTGCAACACATAAGGCTCGAAATAGTTTCTGTTACACGAGCTACAGAACTAGAAGGCATGAAGGTCACTTAGTAACTGACATCAAATTGCACTGAAAAATATACACGTTATGTTTACATATTGATTATTTTTACATTTTACATACTTTGCAAAAACGCCGGATTACTGGAGAGGCCAGATAGGTGGAGGCCTGGATTATATAGTTTACTGTAATTATAATATTTTGTTCAATTTGGATGTAGTATAAACTTGGAAAGCATATATCAAATGCATTTATGTTATCTCTTGAAAAAACAATTGTGGGTTGTAAAAAACAAGTAAAACCCTGACTAACCAATGCAGTCCTAACAATTAAAATAACTATGAGCACCTTTTATACAATTATTGTTTTAAAAATTAATTCTGTTAAAAAAAATGTATGAAATATCAAAAAAAGGATGTTGTTTCTGTACTGCAACATCTTTAGTTAAACATAGATTACTGACTACACGTATAATAAATGTTGACTGTGACTTAGCACTGCATTACGTTACTCCCTTTGTCACGTTTCCCAATCATTTGTTTGTAATATACAGGAAAAATGTTTGTTGGGCAGAGATGTAAACAATGGGGCGTCAGATGGGTTTGGACACCACCTCCCTGAATGGTTTTATTATACAAATTATGGTAGTATTAAAATATTAAACACTTTTTAAATGTTTTAAACTTGCCTATAGTAGCACTTACTTTGCTTGTTGAGGACGGCCGTTTCAGGAGATGTGTCCCTTTGTCAACTCAGACCGTAACTGATCTCAAGGTTTACGTAGGTTAGGGTGGGGGTGGGATATTTTGGTGGTGTGGGTGTATTTTGTGTGTATTAGGAGTTATGATGTCAAAAAGTGCGTGTGAATTGTAATGTAATTGTATATTGAGTATGTGTGTAGGGTGTAGTTTGAAGTGCCTATATATTTAGTATTGTTCGGTTGTGTAGCGTTGGTTATTTCTGTGTTATTTATGAAGAATTTGTAGGTTAGATATTATGTCTATGTAGTCATGTTTTGTGGAGTTGAGATGTTCGGCGAAGTTTGATTGGTAGTTATTGTTTCTTAGTGCTTTTATATGTTCTTGGTAACGTGTGTAGAATGACCTCCCTGTCTGGCCTATGTAAAAACTGGGGCATGAACTGCAAGTTAGTTTGTAAGCTCCAGTGGCGTTGTAAATGTCGTTGATTTTGTTGTTGGGTTTAAATTGTTTGTTGAGAGTGTTGTGTGTGGAATAAGCTATTTTGTAGTTGTATTTTCCTAATGTGTTGGTTAGATTGTGGGTTTTTGATGATCTGTATGGTATTGAAACTGGTGTTTAACTCCTGGTAGTGTTCATCTTTGTTTGGCGGTGTTTCCTTCTAGCCAAATTCCTCGACAAAACTATCCGAAACCATATAAAATTTAATAATCATTGTAGCATACAAAATAGCCACACACAAGCCCCCCTTCTCATCGTCTAGCCAAATTCCTCGACAAAACTATCCGAAACCATATAAAATTTAATAATCATTGTAGCATAAAAAATAGCCTAAATCTGATAAACAAATAAAAAATGTAAATATCCCACACAATTCCACCTTAATCTCTTTTGATATATCAAATCTATATACAAACATCCCCATTCCAGAAACCATCGACATCCTCAAAAACATGCTAATAGACACATACATACATCGACGAAATCATCCAACTCACAAGATTAATCACATCTCAAAATTACTTAACCTACAATAACACATTCTACAACCAGAAAGATGGACTACTTATGGGCTCCCCCATAGCTAGCATCTTAGCAGAAATATTCATACACCATATTGAACAAAACCACATTTTACACAACAATAAATACTCAGATAACATAATTTACTGGTACAGATACGTCGACGACATCATAACATTATATAAAGGCAACACACGCAGAGCACACATATTTCTAAAACACCTAAATTACATACACCCTAAACTAACATACACCATCGAAACAGAACAACAAAACTCCCTCAACTTCTTAGACCTCACAATTAAATGAACAGACAAACATATAAATTCAACATATACCAAAAACCCACCAGTACTAATACGACCATACACAGTTCCTCAAACCACCCACACTAACATAAACTAGCTGCTTACAACACCATGATATATCGCCTGCTTAAAACACCGCTAGACAAAGATGAACACTACCAGGAGTTAAACACCATAAAATATTTAGTACAAACGAACGGATACAACCCAACAATGATTGACAAATTATACAACCGCCTAAAAAATAAACATAATAACCCAAATACAAACACACAAGATGACAATCCCATAAAATACTTATCAATACCATACAGATCATCCAAAACCCACAATCTAACCAACACATTACGAAAATACAACTACAAAATAGCTTACTCCACACACAACACTCTCAACAAACAATTTAAACCCAACAACAAAATCAACGACATTTACAATGCCACTGGAGTTTACAAACTAACTTGCAGTTCATGCCCCAGTTTTTACATAGGCCAGACAGGGAGGTCATTCTACACACGTTACCAAGAACATATAAAAGCACTAAAAAACAATAACTACCAATCAAACTTCGCAGATCATCTCAACTCCACAAAACATGACTACATAGACATACCATCTAACCTACAAATTCTTCATAAACAACACAGAAATAACCAACGCTACACAACCGAACAATACGAAATATATAGGCACTTCAAACTACACCTTACACACATACTCAATATACAATTACATTACAACTCACACGCACTTTTTGACATCATAACTCCTAATACACACAAAATACACCCACACCACCAAAATATCCCACCTCCACCCTAACCTACATAAACCTTGAGATCAGTTATGGTCTGAGTTGACAAAGAGACACATCTCCTGAAACAGCCGTCCTCAACAAGCAAGATAAGTGCTACTATAGGCAAGTTTAAAACATTTAAAAAGTGTTTAGTGATTACTAGTAGCTCACGTGAAGATGTAATCAACAAATGGTATTAAAATATTCTTTTTATAATAATTTAGGGTTTATTAATGCTTTTTCGTTTACACTTTCAAAATTTTTTTTTTTAACTGGTTGCCTAAGGTTTATTTGGAAACTAATATTTGTTGCAATGGAGCAATGTATTGGATATTATATTTTTAACTTATTACTTTTTAAAATTTAATTTATAAATATTTTTACTTATTTCTTTTACTATACTCTTTTTGTTAACTGGAACGCCGAAAGCACCGTACCATAAAACTCACATTATCTGGAACAAGGTGTTCCAACTTGAATGTATCTATACTCTTCAAAATGCATCTGTCAACAAATGGGATTTGTAAATTTATAAAATAAACACAATTTGCTTGGTTTAGCCTTTAGCATATATGCTAAAGCTTTGGGATTTATTTGACAGATGTTATTTTACAAAGGCTAAAATATAAGTATCAAGTGAAACCTTTATTGTAAATAATTTGAAATGAAACACAACTTTCAATGGGTAAAAGATGATTAATTTTGTATTTTAAAAATAAGCATTTGTATTTAAATTTTTGGATTATGTCTACACATGTTCTTTTATATTATTTCATGACAATTATAATCTGACAATGTTTAATTTCAGTTTCAATTTAAGTATTTATTTTAGTTTTATTTTGTTAAACTCTTAACAAAATGTCTCCATGCTCACGCAGCTAGAATCCATACAGTCAATAAAAGGTTTAGAAATGATTGCCCTTATACCAAGGTATGAGCTCTTTCCAATGATAAACTGAACATAAAATAATGTAGCAGAATAGTTTGATTGACATTAAGAGAACGATAAAATAAAACTTCACCAGAATCAAACCCTACCAGGAAAAACTCCACTATATAATATGCAAGAATACTTAGAAGATATATACCTAAATATCAATGAATTACTTAACCCTTGTTCACATACTTCAATATTCGAAATAAGAATTAGTGTACAAAGTTTGGTAAGATTTGCCCTTACGGAATATCATCAACGGGCATTAGCTTCAAGTTCATACTTCTAATACTAAGTATTGAATAATCAATATCCTACTATGGTAGGCACAGTGTAAAACAGCATATTCAAAGAGAACCAATTAGGTATGGATATAAGGTTTGGTGTATTTGTTTAGGTTAATTGATTCAAGGTATTGATCCCAAGGTAGGGACTTTCTTAATTTTACTTTATTCAATGGCAAATCTTAACATCTTTGCTATACTCTGCTTGGCCTCCCAATAAAGAAATGATGCCTTCACTCTTCATCTTGTGACGGCTGGACGAAAAAAAAATATCCCAGGCTGCTAACCCTATTATGTATAAGTGGACTTGTAGCTTTTCAAATTCATGACCCGTAAGCATTTGCCACTGAATTTAGCAACAGCTTCCACTTTTGCTAGGCTATGTGGTATTAACACCTAGTACCCCAGGCCCTTTTACATTTTTTGGTACTATTTTTTTTTTTGCTTCCCCTTGTTTTTTTCATTGATTGTTGATTCAATCAGGCTTCTTGGAATAGGGATATTTGATTATCAGGCTGTGTCAAGGTGTTACCTTTCTTTGCTAGCTGGTCTGTGTGTTCATTTCCCTCAATGCTGATATTGCTAGGGACCCATTGCAGCACCATGTACCACCATTTTTCAATCTTCCCTGCAAGGGCCTTTTGTCTGTTCATTGTTTGCCAAGATAAAAGACGGAAAATACTATCCCAGACGGTTGGTTTTTTTGTTGATATTAACCTATGTAGCAAGGCCCTGCAAAATAATCCACATAGCATAATTAATTGATACTTTTTTTTAATCTTAGAAGTTGCTGAACCATTTAACGAGTAGGGGGGATGGTTCTACTGATACAATATCAACCAAAATGAACACATAAAAGGCACCTAGGAACTGAAAAGAGCTGTGTTGGTCATTTCAACCTTTGACTGAAACATCATTATTGCATTACAATGACAATAGCTTTGTGACAGTTGCTTCAACTAGCTGTAGAACATCAAAATTGCCAGTGGTAGCATCAAAAAAGATGGTATCAGAGGACAAGAAAGAAGATCAACACTCAACAACCTGCTAGAATAGATAATAAGTATAATACCTTAGTGGGTGGTGTTGATCAATAGAAAAAGAAAAATTGTACAGATAGAATTGGAATTGAAAAAATAAATAATGGTGTTAGGAACTTATATTTTATCTCCTTGTTGCAACCATGAATAACTAATGGAAGTGTAGGTATAGACTGACTAATAGGGAAAGAAGACTCACAAGAACTTGCTTTCACAAGATATATCATACAAACAATTAATCTCAGACTTTACAGCAAAGCTCTCAAACCAAAGCTTGGCGAATTGCTCTCAAACTCCAGTAACAGTGATAGATATGCAAGTTGCTTACAAATATTGCTTTTATGTTAACAAGCTACTCAGAAATATATTATAATTGAGATATAAGTGATTTTAGCTCTTGCAAAACATAAATATTTGTTAAAATTACCTCTGGTAAAACATAACCTCACTTTACAACTATAGAAATTTATGAAATAATACTTTAAAATAACAGCAGAACCGTTATTCTAAACTGAAGTTGCGTAAATATTCTTTGATAATTTGTAATTTGTGCATTGTCCACAGAGCCATATAGTGACATCACGACTCTAGTTGGTGTTATAGGAAGCTAAACTTTGGTAAATACATAGATTGCACACCCCCAATGGAATGCATATAAAATTAATCAAAAACATGTCCTGTAGCTATATTGATAACTACTATTTTTGTCTTTGCCAGGGAAGGTTAATTTCTGACTGGACACATTTTAGGTATATTTTAATATAGGTATATATAGTAACGTACAAATTTAAAACCAAATCTATCCTACCTGGGGACTTTATAAGTATATTTGAATACACGTATGCCAAAACCCAAAAATTAAGTCAAATCGTTGTTTCTCAAATATCTACAAATTTAAAGTACGCGCAGAGTCACTGTATCTCTCCGCAGATGATGCACAACTTGGTACTCCGTTCTGAATGTTTTACCTAACTTTTAAATGATAAAAAATAACTTTCCATGTAAAATTAAAAAAACAAGCTCTTGTGCATATCGTCCTACTTTGTGGTTTTGAACAATTTTCAATTTTAAACTAAGGTAGCCCTGCTATGTTACAATTACTAGCATTTCTTATGTCTATCACTCTGGGACATGTTTTTGAACAATTTTAAACTTTAATCTCAGGTGGTGCCTAATAATCCATATTAACCGTTTTAATTCCTACACAGCGTTATAAAATATAGTTAAATTGTTTCAAATGTTGTAATCCATAAACATATTTAGTGGGTAAAACTTTCTACTGTATTACCATTGACAAATAACCTTACTTTTAAAGCACTCGTTCACCAAGTATTTGATCAGGAATAATCGTACTCTCTTATACTAAATTAATATACAATTACATTTAAATGTTATACAACATAAAATCAGCTGTGTATGAAATCATATGTTTATGTTATCATTTAATTAACTTTTAGGTGACTCATAGCGTGACGTGATGAATTTATACAGTCCTGAAATTGTATATTTATATCCATCCTATTACTTTTTGTAGGCGTCGCTATAAAAAATGTTCACTAAAATAAATTGTAGGTATGAAGCTGTTGATAAACATTGTCTTATATTAATAATATTATTGGCTCCAAACGATATTAAAGAAAGTTCAGTGTTCAAATGTATACTATGCTCTTTACGCCCAAGATAAAGCTTATTTACTAGTGTATTTGACAAACAGCTGATTTTTATATTATGTATTATGTTCTATATCTACCACAAAAATATTATGGATTACATTTACATCGGAAATAACAACAATAGTTGTCCTGCCTTTTGCAAGAGTACTTTCACGAAGTAATTTAGAATATTTACGACATGAAGAAAACTTCTTAAAAATTGTGTAATAAAACGTGTTAAGGTTAGATCAGTAAAAGTTAATTTCTAGAGTGGTACTGTGAGTTTTTAATACAAGAATATTGTTAACATCCTTTGTTATATTTTTGAAATTATGTTCAAATCGCCTACTTGTTTGAAAACATATTGTTATTCACAGAAATGTTTTCACAAAAAAATTAAAGATCTAATCCATACTAGTGCTAGATGTATCCTTTAAGTATGTACTTCACTTATTTGCATTGAAGTCATAGATTTTAAGGTTATAGGAATTTAGTTTTCAATAATTTAAGAACTGTAATTACTTAATACCTAAACTTTAAAGTGGTAATTCAGTCAATGTATAAATTTTAAAATGGTTTTTAAATAAGCTATATTCATAAATACTTTGTTTTGAAAACTATTAACTTCTGTGCTAACGCGTTTCGGAACTGTTGTTACACTTACGACCCCGAACCTGCTATTGGGTTGATTACAGGTAACCACATTAATCATCTGTAATCTAAAATGCATTCTAAACAAGAAAAACTTTTTTAAAACTGTAAATAGAAGTTAGAGCTTGGTTAATTATCGCTTAGGAAACATAGACTCAATCACAAACAATAGTTTACGACTATCCGAACTTTAAATTCGAACTTTATAGTGTCTTCTGAAGACATTGAAGAAGATCGCCACATAGCGATCGAAAACGTTCTGTCTCAGTAAGTTTTAATAAATTTACAAAATTTAAAGTTCGGATAGTCGTAACTATTGTTTTAGTGATCAATAAGATTCACCGAACGTAATGGACTACAAAATTCAAGAATAGTCTCAAAATTAAAACATGCTTCTATAGTTACTTTTGACTTATAATGCTTTATTGTAAGTAATTTTTTACATTACAATTTTTAATACTAATTATGGTTTGCTACATTTAAAATAATATTGTCTTATCAAGAGCGTATTTTTATTTCAAACCGGGAAATCAAACCGTCTTATACTGCCTATATACTATATAAAATTGTTAGTATTGAAATATAAGATCACTTATTTCTAAGTAAATCGTCCCAGAAAATAAAGCAAAAAAATGACTGGTACAGTCATACAAACTTTAAATTTTGTATACTGCTTGGGACAGATGCAATTCAAGGACAAGCAGGGCTCTGACGTTTGTTACATTGTTTTTTTTCGGTTTCTTTATAATTTTATTTCTTTATTTTAAGAGGTATGATTTTGAATTACTGTACTATTTACATTATAATCAAATTTAGTTTAATGCTGTTCATTATGTTGGTGAAATTGGCACTATTTATTTTCGATGTATTTAGCCCTATAATCATATTGTTTGATTGTTGTTCAAATAATTGACACGCTTAAATAATACGATAAACATTTTAGTTTATCAGATAAATACATTGAGCAATTTATGTTTCAAAAAATTCCGTTGATGCAATTTCCTAAAATCCTACATATTATTTCTTATCTTGCAATTATTCTTTTTCGTTTCAGTTTAAAAACATGTCAATAATCTTGTTATGCAATATCTCTGGCAAATATACAATAATGCTATCTTTAATAATTATTAGGAAAAACATTTTTCACACATAAAATATTAATGAAAAATAAAGTAAAAATTCATAGTAAGGTTATAATTATTGAATGTATCTCTTGATATTTAGTAAAATAATGAAGTTTTCACCTAAGGATTATTGAATATCTTGCTTATGGTAAATGACTAAATTGTA
This sequence comes from Prosapia bicincta, assembly GCA_036971475.1. Lineage (NCBI taxonomy): Eukaryota > Metazoa > Arthropoda > Insecta > Hemiptera > Cercopidae > Prosapia > Prosapia bicincta. The sequence goes on along the minus strand of JBAIZL010000009.1, from coordinate 52,218,173 downwards.
TTTTCAGTATATTATTGTGGCTTATCTTGTTCGAGTTATAAAAAGTTATATATCAATATGGGTAGACCATAGAAAAAAACCGCTTTTATGAAAACAGTTCTAATGTCTGATTAATGTCTGATGATGCTAGTTCCAAGCCTTTCCCAAGCAATAAATAAAAAAAAATTTTCGCTTAGTATTTATTTCGCTTATTTTTTTCTATGTAATTTCTATATGTGGTAGGATGCTACATAAAATAAATACTGTGATTGTTTATTTTTATTAATTAGTATCTTATACTTTATAAACCTTATAAATTTTCACTCCCAAAATTGTTTTGGATTTAAAATACTGTATTACTGTCTTCAAATCAAATGGATTGGGATGTAACTATAGCTGGACCACTAGCAAGGTTTCTCTTTCATTTGAAAGCAAAATCACTTTGATCAGTTAATCTCTTCCAGAATTATTGTGGAACAAACATTAAATGAACATTATTGTGGATCAAATACAATACCTCCATTTTTTTAAAGTCGGTTTAATATTAACTGAAATTTGTTTGAATAAAGAGTAATACACTTGTTTGTGTAACAAGTACAGGGATAGCTAATTTCTCCTTTATAGCTGTTTTTATTATCAGTAGTTCTAAAAATATATTAGGAAATAAGATGGCATATTGTTCTTAAAGTGTAGTTGAGATGTATTCATATGTAAATGATTTTTTTGGATCTTCTAATCTAATTGATTAATTAGAGTCCTTCATAACTAAATTAATAGTAAAAGGAACACAAAAACTTTAAGTTTAGCAGTGAGATAGAAATAGAGAATAAAATAATATTTTTTGGTGTAATTTTTATTCAGAAAAATTCAGTTTTATAGAAAGCCTGCTAAAATTAAAGACTTTAATAATTTTATAGGCATAATTCAATTTTAATTAATAATATGATGAACAGGATGTTTAAAAATTCCCAATTACTGCCACTATTCTAAGTACCAAATTTTTCATGGAAAAGGAATTAAATTCACATAACTTATTTAATTTTATTATTAAATAAATGATAAAATGATTTCTAAATATTAGTATCAAAATAACTAAAAATTTAGGATAGAGTAAATCCCCATCTTGTACCATCTAATCTTCTTTTCTACTGATCTAAAATACTGAAAAACCTTTCATAGAGGAGGAACTAATTTAATGTAACTTGATTCATTTGATTTGCTTCAGCCATTTTTTGTTTAAAATGCTTATTTTTAAATAGCTGTAGTAAGTATAAGTGTATTTAAAAATAAATATTTAAGGTATATATTCTTTATTTAATCATCCAGATTTGTCCATTCAAGAAAAAACAAAAACCAAAGGTACAGAAAAATAATGTTTTAGATACACAGTACAAAATTTATTTATATTTTATAACTGAAAATAGCAAATGTAGTGTCTGTATTTAGGAGTGCCTATTGTTAAGAAAGACCTATTTCACTAAAAACGTTTGTAAATACGTTACAACTTGCCAATAGTAGCGCATCTCCCGAAACGGCCGTTCTCAACAAATATAAGTAAGTGCTACTATAGGCAAGTTGAAACGTATTTACAAGTATTTTTAGTTAAAACTAGTAGCTCACATGAAGATGGAATCAACAAATATAAGTAAGTGCTACTATAGGCAAGTTGAAACTTATTTACAAGTATTTTTAATTAAAACTAGTAGCTCACATGAAGATGGAATCAACAAATATAAGTAATTGCTACTATAGGCACGTTGAAACGTATTTACAAGTATTTTTAGTTAAAACTAGTAGCTCACATGAAGATGGAATCAACAAATATAAAAAAGATAATTGTTCACAGTACTGAGGACTAAAAGTTTGTATGTAAAATGGAGGTATATTTACAGACCAGTTTTATTGTATTATTATTCGAAAAACTTAGTCAGTGTATTCAACTCATCCTAAGTCATTTGAATGTATTTTAAAATGAAGTTTTATTTTCCCAATGAAAAATGTGTTACATTCTGTACAGTTTAGTTTAAATATCACTGGTGCTTGATTTTATCTTTTTTTTTTTTTTGATGTATGTTGCATTGCAGTTTGTTGTTAGGAAATATTTAAATGCTATGCTGCAAGTTTTTTTCAACTTTTGAGTTATATTAATGTTTTGTTTATGTATATGAGTGTGACAAATATCCTTTATCTCTTGTTTTTTTTATTTGTTTTCCACAATTTATTAATTGTTATGATACTGTATCAACTTCTGCATGCTAGGTATTTAATAGTGTTAATGTGTGTGAGTGTGTGTGTGTTTTCTGTTGACACTGCTACGTCATTTAAAAACATAATGCTAAGGATATGTAAGTCTGTGGAGCATTAATCTGTATGCAGTATGTTTTTGTTAAAGGTGAAGTTTGAACTGTTTTAGATCAATGAGTCTACTACCAATGATTTTTTGTAGCTGTTACAGATTTTTTTTGTGTAAAGCTATTTGTTGTATAGGGGTCAATGAAATTTAAGGATCGGTCAGTCTTGAATTTTGAAGTGAAGTGGCAATTTGGGTGTATTTTGTTCATATGCTAGATGAGTTTTTTTGCATTGGCAGCTATTGTCTCTGTACACTGTGATTTTGTTGATGTATCTATGCCAGTAATATTTCGCAGCAATATGTTTTGTGTGAATCTGAATTGTTAGAGGGGATTTGGGTCTTTTTCACTTGCTGTAGAAATATTTCACTGAGGATGCTGATGATTGGACTTTGGTAACCTTTGGTAGGCCATCTTGGTAATCTTCAAGATTTTGCTGATGTGAGTTTATAGTACGGTTCTTCATTAGTTGTAATTTGTGGGTTTCAACTCAATTTTCATATTGGCGTATAACTTCTTTTTGTCAAACGAAGGTGGTAGTGTTTTATTATCTGGTATACTTATGTCTTGTATTTTGTTTACGAGATCTGTCCTGATATTTTTGAGTATCTGTGTTGAGATTAATTAGCTATACGGTTATTGCAGGGTTTATAATTGTCAGATGATGCTATTGGGTTTGTGAATTTTTGGGAGATCATGGCTGGTAGGTGCTTTAGGGTGGATTTGTTCTGGTAGTGTTACCTATCTGTACTAATGATCTGTTTAGAATTATGTATTGTTGCCTTGATAGTTTTGTGATATTACTCTGTCGAATCTTATGTTAGTTGTGTTATGTTGTTATAAACTATCCATGCTTTGATTTTATTATTTAGAGTACATTGAGTAATACATTAATTATAAGTTCACCGAATAGTTAAGTAGTTTAGTAATACCAATAATGTTTTTGTCTTACTGCAAATAACACATTGTAGAATTATTTATGAAATCTTTTCCTGGTAGACAACATAACTTTTGATGATTTAATATAAAGAAAATTAAATGTTTTTAGTAAATTTTAAAACCACTAAAATTTTAAGTGTGATCTAATCATTAGAGAACAGGTTTACCAATTAAAATTTTTTAGGTAAAGACAGGAAAACCAACAAATTTGTTATAGATTTTACTCAATTCATTGTATATATCTTGTAAAACTCCATTAAATTTTATGCTAGACAACAATTCAAGTTATTATGGTCTTGAATTTGAATTTGTCTCTAAATATTTTACAGTATTTTAGACTTTAATTAACGATCATTTGTTTGGTTCTGTGTTTGGTGTTTCAATCAAACCTTTCCATACAACACTCAATTGAAGAGGAAGTCAACCAAGATGTATCAAAAATATGAATGTAAATAATTTTTAAATAATTTGAAAAATTAGCAGAAGGTCTAGGATGTCACTATTAAGAATATTTAATAAGATTTAATGACAACATTATAAAAAATAATCAAAAGATGATTCTTTTCATAGACAATGCATCATCACACCCTTACATTTTAGTAGAATTTCAATTTCTATCTTCAATACTACTTACCATTATCAGCTGTTGGATCAAGATTTATACAAAATTTTAAAAGCCATATTAATGTAAATAGCATATTTAATGTACTCTGTCATATTTTATCTTATAAGGATGGTTGTCAAAATGTCATTGACTTTATTAAATATAAGCCTATATAGATTAGTGTATTGGTGCAGTTTTATTGATTGTATATTTTTTAAAAAAATTATGAAAACTGCAGTAATCAAGCTAATTTTTTAAAAGGAAATGTAATTACAAGCACAGATAAGAACATGGAGGATGAAATAACAAGATTTTTTAATGATATTTTGAGGGGAATTTGTAATGGTTTAATAAATACTAGAGGCTCGTAGCAGCAATGGCTGCTTCTTATTTATTACCATAAAGTGAAATAAATAACTCACTGTTAAATATTTTTTATTAGTTTAAATATTATGTTAATAATCAGATTTAAATACCAATACATTTTATGCTAGAATCACAATAGCATTTCCTGCTGAACAATATTGTTTGTATAATTATTTTCATCATCGTTTATTTTGCCTTGGGTTTTTGTGCTTGGGTTTTCTATCTGAATCTTAATGTTTCAAGGGGTACTAAAAGCTACATATGTAATTGTCTATTATATAACTGCCTATGACTGAATACTGGGTTTCCCAAATAGATACAAATTTTTTCAAAAGTTCCCTTTTGAGTTTGTTTATTGTCACTGTAGTGATATTACCATTAGAAAATAATTGGGTCTATTAAAGCAAGTGGGCAAAGCTCAGGTAATTTTTGACACGCTTGTTAGTTTTCCTATCGTCTTTAGCCCTCAAGCTTTATAATGACGTTGCTTGATGTAATCATCTTGAATTCACTGACTAAACTATATTTAAAAAGTACTTAACTAAGCGAATATGTAATTGCTTATTTGCTGATGCGTTTCAAAACATTCGTTCCATTTACCAGTAGAGGGTTAGCTTCGTAAAAGGAATGATAGTTTTGAAATGCGTCAGCAAGTAAGCAATTCACTTAGTATTCACCTACTAAATACTATATTCACCCAACTAAGTATTCACTTAGTTAAGTACTTTTCAAATATACTTTATAATTTTTTGAATTAAGGTATTATATCTTTTTCCTTGCTTGAAAAATTTTATAGGGACCCATTTGCTTCCAGAACTAATTATATAGATAGATAAAGTGCAAATAACATACGCAATAAAACTGCTACTATAGTGAGATATGTATCAGTTATAAACCTATGACTGTCTAGCTTAATTAAAAGCCAATTAAAATAGTGATGATATTTAAAAAAATAACAAAATTAAAGAATTTTCCTTATCAAATACAGACGAAGAATTTTACATTCGTAAGAAAATGCTTACAATGTTTCAGATAAATAAGGATAGTCAAATTACAGACTGTTTCAAGACTCAACATTTTCGTAATTAGTTAGACTTATAAATTTTAAATTGATAAATTTTCCATGTATTCAACTTTATAATAAATGTCTTTGATTTCCATTAGGATTGGATCTTCGTTAATTGCCTCATACCATAGACTATCTAGGTACATATATTTTGACTGTTTTTTTATTGACATTTTGGAATAGTGGACACCTTTAAACCATAGATATTTGGGGAGAAATGGATGATGCCATCCATTTGGAGGTTTTAGTTTAGTACTATAAATATATATAAATAGTATTACATTAAGCTTGTGTTAATTACTGTATGTTTTACAGTTGTCTTTGACTGGGAAGATGCTTTAAATCTAAACTCACAACTAACCGAAGATGAAGTGCTACTACGAGATTCTTTTCATTCCTATTGCCAGGAAAAACTCATGCCAAGAATTCTTTTGGCAAATAGAAATGAAGGTGAGTTGTATTTTAATTCAGTTGGCAGCCTAAAAGTCTTAAAGTAGGACATGATTTTTAAACAATAATGAAAGCTATTGTTTAATTATTTCATATTTTTAAATAACATTATTTTAAATAATCCATCATCACAAAATATGATAACATGAAATAAATGTGTGAAACTGTTGTTTTAAAATGTAAACATTGAATCCTTTAATGATCACCTTATGTGCATTTCATTATCTAGGTTACTATCCTCAGAACAGTACTCATAAATTCAATTAAGTACTAACTTCAAAATTAGATATAGCCATCGACTACGCTTTAGCTTGTTATTTATTTAGATACATGGGGCATGGTTATAAAAGGTGAAACAGAAATATTTGATGGTTTTGCAAATGTACAAAGATTGTTCAGAAATTATGGTATGAATCACCAAAGATAATCAAATGTTTAGTGAACAGTAAAACCTGCATTCATGTTGACGTCTGGCTTGCCTTGTCTTGTGCAGAATTCTATTTGCTGTCTAAACAAACAACTCTCCAATGTTCTGTACTCAGTATTAATTCAAAATGTTTAAAATAATCGATCAACATACCAACTATGAAATATGTTCAGTGATTCAGTTTTTGTCAGCAAGGAATGTTTCGACAAATATCAATTAACAGGCAAGGGAAGTGGCCCCAATGTGATAAGTAACAGCAAAGTGGCTTAGTGAGTGAGAACTCTAAAGGACAGGCAGAAAGATGTCTGTGGCGAATTGTGAACAGACAGTTCATCAGTGATCACAGACGATTTGGACAGTGAGATGCATGAAGACTGGGAATTCACAATAGACAATTTCAATGATAGCATTTGAATTTGTGAATGTTAGTTAAACTTTGTACAAAATTGTCTCTGAAAATTGGCATTTGTTCATATTCTATTACACACCTACTTTGTAAGTTTATTGAGTGAACTTTTAGGGTTTTCGAGTTTGTTTTTAAAATCGTAATACACTGAAACAGTTTTTATTGTATTTTATCCAGTAAGTTGTGTTGTGCTTTCAATATTATTTAATTCCCTGTGTTATTTTCGTGTTATAGATCTAGGGCTATTTTCAAGAGGCAATAAACCATGATGTTATAAACAATAAGTTTATGCTTCTAAGCTGTTTGAAACAACAATTTTCTAAATTGTTACTTAGAAGAACATAAATGATGGTTCTACTAGTAATATCAATATAAATATAGTTTTAAACTAAAAAAACCTTTTATCATATGCATTCTAATTTCATTTTTAAGAAAGTAATGTGTAATTTTACAAGTAAATATAGTGTTCTATACAAATACAAATAATAAGCATGCCAACTATTGTCCACATTAGTAAAATAACTAGGCATGTTGTTGCATTTAGTTATTTATTGTTTCATATCAGGTTATTCTGATTTCAGTGTTTGATAGAAAGATAATGAGGGAACTGGGTGAAGTTGGCGCATTAGGATGTCAAATTAATGGTTTTGGCTGTACTGCAGTATCTTCTGTTGCATATGGATTAATATCTAGAGAAGTAGAATGTGTCGACAGTGGTTATCGCACTGCAATGAGTGTCCAGTCTTCTCTTGTAATGAACCCAATTTATTTATATGGCAGTAAGACACAGAAAGAGAAATACTTACCTAAGCTTGGTGAGTGTTTATGTAGATATAAAAATCATTCATAACTAACTTGAATTCATTCACACAAAATTAGATATTGCTGCATAAAATTTTTCATCATTGAAAGCAGTTTTGCAAGTTGTTTTTTAACCGACACATCATGATGGCTGTTACTTTTTAGATATTGCATTAAGAAGCAGTAAGACTCTTACCTTCATCAACAAGCTCTTCACTTTATAAACCAAAACAAAATATGATAGATGCTGTAACACAGTAACACTGTGCATTATTATGGCATTAAAAGATTTTTTAATTATGACATTAAAGACACAAACAACTCTTACCTTTATTACCACAATCTTCACTTTAAAAGCCAAAACTAAGTATGATAGATGCTCCAATACATTGATACTATGCACTGTTATATTACTTTTTAGCTAAAGGATTAAGAGACACAAACTCTATCGCCATTATCAACACTTTTGCTCAATAACGCTCAAATACTCTTCACTTTATTAAACCAAAACAAAGTATGGCAGATGCTGCAACTCATTAACATCATGGACTGTTATGTTACTTTTTTGAAGAATGCAATACAGATTCTTTTCCTTTGCACATGTTCATCAAGGATGGTCAAAACCTATTTATAGTAATAAACTTCATTCACAGTTTGAATTTCTTGTATTCTGTATCATAATCTCTAATACCACCAGTGTTGACAAAAAAATCAACCATCATTACTTTTTATGTTGATTTTCTCATTACACTTTCTTTTGCCTCTCTATGTTTTTTCTGAACTTGAATTAAAATTAAAATTCTGTGATTACTGTATTATTATTACTGTATTACATTAGGACCTGATTAAATTTTTAATGTGTTGGTCAACAGTTGGGATCATTTGAGAGAGCTTCCTTTTCAACACCAAAAATAAAATTTTAGGTTCCATATTTGAACATATTTGGCAAACACTTTCTTTGTAAACCTTGGTTAACTGACAGTCTAATACCTATATACCTTTTTTGTTCGAAGATATTAACATATGTTTTTTGTCATTTATGGCACCCAATGCAAGGATCATTCTGTGACATCTTCACTATCTCAAAATCATCTTACTCTCTAAAAAACTTTATAAGGATCAACTATCACTGTATGCTTTCTGCATTAAATTTAATACTAACACTGTCTAATAAAAAATTAACAATAACTTGTTTTTCAAAATATATGTACTCAAAATTATTCTATCTATGGACGAAATTAATTAATAAATGTAAAATAACTGTGCAATCTCATTTTAAATTTTATTACCATAAAAATGACAGAATATGTAAAAGTCAAGCTCAACCCCCCTCCTCCTCAGTGTGAACAATGAAATACCAATATTATTGGTGCATGAAAATCAATCCAGGGTTTTTCCAGCATTTATAATTACTAGGAGTTTTGATCCATTGTAATGCTACAGTTTTAATGTAAAACTGGGCTTTAGATATAACTAACATTAATTCTTAATATACTCATCTTCACTTCAGTTGAGAATACTTGTATATATTCGAGTACATTTTTCTGCCTTTCCTAACATTACAATATTTTTGAGTATTAATAAAAGTAATTTTTTAGTTTTAAAAATGGAGTCATTCTAAAAGGCGCGTCAACAAAAAAAAATATTGTAATGTCAGAAAAATGTACTAAAATACATAGCTAACATTATTTACATCTAGATGAAACATTGAATATTTTTTACGAATTATAAACATTTGTAAACAATTTCTTTAGTTTCCCTTAAAATAATCATATTTAGGTATTTGTATGTAAATGCTATTTAGCGAAAGGTGAAATAATTGGCTGTTTTGGATTAACTGAACCCGACCATGGTAGTGATATACGAGACTTGGATACTAGAGCCAAGTACCTACCTGACAAGAAAGCATATTTACTGAATGGAAGTAAAACATGGTAAGAATATGCTAGAAATGAAGTATAATATATTTTTTCAAATTCACATGTAAAAAGGGTTATAGAGGGTGGCGCTCATAAGAGTAGACCTGTAACTTAGCCGATATTGTATAATATTTATACCAATGTTTACAGTAAATGGAGATTTTCGATAAAATTATTTATCAACTAATGCCACACGAAATTACATATTCTTTTTACCAACAAGACTTGCTACACGCCTTGATTATTACTTATAGGGAAATTTAAAAAATAAAATACATACCATCAATCCAAAAACCATTGAAGATGTAAAGATCTCGATTATGATCGTCATGCCCACCATTACAGCTCCTGAACTCCAGTCTATATTTCAGAATATGGTATGTCGTGATACCTTATTTGTAAAAGCTGTCTGGGATCAATTTCAACATATCTAATAACGTACCAATATTAGACTATTGAACAAAATATTAAATGGCATTTGTAAATTGTTACAATAATCTAAGATATCTCATAAATAAACAGATTTAATTTCAATTGTATTGCATTTTATTTACGAGGCTACAATTATGTGTGCTGCCCTGTATTATATTTTAAAAGTCTTAGTATAGGAAATGAACTATAGCTATAAGCTATAAATAGCCTAAATATGTTAAATAATAAACTTAGAAATAAGATAAAACTATAAACATTAGTAATTGGTTAAACAGAACATAATTATTATTTTCTAACTGACAAAAGTTGTGAAAGTTTTGTCTTAAAATGTTATTTATTATGTATTATTAATTATGTAGAGACAGTAGAACCTCTCTAATTCGTCATGTTTAAGACCAAGGGGGTGATGAATTCGAGAAAAAGACTAATTACAGAAGTCATAAAATTAATATGTAATTGTGGGCATAAAGCACATAAATATGTAAATAGGTATGTAATGTAATAATTGTTGTACTAACATTATTTATGTCGGCCGGAAAACTCAACAACACTTGTAGCCTACAGTATAGTACATAATTACAAATACATTATGTTACTCTATGTTCATAAAAGACATTAAAAAAATATATCACAGTACATTGTAAGAACAATAACAGTCGCAAGAAAAATATGATATACTAAATCTATTTTTGTTTTATTTTTTAAAAAGTCTATCATTTTCTTTTGGACTAAATAATTCTTTTTTTTTATTGCATGATGCCGAATTTGTCTTAATACTATCATTTTTGTCAATTATTCTTTTTCTGCCCCTCGTACAACCCAAATCATTTCGTAGCATTTCAATTAAAAATCACTCAATTTTCTGGTAAATTTGTTGAGACACTCTCTCAGTAATCGAATGACTCATGTCTGTTATCAGCCTTAACTGATGGCGCTTATGCTACGTGACAGTGCAGATGCAGACGATGATTGTTATTACAGTAACAAATTAAACAAGATGATGAATTAGACAGCTCCTTTTGTATAACTTTTTGTTATTTTTTTATCAGTTTTTGTTTATTAGTTGTTAGGTAATATCTCAATATTGATTTGCAAGTAAATATTTTTACCATAACATTTTATTAGATATGTTTATCACTATAAATTTAATTAAAATAATATTTTTTTACACTTATAGGATAACAAATTCACCAATCGCAGATATTTGTTTAGTCTTTGCAAAATGTGAAGATGGGAAGGTTAGAGGATTTATAATAGAAAGAGGAACAGCAGGTCTAGAAACACCAAAGATTGAAGGCAAATTTTCACTTCGTGCAAGTTCAACTGGTATGATCCTTATGAACTCTGTAACCGTTCCTGAAGAAAATATGCTTCCAGGAATTGAAGGATTAAAAGTAAGATTACAAAAAGTATCATATGAATTTGCCTAACCTAATTTAACACTTATTACACTTTTGCTATTACTTGCGACTAGACTTTTTCTTAACTAAAAGCTGTTAAATTGTTAACTTACACTTGGAGGAAACGTTTTCGTCTTACGATTTCTTCACCCTCCTCGACAACTTTAGTTAACAAAAAGTCTGGTCGCAAGTAATAGCAAAAGTGTAATAAGTAATTAACAACCAGCTCGTCATGAACAGCAACAAGATTTCGATATATAATTTTTTTCGAACAGTAGTGTATTTTTTTACTATTGTATGTTTTTCAAATATGTTTAAAGTATTTTTCCATTTTTAGACCTGTGTCTATTTTTTGTATAAAGTGTTATTGTTTATTTGAGTTTTTCGTATTCAGTTTAATTTTATTATAAGTGCAATTATTTTTAAATAACGTGTTTCTTTTTCCATGAAATTGTTATTTTAGTGCTATTTAATAGTGAAATATGTCTGGTAGTGCTAGATTGAGAGGACCATTGTCTCAAATCCAACATAAAATTATAGTAAAGAGAAACAACGAGTGAGCAATATAAAATAATTGTGCACCTACCTCTAGCAGTAATCTCAGTGTGATTGTGTAAATGCTAACATGGGATAATATTTATTCCAAGGTAATTATGGATTGTTTCAGCATAATAGGATAATCAGTCACACTCTATAACTTTTTGTATTGAGAACAAATATTACGGAGAGCAATATATAATACTCACAATATTATTGAGAGTAATATTAATTGTAACCTGCAAGAGGTCTTAGATATTTTTAATACTGATGCTACTGAGGAGCAAGAATATCAGGTAAAATAACAGCCCTGTAGGATCCCGACAGAAGCTGCTGCTTTATGAACTTGCTGATATGACATATTTTATTTCAATTCTACTTGGAATTTCAGGTTTGGCACTCTTAAGTGAAATTAATCATTTAGAGATACTTTTTCACTGGACTTGTGTTTTTCCCTGACAGTTTTCCAAGACATTCTTTAGTTTCAAATTCAATGATAATCAGATGTAATGCAGCTCCTGAGTAGGTGGTTATAGCTGTGTTTTTTTTTTATTTTTCCTGTATTTCCTTCATCAAATAAAATAAAATTGTTTCACATGTTTTAAATAATAACTTTCCACACTGCCCTTGGGTTATCTACTGTTTACAGAGAGAAATATTTAACTAAAAACACTTTAAGTTACAGTCTGAGTTGACAAGGGACACATCTTCCGAAATAATATAAAGTAAGTGCTACTATAAGCAAGTGTAACAATTTACAAGTTTTTTTTTTTTAAACTAGCTCACGGGAAGATGGAATCAACAAATATGGGAAATATTTGTTGTTGAGTCATCATGTAAGACAAGTGACGACAGCTAGTTATCATGTTATTTCTTTAATCCCTCCACCATGACTAAAACGAAGAAATAACTATTCACGATTATTGTACATCAAACAAGCTAGGGGCATAGCCAGGATGATATATTGGGGGTCATGATCCAGAGAGTCAGGGAGATAGAGCTCCCCTGGGGAAATATTGAACATTTTTATCTCTAGAAATTATATTTTATGCTATTTTGGCACAAAATTACACAAGTGTTGAAGTGTGATACAAAATTAATATCAATATTACTTTTGCTTCCTAGAACTAGTGGAGTTGAAAAAATGTATATTACAGAACGATACAAGGCAGGGCTAAGGGGTGTAGATAACTTCCACATATACCAGCTATCTGAGGTAGTTAAGCTGAATAAACAAAAAATCAATCTAATATATCATTAGGACATGATATTTACCATTACTCAATCTTAGAATGTTTGAGAATATCAGTGGCGATGCCATCTATAACTACTTGGTAAGTCGAAGACTTTACAAGGTTATTTTTAATTCTTTTTTAATAACTAAGTTTATAAGTAGTTCCTTTCTCTCTACAAATTCATCTTGAGGCTCTAGTTATCCACAGTGTGTCCAAGTTTTTGATTTCTCTATCACAAGTGTACTCAAGTTACTTAGTCTATTGTTTGGTATAGAATTTTTCAAGAAAGTTTGTATGCACATTTATCACTCAAACGCCAAAATGTTTCACACTTCTTTCATCTAGACATTATTAATTATATTAAAACATTAAATTTAATGTAATTATTTATTTTTATTTGAAGGGAGTTTTATCATCTCTAGCTTCAACTCGTTACGGCATTGCTTGGGGTGTGTTAGGTGCTGCTGAGTACTGTTTCCACACTGCTCGTCAATACACACTTGATAGGATTCAGTTTAGTCAACCTATTGCTTCAACACAGATCATTCAGAAGAAATTGGCAGATATAATGAGTGAAATTACACTTGGACTGCAAGCCTGTGTTCATATTGGAAGGCTTAAAGATAATGATAAGTAAGCATTTTAAAGAATTATTCGTTTTTCCTAAATTACCATATCTATAATTTTATTATTTGTACAAGTGATATATTGTTTTAAATTTGCTGCAAAGAATATCTGTAGTGGTTATTACTAACAATATCCTTTGTTAATGGTATTAATTATGGATTTTGTATGTTATACTCAATAAGTTATCTGAATACCTGGATTAAAATATTTATCATAGACAAAATATAGATACATTTTTCCATTCCCGAAGTTTTCCAGGCTTGTAATCAAATGTTGGTAAATAAATATTTTTCTGAAAGTTATTTCATTTATAGATGTCAATTATCAAAATTTTTCTGATAAAATTATCTATAAAATGTATATAATTTGATGTCACAAAAATGAACAGGCCTAAATTTACTTCAAGTATTTACATTAAAAATTTATTTTAAAAAATTGTGTTTAGAATATTCTTTATTTAAAACATTTTATATGGGAAACCTTATAATTTTATTTATTTACTTTTTTTATTACTAGATAAAATTTGAGGCTCTTTCATGAGGAAATAATGTCAAAACTATACAAATAAATATATACATAGTATAAAAGTGAAGACCACATTCAATTTACTAATGCAGACAATTTTAGTGGCACAACTCTCATTATTATGCTTTCATAACATCTTAAAGTTTAGAGTTCTTTGTTTGAAATAAACTACTAAACTAAATATTCATGTTTTTTATATTTATACATTTATATTTTACTTTATTTAGAAAAATGTTCAAGTATGGCAGGATGTAGGGCATCCTTCATTGTATGTAACATACAATATTCTGAATTTGTTTCTCACATTTTTCTATGGATAAAAGACTAAAGAAATAAGAAATATCAAACAATACAATCAGTATCTACTGTGCAGATACCAAACTATAAAACTATCAATTAATTGCTATCACCTTAATTGCTATCAAGGCTGTTTTCAAACAGTTTATAGTCCCTAATTGAAGGCCAGTCAAGTAAACTAAAATAAATCTATTATTTTTTAATAATCTTCTTATTTTCTAAAAGTACTCCTAAAACCTATTTTATTTTATTCATTTAAAAAATTAAGAGTTACATAATAATGTCTATAATGTGTCACCTAGACATTTAAACACAAGAATTAGTGATTATATATGGTCGCCATTGAATTCAACTGTTAACACTCACAAGAGAATTTACACTGAATTTACAAAGACATAAAGAGTTTGATAATTTAGAAAACAAATTTACTGTGTTGAAGCAAGAAATTTAAATGTTTTGAGAAATAGATGATAAGAGTTTAAATACTCTACCACATGCAGTGATTGTTGATATAAGAGTTTGTGTAAGAAGTGTCTATTCACAAGTTTCTATTTACATTTCTATAAAGTAATAGATATTTTAATTACAGGTTAGCACCAGAAATGATTTCATTAATTAAAAGAAACAATTGTGGCAAAGCTTTGGAAATAGCAAGAACTACTCGGGACATGCTTGGAGGAAATGGAATTTCTGATGAATATCATATTATAAGACACACTATGAATTTAGAGACTGTTAATACCTATGAAGGTAATTTTTTTCAAAACAAAAATCATTTTAAAGTTGAAGTTGCTTGATGTAATCATCTTGAATTCACTGATTAAACTAATTTTAAAAACCATACATAATTTCAAAATATACAGAAAACCAACAACTACCGATATTCTCATACACAATACATCAAATCACCCCACACAACACAAACACGCTGCATTTAATCATATTTTACACCACCTAATCAATATACCAATGCTACAGAAAGACTACGACGAAGAACTTAATACCATAAAATACATCGCCCAACAAAATGGCTACCAACACACACTCATAGACAACATACTCAGGAAAATCAAACATAAACACCATCAAACTGCCACACAAACAAACCCCACAAAAAACAACAAATACATATCTCTCACATACAACAAAAACACACACAAAATATCCTCCACATTCAAAAAACTCCATTACCAAATATCCTACAAAACAACAAACACTTTAAGACAGCACATACAACATTTTCAAAAAGAAACTGACAAATAAAAACTCTCAGGTATTTAGAAATTAACTTGTAACGATTGTCCCATCTATTACATCAGCCAAACCGGCAGGTCATTCTATACACACTTCGAAAAACACATTACCCCAAAAAAAACAAACAAATCCTAAATCCAGCTTGCAAAACACCTAAAAAACACCCAACACACACACACACACACACACACACACACACACACACACACACCGACATACACACTAATTTAAATGTTCTACATACATTAAAATAAAGTAAAAAACTAACAACTTTAGAAAAATATGAAATCTACAAACACTATGCAACAGATAAAGAAAACGTATTAAATGATCACACACACTTTGAAGCCAACAGTCTTTTCTATTATATGACACACAACTCAAACAACCCACTCCATTACACAGTCATAAATCCATTCCCGTTAGAGCCTTTACACCCGATGCCGCCAGTAGAGGGTTAGCTTCGTAAAAGGAACGAATGTTTTGAAACGCGTTAGCAATTAAGCAATTACATATTCACTTAGTTAAGTTTAAAATTAGTAAAAATCATTTTACTTATTACAGTTTACGTAAGTTGAAAATGACTCTTTTGGAAAACTTTTTGATATGCTGTGTTTTTTTTATGTATATTAAAAATATATTTATTTTTGTTATAAATACGTCTTAATATAAAATGGAATAATAACAATGAAAACATAAAACTATTCCAAAACTAAAAATCTGGTTAAGAATCATTGTTTAATATAAAATTTATAAATACAGTTTTTGTTCAGTTTTGTAACAAGGAATTCTATAATTCATGCCTTTTTTGAACCTGTCTTTCCATTCCTTTCTCTTGTCCCAAGCCCGATTCTTTAAGCTCTCTTTAAATTCCTAACAGTATCTTTAGCCTAATCATTATCACTCAGTCGTCTCACAGTTCCTGACCTATTATGTCCTCATCTTTTAGTTCAATATTTATCTTGTCGTCTTTCTTCAATCACTACTATCTTTAGCCCATTCCATATCTCTATATCATTGTCTCTCTCTCTAGTTCCTATCATGATCTGTTGTTATTCTTAGCCCAATTTCTATTCCTATCACCTAAGTCCTATTTCAATTTTTATCATATTCTATCCTTATTTAGTCCTTAGTCTTCATCCTATTCTATTCTTATTTAGTTATTAGTCTTCATCCTATTCTATCCTTATCTTTAGTCTAATCTCTATTCCTTGGTCCTTTCCAGGTCTTAGATTCGTTCATTTCATTCCTATTCGGGGCTTACCTCTATTCTCCCCATTGGACTCCTTTTGGTGACCTGGCTCATCATCAATCACTTTTCAGCTTGACTAACATGTTCATCTATAATAATCTCTTTTTTTCTCTAAAATGTATGGAATCTCAAAATGTATGTTCATTTATTTATACCTCCATAAATTATAATAATATAGCCCTAATTTTTAAAACTATAACCTTAGTTTTAAAAACCTATTTAAAATTTTGCTTCATTCCTTGAACATTAAAAACAAAGACATATAAATACAATTAGTGATAATATTTAAATTTTACAAGAAAAAAGTTCCCATTTAATTAAATAAATATAAAAATTTTTTGTACCATTATTTAAGAATAAAATTTTGTTTTAGGGACCCATGATATTCATGCTCTAGTACTGGTCTCCAGGCATTCTGACCATCTTGAGTACTTATGTTAGAAAGAAAGGTAATGTATGATTTTACTACTAGGAACACAAAATAATGCTGAATATCTGAACATTTTAGAATTATAGGGTGTACGTGGCGACATTCAATCATTCATACAAAATTTTCTATCCACATTCTATCACCTATTACTTAGAGATGTAGTGTCTCATCTCTTTCAACTAGAGAATGGTGTTCCATAGGGGTAACTGGCTGACCATGATATTGTTTGGCATTGCCATTAACAGTATCATTGCTAACGTATAGTCTCAGGTCTACTGTCCTCTGTTTGTGGAAAATTTTTACACCTACTATTAAATAATGCAAAGAATACATAGAGCAACCAGTATAGACTCAGGTTATGAGAGTTTAAGATAGAAAAAGAAGTATGATATTAGGATATTTGTCGTAAAATTACTAAATTACTCAAATTCAGGCTATTGTATAAAAATTTTCTCATTAATATTTTTTGTACTCATGAAATTACTAGGCAGATATTAATGTAGGTTTATAGTTTCAAAAAATTAGATTAGCTAATGTTTTTCAAATGGTGTTAGGCCTTTTCATTCAAGCTCTTGAATTTAATGACAACAAACAACTATTTTACTGATTAATTTTTCAAATATGTTTCAGATTTAGTATCGTTCAACAGTGTTAATATTATTGACTCCAGTAGTATAACTTCAAATGAGCTGATATGGATTACAGAGAGCAGTATATATCTTATTAATCGAATTAAGCTCTTTTTGGTTATTTATTCTTAGCTATTGAAAATAATGTATATAAATAAAATATATAATTTCTTACTGTACACTTTATCAAGTACCTTTTATGTTAGTTCCTACAGATACATCCTATTTTTACATATTGTAATTATATTCTGCTACTAAATACAAAATTTATGAGAGTTGGACACATTATCTGTGGGAGGCAATAGCATATCTCAATGCCGAGTTTAACAACTGGTATTTTATCTTTTTTTTTAACACCTCTAAAAAAAGCAATGGTAGTCGACTTGTGTCCATCACATTAATTGAGGCTTTGAGATTAACAAACATTTTTTCTTATAATTTCTACCTGTTTTGTTTTTGTTATTAATATTTTTTAAATCTCTAAATGTACTGACTGTAGCAGCAATGAATCACAACTGGTATAAGGTGTAGCAATTGCACAAAAGCACAGTAATCAAGATGGTAATTTTCTTCTGGTATTGCTGATATATAATTGTAAACATTCCTAATAGAGGTCATGTTCAATTTGGTCTTAGCTTTCATACAGTGAAGCTTGTTTCTAAGAATTGTTGCTGCAAGATAACAAATAGCAGTTTGTTTGCCTAAACAAGACATAAAACCTAACTGAACTTTATTAGTAAATTTGTTTCTAAGAATAACTATGCTCTTATATTAATTATTTTATACAAAAAATTCATAAAACTAGGGTTTTGTAATGATTTAGGCTGAAAACATACTGAAACAACGAGTAGAGCAGCTCCCATAGTATAGAGCAAAGTAGAGCTTTCAAGCCAATTTGTTTTCTTTGCTCGTTAATCGTTATTCACAAACAGCTTGCCTCATAGAAAATGAATGCTGATGCACTTATTGGCTGTGTTTTCTTTACCAAAAACGTTTTTGGGGCCAGAACAACGTGTTACATCACAAGCGTTTTGTTTTTAATAAATTATGGATACAAATTTTTGATAAAGTTTCAACTGTATAAAATTACTCCAATCCTAATTCAATTTCATCTTCCTTAAGGAATTTTTCTGATGATAATTCTCTTGTTCTTGAATTTTGTAATCCATTACGTTTGGTGAATCTTAATTAATCACTTTAACAATAGTTTATGACTTTAAATTTTGTGAAAACTTACAAAGACAGAAAGTTTTCGATCGCTATGTGGCGATCTTTATCAGTATCTTTTTCTTGGAAAAGTCAGGTCAAGCGGTGACGGTTTAAAAGGTAGGTTTTCGATAGTATCAAAGAGTATGAGTAATTTGAATTGTGTTTGTTTGTTCAATATGTTTGTACTTTGTGTATCTGTAAATTTCATTTTGTTCTTGTGTGTTGTGATGTGGTCCTTTTTTGTTGATGTGTAAGATTTCTAGGTTATGGTAAATGTCTGTGTATTTGTGTCCTGTTTCTTTTATGTGATTGTAAAATGCTTAGTTTGTGTTCCTTGACTCTTTGTTTAAAGCTGCGACCTGTTTGTCCAATATAGAATTTGTCGCAGTTTAGTTTGTATACGTCTGATGCTTGTAGTTTATCTTTGATGTTGGTGTTGTGTTTTATTTTGTACTGTAACTTGTTATTAGTTTTGTGCACTTTTTTGTATCCTGTTTTTTAAATTTGCGGGCTATTTTATTAGTTGTTTTGTTTATGTATGGTAATGTGATGCATTTGTTTTCCCTGTCTGTAGTGTTAATTTTAGTGTTTTTTTTTTAGATATTATGCCATAGTTTGTCTATTATTGTGGTGTTGTATCCATTCGTGTATGCTAAATATTTAATGTTGTCTTGATTTGGAATAGTTTATGAATTCTTTTTGACATAGTAAATATATAATAAATAAAGTAAGTTAAGTACTGTACAATGATTTTTAAACATTTTTTGAATAATTGTGATTAATTTTAAGTAATAATTTCAAAGTTATAATATATTTCATATTTCATGATTACTGTAATAAATGCATTGCCAAATAGATATTTAAAAAAAAAGTTATTGCCGGTTGATAATTCATTTTATGATTAAAACAAATATTTTTACAATTTCTAAAAGTAAACTGCTATATGTTAACTTAAAGTGACTTCAAGGCGTTCTAAAGGACCGATTGGGTTGGTGTTACAATTTTTCCAGCTCTTAATCGGTTTATGTTGATTATGATTCAAAATGTAATCAAAAGTAGCAATTTTCATTCAAAAATATGATTGAAACTTGTTTGATTTTTACATAATTCTTTATATAAATGTTGGAATTCACCATTGTCATGTTGGCTCTTATTTATTGTGTGAACACTACTTTTTCTAGTTTTATTTTTCAATAAGTACCACAATTTTAAAGATGAATTCTCATTTAATAATTAATCCACGGCTCGCTCTACTATGAGTTCCTCAGTATATACATGCTGATTTTTCATTGTTTACGTTTTTTCAAATAGCTCTACCCTATTCATCACTGCTCTCCTCACTGCTTCAATAAGTTTTCAGCCTTAGGATTAGAACGTGAATCCCCAGCAGTATCATAATTTATGCTCTGAACTTCTATAAAAATGTATAGTGGCCTCTAGCTAACCATGCACTTGCTCACTTCCTCTTTCTCGTGTACCACCTCTTCTGAAAGAATGTTATATATTCAGAATGTTCTATACATCAACCACCTCTGAAAGCTACAAACAGCAACACTTTGTACGAAAACTGAGGACACTATAGAACTGTAGTTTGATAATTATTAACCATGAGTGTTTTTACAGTCGTTATGTTTGTAGGAAAGAATTTATACTGACTCTCTACCTCCCGTCCCTCCTATTGTGATCTCTCAAGGCTGAAGCAGGTCCTGTCTGTACCTAAATATTATAACAAAACTTAAATGGTGTAAATTACCAGCAGGTTCAACTCCTACATATATGTATATTTTCTAATTTATTTTATTAACTCCTATATTATGAGTTCATTTAGAAAAAGAGTATGTTATGCTCTGGTCTTCCATTTTTCCAAGTTCTTTGTTATTGAAAAGAGAAGCTTTCTAACCCTCTAATTCATTCTCTCAACACATATAACATCTACTGGTATATAACAGGGGGAATAACACCGGTTGGCTAAATCTTTAATCCAAATAATGCTAGGAATGTTGCCTTGGGAGTAGAGTTGGTATTATTAGAGGAAAAGCAATTCATTTTGGTTAGCTTTCAAGGCTTGTATTCCTATCATCAATTATTATTGCATGACGGGACAGAAGATGATACAATATTATAGTTGGTTTATGATTCCGACAGCACAAAGTCAAGCTGGAAGACGAGACCACATGCCAAAGCCACATTCCATTGTCAAGTATACTAATGAAATTTCTGGTAATTAATAATGGTTTTTTCCTACTTCTGCCTGTCTAGACACCTTCTAGTAAAGAGCATAGGAAAGCTGTTTCCTAAAACATTGAAACTTTCCACATTACCTCACTTCAATAGATGAAAAATGCATCGCTCATTCAAATTACTAATTTTCGTATGTTCATAGAAGGGATATTTTCTGATGGTGGAGTATTTACGAGTACAGCAATCGTAAAAGTGTTGTTGACTAAGAAACTTAACATAACCAAATCTCTGCCTATTTTTGGTAGGAAAGTCCCAATCCCATAATTATGCATGATCCACTAACAGAGAGTAATAATAATCTCTATCCTGAGAATTTAAAAAAACTTCCTTTGACATATGTTTGTAACTACAGCATATCAAGGAATGTTGGAAAATACATTTGGTTTGGTTTTCTGAAAATACTTACTTTGGCTTTTGCTTACAGCGAGGAATATTAAAGTTAAACATGTTCATAGAGTAGTTAGCTTGTGGGTACTTACTGCAGGGACCATTTAACCATGGATTTGACCTGATAGACTGATATGGGCAAGAAGGGAAGTGTAGAGGGCTGCGTTGAGTCAGTATAAATACTTTCCTACAAACATGATAAAGACTGTCAATCACTGACTTGCATGAGACAGTCCATATTAGATAAATTTGATGATAAATTAGCTTCAGTATGAAATAACGAACAATCTAGAAATATTTGTAGACATATCAGAAGCAGAGCTGTTGATCTATACAACATTCTTAATTTGTAACACGATTTATGAAGAAATAGTACACGAGTAATCTCGTGTGATCTATCAAAGCTAGGTGCACGATTAAATGGTCCTGACAGTACATAACTTTTAAAGAACTACAAAAACATCAACAAAACTACAACCACAATATAACCCAGTAGGAACTTTGGATGGAGAAGACATGAATGGTGGAATGGTAATACCATGAGTTTAGAGAAATAACGGATTAGAGAAATGATGTACCAAGTCTATCTAATTTGGAGTCTGTGGTAATAGCTGCGTCTATTAGAGCAAAGGAGGAGAGAGATGTGTTTATGGAGTGTTTCTTTATTAATCATTAAATAATTGATTAATAAGATTCACCGAACATAATGGACTAAAAATTCAAGAAGTATTTCTTCTCTCAATAAGATAGAGTGGCATGGCAGGATCTGTGTTTGTAAGTTCTAATGTGTTAACGATTTGTGATAACTTTTTAAAAATTGAGTTCAGATTGTTCTTATATGCATTTATTTCTTTTGATTAATAGGCCCTACAATTATGTGAATTCTAATTACATTTCTAGTCATATTAAAGATTACTTAGAATCATAAGAAAGTATTGGCAAAATATCATGTCAACTTACTTTGTTTGGTTGTTCTTGTACACTTATAGTTGCACATTTGGCATAGACCAATAAGTCATTCCCATTGGTACAAATTTCAACCTAAATTTATAATTTAGGGACCAACTTGAAGAAAATATTAAGTTCTAAATTGAATAATTAGGGTCTACAATTTTCATTATTTATTAGGAGTATATTGTGGTTGAATTTAATAATAAATACACAAAAACCTCTTAACAACAAACTTTCTTTATTTTACCCTTATGTACATTTCAGTTACCAAGTAATCATCCTCAGAGGGATAACATACAAAGACTGTCTTTGTATGTTATGCTTCTGAGGATGGTTACTTGGTAACTGAAATGTACATAAGGGTAAAATAAAAAAAGTTTGTGGTTAAGAGGTTCTTGTGTATTTATTATTATCTGCAATTTTCATGTGAATTAGTATTTTAAAGTCCACCATACCTTGACAATCAATATTACTTTATAGACGTAAACATCAAGTAGGATTATTAGGTATGTACAGTAGAACCTCTCAAACTCGATTCCCGAAAACTCGACAGGGCTGGTGAATTAATAATTTTTTTTACACTGCCCATAACGTAAAGCTTTCCATCAGTACATAGGCCGCCCGAGAGCCCTAGAGACTCAGACTAGGTTACTGGGTTTTCCAAGGTCGTTCAACGCACCCTTTACCTGCCCAGCTGGGGCAGGCTATTGTTTGCACACATTCGGGGATTTCTGTGGCCACTTTCCTTATAGTGAGGCCGCGCGTTGACCTGGGATTCCCAGGCAGGTCATAAACTTCCCTCACTACATTGTCGTCACTGGGCGTTCAGTTTAGTATTTGTTGAGACACAGTTGTGGTCAGTTGCTTTTGTTCGAGAGTGGTTGACAATTGTTTAAACGAGTTTTGTGCTGGAATATATAGCGACAGTATGGCGGAGAAGGAGAGGAAAGAAGTGTCAGTGTCAATGGAAGCAAAGTTTGGTGCCCTAAAAAGACTTGAGCGTGATGAAAGCGTAAATAAAATAGGATTGGACTTGAATATCGGTAGGTCTACAGTGTTCGGTTGGAAAAAAAAAGAAATCTTAAATTCAATCGTGGTGTTTGAAAAGACAGTGTACAGAATCCATCGCGGAACGAAAAACAATGAGAAGTGCACAGTTTGAAAAAGTTGGCGAAACCCTTTACCAATGGTTCCATGTGCACAGGGAGAAGGGAACGCCTATATCTGGACTCATTCTGCAAGAGAAAGCTCTTCAGTTTTATGAACAATTTAAGGACGAAGGAGCGCCTGGGTTTACAGCGAGCAATGGTTGGTTCTCAAAATGGAAACAATGATATGGAATCAAGCTGCTCAGTATCTGCGGGGGAAAACTGTCAGCTGACCCTAACAACGTGAGTGACTTCAAGACCAAACTACACGAGTTTATTGAAAAAGAAGGACTGTCATGTGATCAAATCTACAATGCAGATGAGACAGGACTAAACTTTCAGATGCTCCTACTAAAAGTTTAGCTCTGAGAGATGAGAAAGCTGCACCAGGTTTTAAGAGAAGTAAGGAGCGTGTGAATATTCTTGCCTGCACTAATGCATCAGGAGAGCACAAACTCAAATTAGCGCTAATTGGAAAAGCAAAAAAACCAAGAGTATTTAAAACTGCCAGATGCACAAGTGATGGCAACTTTGAACTACCAGTTTGGTATAGAAATCAATCTAATGCATGGATGAGCGAAGCAATTTTTAAAGAGTGGTTTTTTTAACAGTTCGTCCCAGAGGTTGAGAAGTTCCTGAAGAAACAAGATCTTCCCAGGAAAGCTCTACTGATTCTCGATAATTGTACGACTCACCCTGATGTGCAATATTTACAGGACAAAGACATTAAAGCAATGTTTCTACCCCCGAACGTCACGTCTCTCTGTCAACCGATGGACCAAGGAGCTTTGGCAGCATTAAAGAGAAGGTACAGACGTAAGCTTTTGTCATCTTTGGTGTTGTCTTTGGAATCGGGTTAGGAGCTAACGGCTAAACTAAAGAAGATCGATATTTATTAGATGTCATTGCATGGGTCTCTCAATCTTGGATCGAGCTTGAGACCATAACCCTCATTCGCTCTTGGAGGAAACTTCTAGATCACGCAGGCAATGATTTGTCGCGTGACGATGGAATCAATTCTGAAAATAGCAACTTGATTGAACACATGAAAAAAATCCCAGGGTGTGAAGAGTCTTCAAGCAATGATGTCAATGAATGGATGGATCTTGACGGAGCATCAGAACCATTAGGAGAAGATGAAATCATCGCAGCTGTCAAAGGGCGTGACATAGAAGGGGACGATTCGGAAGAAGAAGAGCAAGAGGACCATCGACAAGAAAGAAAAGTTAGCCACAGTGAGGCTATGAAATTTATTGAAGGGACATTGCAGTACTTAGAGCAGCAAAATGCGACTGGAATGGAGATTCTGTTCCTCAGGCGACTCCGTGGTCAAGCTGCAAGATGCCGTGTGGAGATATTAAAGCAGTCTTCAATCACAGGGTTTTTCAAACGACTTCAGTAAGTTTATTTTTACACTTTTCATCTAGTGTTCAGAAAACTTGCCATATCTAACTGTGATGGACTTTTTATAAGCAGCATAAACAACTTCAGTAATAATTGTAATTAACACTGTATTTTCAGATTCTACTAGGCCTTTTGTCTCAAAATTTTTTTAAAATATTTTGATTATAAGTTATAAATGTTGATATAAATATATAATTGTATATAATAAATCAATAAATGTACAATTTTAATACTCTAAATAAGCTTTTATTCAACTCCTAGTTATTTTTATTCAAGTTCCCTAAAACTAGACCACCTTAAAGTCCACATTGTGTCGAGTTTGAGAGGTTCTACTACACTTGCACTTAAATTTACCTCTTCCATAACCTTCTGGTATATTTCTGGATCCATGGTATCTCTTGTTAGTATGAAGGATATTGCATCATAGCCAAACCAAGTGGAAGACTTTCCACCCTTATTTACACTTTTCTTCCTCCTTCCTTAAGTGCAAAAGCTTTTAAATTTTTTATAAGTCTCATCATTCATTACGATATATTTCGAAGTTCCTAAACCCCCCTCTTTTTTCATGATTCTGTCTCTCTTGTATCCTTAACTTCTCACAAACTCTGTGAGGCCATAGATTGTTACTGAACTTGATATTTTTTCTGAGGACCAATTCCTTTAGTGAGAGAAAACTGAACTTTATCAATATTTCATCATTGATTGGAACTAGTATGCAAACTGATTTGTTGGTATAAAAGGCAATAGAGATATTGGCAGGAGAAGGATCACTTCATAGAATTGAACGAATTACGACTTTTCATGTTTGGTTTTCGTCCAGAGAAAGTTAGAACTTGTAATTATATAAGGCAATCCTATCATCTATCTGACCTGTTACCCTTGTTATAGAAGGAGATATATGAATTACATCTCAGCAATATTGGCATATTTTTTATCCTGGATATATATATCATTGGTAACATGATAAAGTGCTCCGGCATCATTCTTGCTATTTGGATATGTTGTCAGACCATACGAGAATATTCTCAAGCCATCTCCATAATATGAGTTTATTGTCAGGTTTTATGCAATGTTATGAGAATCATTACCAGGAAAAAATTACTGGTCTAGTGTCTCAATACGAATTAACATCTTTTCCTGTTTTCCTTTGTAAATGAGTGAAATCAAAGACATGTGTAATAATGTCAAACGCATCATAGATTTTCCACTCAAATATGAGAATTATTTGTGAGAATGAAGTATGATTTTATGGTGAGGTGACTGATGGTATTGGGAGAGAAATGTCATAGGGAACATTTAATCATATAGTCCTATTATACACATTTAATCATAGTAGGGTATTAATATAACAAAGTCTGATACAGTTTATTGATAAATGAAAGTTTTTAGCATTTTATTAAACCTTGGGTATTTTATGGGGAACTATAAGTTATAACAACTGAAAATTTAATGTAATTGCTAAAACATTAATTTTAATGATGGTACTTGGTCTAAATATTTTTGTTTTTTATAATGTTTCTATTCTGATTTAGTTTTTGAATTTTGTAGTCCATTACGTTCAGTGAATCTTAATTAATCACTTAAACAATAGTTTATGACTATCAGAACTCTAAATTTTGTAAATTTGTTAAAACTTACTGAGACAGAACGTTTTTTATCACTATATGATGATCTTTAGTTTAAGTAGTGTCTCAATAAGTTTTAACAAATTTACAAAATTTAAAGTTCCGATAGTCATAACCTATTGTTTAAATGATAAATCTGATTTAGTATGTTATTGAAATCTGTAAAAATTGCTTCAGGACATTGTTAGGTCAAATAAAAGAATTCAGTCAAGTAAAACGCATTCAATAATAAAATGTCATTATTAACATTTACACTAACAAATTAATGTTAGTAATTACGTATAAAGTAGTCAATGTTAGTATCACAAATGCTTTATGATTTATTTGTGTTACAATTTTATTATTTCTAATATGTTGTGATATGGTTAGAACTCTTTTTTTTTTTAAACCAATAGTATAAATAAGTACAAAATTATACTTATAGCATATTAGTATAAAACTAATAGTATAAGACTAGTGTTTCTGGTGTATTTAACGTTAACCCTCGGGTAGGCGCGTGGGGTACAGTTGTACCCCAGACGGTTTTGTTTCCCTATAACTTTTTTTCAAGCTGTGGTGGTCGTGGGGGATGTCTAGTACCTTCAAATCGGTAGGCGGGCTACAAGGTCAGTTGGGCGCCAGACGTTGCCGTGTGTTAATCTGTGTGTAATTCTTAGTCAAAGTGCCTTGGGATACAACTGTACCCCACGCGCCTATCTATGTCTCAATATGGCAAAGCGAACGGGTATGTGTGATGAAGCGTATATAAGTGAACTTTTAGATTTAGAGTCTAGTGACGAAGAAAATATTGTGGAAAATGATAGTGATGATGGGGAGGAAGACAACGTGGATGAAGAAGTCTATGATTCAGATACAGAATATGTGGTACGGGATCATTGTGACCTAGATAACGTGACTATTGATGAAGAGATGTTTGAAGATGATGATGATGATGACACTCCTCTACCCATCTATATTTCGTAAGAGGTAAGGATAAAAAGGTTATGAAATGGCGGAAAAATCCTCCTCTACCAAGAAATGTCAGAACGAGGGCGGAAAATATAGTTGTAAGGCTTTCAGGACCTAGGGAAGTTGCTAAAGGAAAATTTTCTTTGATTGATTGTTTTAATTTATTTATAAATGATACAGTAATAAGGATTATTGTTACCTCTACTAATATTTACATTGACCTACTCAAAGAACGATTCCAAAGGGACAGGGATGCAAGACAAACGGACGAGGTAGAAATACGTGCCTTCCTAGGGATTCTTATGCTTTCTGGTACATTAGGGAGCAACAGGAAAAAAACCAAGCACATTTGGGACAACAGCAAAGGGTCTGGAGTTGAATCATGCTATATGGCAATGAGTGAGAAAATAGAGTGAGATAATATTCATATTAACAATCAAAGAAGTTGCAATAATGTATGTATCGTATGTATTAAAGTTTGTCCAAGTTTTTTATTTTATAATATTTAACCTACACAGAATAAGTTATTCCACGTAAATCTTATGTTTTCTGTTTGTAATTAAACGTTCTATAAAAATCACCGCTTAAAGTTATTTTTTACCTTGAGAAAAAAAAAAGTTATACATGTGTAAAGTTACACATTTTTGTTTACTTCACAATTTAGGAAAACTCGAGTTTTCAAAATTTAACAGTATGGCCATTAAAAAATTATAAAAACAGGTAAAAAATAAATGATTACGTTCAGTGGTAGTGCATAGACACGTTCCTGATGTTTATTTTGTCTCAATGTAAAAAATACATTTTGAAAAAAAATTATAAGACTTTGGGGTACACATGTACCCCACGCGCCTATTAACGTTACAAAAGTCCGCGTGCCTACCCAAGGGTTAAACGTAAAAGTATTTTTTGTGACAAAGGCAATTGAAAAAAAAAGAAATCACTTTTAATGCTGTAGTTGTAACATTCTTTTAGTTGACGTTTTTTCTTACATTGGGATGGGAGTTAATTTTTAATTGGAATTATTGTGGTATGGTTATTTAAAACATTCAGAAATGTAGACTTTAATTCTGCTCTTTACATAATGAACTCCAGTGTTTTGACTTTAGGTTAGGACGTTTTGCTGGGAAACAGCTGATTTAGAAGTTACTGATTATTTTACTTTTATCAAAATGTATAACCTCAAACACAACAAAAACTCAAGTTTTCAGTCTACTTCAATTTTAAGTAGGTTTAAGTTATTTCATAAAGGACTTTGGAAAGTTTGTGTGATTTTGTAAAAAACCTGGCTAGAGGAACGTTGTTTAGTAAATAAAGTGTTAGTACGGCCGGAAAAAGTCATTTAGTTGGCTGGTCTTTAAGTTTTTTGCGTATTTATTATTTTAACATTGGGTTAATTATTTTTTGTAATAATGTTACGAACACCTACGTTTTTAAAGACAGTTTGCTCTTTTGATAATTTTTTTCACAAGGATATTGCAAATGTTTTTCGTGTAAGTACCAGATGTATCCTTTTCTCAAATTTTAATACATTCCACAAAACTGGAGAATCTATACTAAATGTATTATACTTTTGTGAATAATGTATTATTCTAATATGTAAATATGTTTGGGTATACTTTTAATAAAGTCATAGTGTAACAAAATTGTAAAATTTTTTTTGTAAGTTTATATAGATTATTTTTATATTCAGTGGTTTTTAGAAAACTGTTATTAATTTTAAACTCTATAAAACTGTATGTTGACTGAATAAATACAAAATTTTAGGTATTTACGTAATCGATTTTAGCAAAGAAATTATATCAAATAGATTACTAAAGTCATCAGGAATAGAAATAAAATTGCAAAAACTTCCGCTCATTACCAAAAAATTAAAAATTTTGGAAAGTAGCAATTCCCCTTCCATAGTACACATAAAACATTACTCATTCAACGTTTTGGCTTAATTTTTTTGAAATAAAACAAAATCCCTCTAAATGTAGTTAAACTTGCTGTTGACTCCCAAAATATTAAAAATTTTGAAAAAATCAACTGGACAAAGCATTATTAGCACCAAATTTCAAGTGGTTAACAAACATCATAGAACTATAAAACTCGCACACACATCTAATTTTTTTGCGATAGTAAGTCACAAAATTACTGAAAAGAACAAAACCAACACAGACAGTATTCTATGCACAAAACAGAAAATATTGCATTGAACATTTACACACCTTTTATTTCAAACTTTGACCTAAAAATTATAGATATTACCGTGCATAGCATAGTAAAAGTGAAGGCTTAAAGTCAATTTATTAAATAAATTTGTAATATTTTGGGAGTCAACAGCTAGTTTAATTAGATTTCAAGGCATTTTTCAAGTTACTTTGTCAAAAAAAATTAAGCCGAAACGATGAACTAGTAACGTTTTATGTTTGCCGTGGAGAGGGTGGGAAGTTGAAGTTTTATACAGTTTTCAATTTTTGGGGTGTGAGCAGAAGTTACCATAATTTGTGTTGGTTTTTCTGATGACTTTCTGCACCATCATATTTTTTTTGTTGGTAAAATTGAATCGATTATGTAGGAACAGGAAACAAATACCAAATTTTAATTTAGATTGATAATAAATTAATATTTAATAATGCTCCTATTATTTTAAGTATTCATAAAGTTAATATCTCAAAAGTTGTGATACAGTAGATTATCTTGAATAGGACAAAATATTGTTGATCTGAGAAATTCTACTTAGTCCTTTTTTTTGTTATTTTGCTTTTTAATGAATATTAGTTGAATAATCTTATTTAATTTGGCAAGGTTGAATTCTAACAGATGCTCAAGCTCCTACATCCTAAAGTCAGACCTCTAGATCTTTACCCTGATATCTCTTATTTTTCTTTCAACGCATAATGCCCAGATTGATATCACATATTCTTATCATTTAGGCTACTTGGCAATGAAAATATTCTGGTCACTCAATGATAAAGGTTCATGGATCACAAAAGATGTATCAAGCTACTGTTGGTATGATGAGGAATGTAAATATTCTTTATTTATGAGGCAGTATAAACAGCCTTATTTATGACCAAAATATCTAGTCCAATCCACTTTACATCCCCTGGGAAATATTCTTCAAAAATTTTTAATTTTCATAATTTTTTTATCAATTACTCTCTGTAACTAGATAGTCATAAAATAGTACTTGAAAATATGTATCACAGTTTATTATTATTTTTGTATCAATTAAAAGTACTTAGACTAGTTTTGATATATTTGGTTGAAAGTGTCAACTGTGCCTATTGATGCCTTAAAGTTCACAAAATTTCAAGTTTTCCTGATTTAGATCATAACTTCCCCAAATGTTATATTGATCCTCTTGGTAGGTGATTGGTTTGTGAAACAAATTTTTCTTGAATTTGTTTGTCAGCTTCATCTGGTGGAATATCTTCTCCCATAAAGCCTTGTCATTTTTAGAGAGTTAATAATCAAAGTCTGCATCTGAATTATTGTCAAAATTTTGTAACTGCTAGTGATCCTCTTCATCATCAACCTAACGTGTGCCCTTCAATATTTTAAGGAGCATATAACCTCAAACCATTCAAGATTTCTTATCAGACAATATTTTCCATTTTCTAATGAACAAAGTATTTTTTGTATAAAAAACAATATTAGTCAATGAAATAAGTAATACATTAAGTAGGTACCACAGAAAAATATCATAGCTTGAATGTTTCAATTTCAATAAATAAATTATAATAAAACTTTTGCCAGAGCTAGTCGTTTATTCAGGTAGAACAAATGTTGTACAGGAATCAACAATAATTGAAAGAAATGCCCTAATCATAGAATCCATCTATATAAGATAAACTTACAAACACATATTTTAAAATGAATAAGTATAAGTTATTACAGTTTTACTATTACTTGTGACCAGACTTTTTGTTAACTAAAGGTTGTTAAATTGTTAACTTACACTTGGAGGAAACATTTTCGTCTTACGACTTCTTCAGCCTTGTATTTCCTCAAAGAAGTCGTAAGATGAAAACGTTTCCTCCAAGTGTAAGTTAACAATTAACAAACTTTAGTTAACAAAAAGTCTGGTCGCAGGTAATAGCAAAAGTGTAATAAGTAATTAACAACCAGCTTGTCATGAACAGTAACAAGATTTCGATATTTAAGTATAAGTATGAGTAACTCAAGTTAAAGATGGAAATAATATATTAAAGGAAAAATAGGTAGTATTATTTATAAAAGTATTATGAATATTTAATTATAAAGAGTACCAAATTATAATTCTTGAATTTTGTAGTCCATTACGTTGGGTGAATCTTATTAATTACTTTAACAATAGTTTATGACTATCCGAACTTTAAATTGAGTAAATTTGTTAAAACTTACTAAAACAGAACGTTTTCGATCGCTATGTGCCGATCTTCATCAGTGTTTCCTGCTTGGAGATGTTGGGTCAAGCGGTGACAGTTTTAAAGGTAGGTTATCTACAGTATCAAAGAGTATGTGTGATTTGTATTGTGTTTGTTCGTTTAATATGTTTGTACTTTGTGTTTTTGTGTGTCTGTAAATTTCATATTGTTCTAGTGTGTTGAGATGTGATCATTTTTTTGTTGATGTATAGGATTTCTAGGTTATGGTAAATGTCTGTGTATTTGTGTCCAGTTTTTTCTATGCGATTGTAAAATGTTGAGTTGATGTTCTGTTTGTGTTCCTCGACTCTTTGTTTAAAACTGCAACATGTTTGTCCAATGTAGAATTTGTTACATTCGTCGCAGTTCAGTTTGTATATGCCTAGTGCTTGCAGTTTATCTTTGTTGTAGGTGTTGTGTTGTATTTTGCATTGTAACTTGTTATTAGTTTATTATGCTATTTTGTATCCTATTTTTTGAAATTTTCGGGCTATTTTGTTTGTTGTTTTGTTTATGAATGGTAATGTGATGTATTTTTTTTCCCTGTCTGTAGTGTTAATTCTAGTCACTAAACACTTTTTAAATGTTTCAAACTTGCCTATAGTAGCACTTACTTCGCTTGTTGAGGACGGCCGTTTTGGGAGATGTGTCCCTTTGTCAACTCAGACCGTAACTCTGTAGTTACGCTTCAGAAACTCAATTTTGAAGTATTGGATCATCCTCCATATAGTCCCGATCTCGCTCCATCTGATTTTTACTTGTTTGGTCCACTCAAAGAGGCAATTAGGGGCCGTCGATTTACGACAGACGAAGCATTGAAAGAAGCGGTGCATTCCTGGCTCGCATCTCAACCCAAAACCTTCTTCCACGAGGGCATCAGGAAACTTGAACAACGTTGGACCAAGTGCGTTGAAAAGCAAGGGGATTATGTCGAAAAATGATGTACTTGTAAGTTTCCTATTTGATTTCAATAAAATTTTATAACTATATTGCGGATAATTATTGACTTACCCTCGTAAATTAATATTTGTTCAGTAATTATTCTTTAACAATTTATACAGACCTGAAGACCCAAGAAGATAAAAAAACAAAAGGTACAGTAAATAGATTTTATACTAAATGTAATTAATTACCAATTTTAAAAATGAAGTTTTGATGTTATAATAAGGAAGGACTTTTCAGAAGATCTTTCCCATTATAAACGTGGGCTACAACTGATCTTGTAAGTTTTATATATAAGGAGGAAAAATTATACATGTTGGTTAAATAAAAAAAAATAAGTGATAATGATAATAAAAAGTATATATGAATTGTTAAATAAAAACACTTGTAAATGAGTTAGACTTCCTTATAGTAGCACTAACTTTTATAATTGTTGAGAACAGCTATTTCGGGAGATGTATCCCATTGTCAACTCAGGCCGTAACTCTCGGTCTGTGGTTTTAGTTAAAAACTATTAGCTCACATGAAGATGGAATCAATTAATATGAATTGTTTTGTGATTGGGTATAGAGTAAGTGCTTGTGATGTAATTCGAAATATTTTGTATTATTCAGCTATATGATGTTCCGCATTAATATTATGTGAAGGTCTATATGTTTGTGTAGTTATGGTTTGTGAAGATTATTTATCATGGAGTCCAGATATAAGTTTGGTGTTATAGTTTATGTTACTTTGTAGTTCAAGATGGAAACAAAGAATGTCAACAATTAAGTGGTGATAGAGAAACTATTATTTTTCCTATCTTTACTTTATTAATATAATGCAAATTTGTATAGAAACTTTATTTTTGATTGTTTTAAACCCCTTTTATAACTCATTTCAATTTGGTTGTTACTTTTAATTATAACTTTCAAATAAATAAAACTCAAGTTTTTATATACAGTATATGGTTTATTTATTGCAGTTTTATTACATTAAGGAACCATGTAAAGTAAATGTGTCAACACTAACAGTAGCTGTCATGTAACTAATAGTAATATTAAAAGAATCATAATTTTTTATTTAGAATTATTATAATCAAAGAATATAGTGACGTAGTGAATTGCTTTTCCCATCATATACACTGATCAGTCCATTCATATTTTGTAGATTGTCTTATTTTATCTAAGTTTTAAAGTTGGAATACTGTCAATAATACATTTTACATTTTTGTACGAGATTAGTTTATATAAAACCGTAATTATAGACCAAAAAGTATTGTGGGCAAGGTTATAGGAATCTAAGGGTTATGTGATAACCTTTGACAGGTCTGCAGCGATAAATTGTAATCTCATATATGCATACTATTTTTAATAACCATACCACAATGTCAGCCTATATTTTTTTAAAATAATGTAAGGTTTGAATTGATTTTAACATATTATAAAATAAATAATTAATAGAAACATGAGTTTTAGTTTTACACCTTTCCATAAAATACAAATTGTGTGATAGGATTATTTTTCAATTCCGTTGTTTTCTTCTTAAATAAATCAATTTATTCTGTGAACTGGTTCATAGAAATTTTTATAATTACTATTCTAAAGTCAATAAAAATATAAACATTTAAATTAAACAAAGTTAAATATCTGTGTTTAACTGATACCAATAAAATTAATTAATTTCAAAGAACATTCTAAGATTTTTAATTTCTTAAAATTTCAAATTAGAATGAAGGTTATGTATTTAATTTTGCATTGATATTTGTACTATTGTTATTAGCAATATGTAGAAGTAGTATCTTATGTTTAAATAATTAATGTCTCCCTTACAGTTGTATTTGACTGGGAAGATGCTTTAAACGTGAATTCATTACTTACGGAAGATGAAGTACTACTACGTGATTCTTTTCGTGCCTATTGTCAAGAAAAGCTTATGCCAAGAGTTCTTTTGGCTAATAGAAATGAAGGTATGTCGTATATTATATTGAGCATAACTTGATGGTCTGAACCAAAGAAGGTTATTATTGTCTATGAAAAATTATGACTCTAAAACTGAAAATGAATGAAAATTACAAATTTTTATAATATAATGAACATACAAATGTAAAAATCAAGAAACAATAAAATAATGAGGACAGGATGGTACTAATAGAAGTATTAAAAACATAAAAGGTATTGAATATAATTAATATTTTAGATTAGACGAAAAGATAATGATATGATCCATTGTTGAACCTCCTTGAAAATTCTTTTTTTTTGGTACATCTTTCAGCGTAGTTAAGGTAGTAATGTTACAAACTTGTAAAGTCTTATGTCTTTCTAACACAAAAAATGCATTACTTGACATTGAATGGTCAACGTGAAGACATATAATTTTAACCTCCTCTCTGGATTTGACCTTTAACGTTGAACGGTATTCTAGTTTCCCTCTATTTTTTTATGCTCCAGAGTTCTCTTAGATTTATTTGACAACAAAATATGTAAAAAACAAACAATATTTTATTAAAGGAAGCTACTTTTGAAGTTTTACAGGACATTTGTCAATTTACTGCTCATTATTGTCCATTGTATTATTTACCAATAATACAGTATAATGGAGTACATTGGCAAATAAACTCATCCCAGCTGTTGCCAAGCAAACTGTAGAAGTAGCTAATATAGCAGTCGTACTCTTTACAATATTACTGTTTTACAAAAGGTTATTCTAATTTCAGTTTTTGATAGAAAGATAATGAACGAGCTGGGCGAGGTTGGTGCCTTAGGCTGTCAAATTAATGGTTTTGGTTGTGCCGGAGTATCTTCGATCGCATATGGTCTTCTGGCTAGAGAAATAGAGCGTGTTGACAGCAGTTATCGTTCTGCTATGAGTGTTCAGTCTTCTCTGGTCATGCATCCTATCTATTTGTTTGGAAGTCAATCACAAAAAGAAAAATATCTACCCAAGCTTGGTAAGTGTTTAAATATTTGTATAGTGATAATTTTGTTTTAAAAATTTAATTTCTTATCTTTAATTGATATTTAGAAAAAAAATACAGTTCTCTGAGAAACTGATAAAGTTTGCTTAGTAAAATTTAAAAAAATTATGTCTCAATACGTTTTTCATAAATTTAATTTAATTATAAGTTTGGAAATTTGTTATTTATTTATTATATATATATATATATATATATATATATATATATATATATATATATATATATATATATATATATACTGTTTTAACTAGACCCATGCCAACATTATGTAATATGGCACATCTTTTCAAGTGAAAAATTAACTTGAAAGTTGTAAGAGAAATACAACTCTTAAAAAGAGTAAATTGTATCTTTTGTTACAAAGTAAAACGGTACTTACCTATTATACAGAGGCCTCTTTCATACAACATTCTGAGGTGGTTGGTCAAGATCAAGTCATTAACCAGAGCATGTGAATACATCAGTCACTTGTCAATGTCAGTGCCTTTCGCTTGGTTATTTTTTGTTTCATCATAAGTGATTGTCTACGGTTTTGGGTTTGGAGAAACAAGAACCACTCGTCATAATGATATGTAATTTTCACAGTTAGTCAAATAAAGTCTGTTCTGTATAAATATGTAGTAATTTTTGGAGCACGGTAAGAAAAATCCCTCTACATTAGTGGCCTCTGTATAATACGTAAGTACCAGGAAAACTACAAGTAATCTAGTTGCATGAACATAGGCCTGTATGTATGTTTGTATATATATATATATATATATATATATATATATATATATATATATATATATATATATATTACATTATCCATTGTTTTTCCGTTGCACTGACTTTATGAAGTTAATATATTACTATTGTAAGTAATTTTATCCACCATTAAGTGCAATGATTTTACCTTGTGTGATAATAATTTTATGTGTGTATAAAATTATTATCACACAAGGTAAAATCATTGCACTTAATGGTGGATAAAATTACTTACTATAGTCATATATTAACTTCATATATATATATCTCAGGACTATTTTTAGGCCAAATTAAATATAAAAACATCAGAAAGAACTTCATCGGTCTCAATAAACAAACAAAGTTATAAATTATATTGTACGAAGATAAGAACCATTCAGAACAAAAAACCTGTCCTTAAATAGAATCTATGTTGTATGTTCTGGGATTAATTAATAAACTATAGGGAAAAACTTCACCACACGATACAAGGAACACATTAAAGACATATAAAACACAACCCAAATAAAACTTTCCCATTTAAATGCAGAATTCACTATTCACATACATTAACATAGACACCAATATAAAAGTCCTTCACTATATAAAAAAAGCCACAAACTAAAGATATACAAATATCACAAAACCCATTCACAATACATTCTAAACGACAAAACTAACTCCCAATATAATACGATATTTGAACACATAATTATTAACTACAGAACACCAATGCACCACAGACTTACACTAACACTACACAACTGAGCAACAGTCCTGGCTGTTACTCAGCATTAAATGCACTGATCTAGTGTGAAACAAATCTGCTGAAAAATATCAGTAAGTAGTTATTATTTTTTTAAAAATTATACCAATAGTAGTATATTAAAAGACCTCAAGATGTACAACACAAAAACTGCAAGTTTTAATGAACTTATTTTGAAACTCTATTCTTAGTTTATATTTACCAACTGTTATAATTAATTTGTTCATTTGGTTAAAAATTATTTTTGTAGGACTTTCAGTTCTTTTGAGACTTTAATATTGGTTTATGTTAGCATTTAATGAAAAAATATAAAATTTCTGAAATCAGTATGTTTTTTAGCAAAGGGTGAAATAATTGGCTGCTTTGGATTAACTGAACCAAACCATGGGAGTGACCCAGGAGGCATGGAAACTAAAGCCAAATACTTATCTGAAAAGAAAGCCTATATCCTAAATGGAAGTAAAACATGGTAAGAGAGGGCACAGTTTGAAAAGAATTACACCTGTATTATGTTGTAATGGTTTCTTCACATGTTTGTTCTTATTTCATTTTTATAAAAATTGGCCTGCAGTGAATAATATTCTCTAAAGATCATTCACTAATCTGTTATTTAGTAAAGAGAATATCATCATCCATATGTGTTTCTAATGTTTTACCCTTATTTTTCCATACTTTATATATATATATATATATATATATATATATATATATATATATATATATTTATATATATATATATATATATATATATATATATATATATATATATATATATATATATATATACCCCCAAGTATCTTGTACTCCCAGAAGAACTAAAGATTTCTGCCCTTGAGACAATCCACACTTTATATCCTGAACCAGACCGGCTGCATGTCTACACCGATGGATCTAAACTTTTTCCCACTGGAGCTGGCCCTGGAGCTTTTTTCAAGCTGTTTAAAATCAGCCAGGGCATTGGGGCAAATGCAAGTAATTTTGATGGGGAAGTAATGGCAGTGAGACTGGCCGCAGAGACGCTTGCTGCTCATCACTCAGCAACGAACCACCAACAAGCTGTTTTCTTTACAGACTCCCAAGCTGCCATAATTGCAATAGCCGACAACTCTTCAACAGACTGTTCTAACATATTCCACTGCCAAAGCAATCTCACATCTTTTGCAAAATGAATGGTCAATTAGCTTTAAATGGATCCCAAGTCACATCTGCATCACAGGTAACGAAAGAGCAGATGACCTAGAAAAAAATGGAGCAACAACCCTATGCAGAAGCCAGCCTCACTTCTGTCAAACACCTTAGCCAGCAGAGGGAAACAGTGAGCATCGCTTAGGGTCCTCTGGTGCTCACCAGCGATAGGGCAACTGCCGTGGCTGACTTTCGACTCTCTGGCGAGACAAGACTATCTCCAGGCCCACCTCTACTGTTTTGGCCTAGCAGAATCCGATACATATTTGCTCTGTCTCGATGGTGTCATGAAAGGGGATCACATTTCAACCTATCCTAAGCTGGACGACCAGCTGTCCAGAATCGGTTGTTACTGGGAGGCTCGACGGCGAATGGCTCAACAGCCAAGTGCGGGCATTGGCTAAAGTAAAGTATATATATATATATATATATATATATATATATATATATATATATATATATATATATATATATATAATGGTTAAAAGCCCAAGTTTAACAAATATTGCCCTGAAACAATATCTTCTATCTTTGTTATATTTCTAGAGTTTTTATAAAGCCTTTTTTGTGCATTTTTCTCTTTTCATTTTCTTTTTTTAAATTCATCTATATATTAATGAATTATTTAGTTTTTGTATTTAATCTTAAAAATAATGTGGTTATTTAAGGTATTGCAGCTACTTATTAAATAAATAATTATATTGTTGTTACAATTCTAATTTTAATGACATTTTTTATTAGAATTTTCACATTCTGCTTGTAGGATAACAAATTCACCAATCGCAGATATTTGTTTAGTTTGGGCAAAGTGTGAAGATGGAAAAGTTAGAGGATTCCTAATAGAACGAGGCACACCAGGTCTAGAAACACCAAGGATTGAAGGCAAATTTTCTCTTCGTGCATCTGCAACTGGCATGATACTCATGGATTCTGTAGTAGTTCCTGAAGAAAATGTGCTTCCAGAAGTTGAAGGATTTAGAGTAAGCCTATATGACATTTACCTAACATAAATTAGGTTACTTTTTAATACAATTTTGTTGTAATACATATGTAATGATAATTTTCTATCAATAATCCAGGAGATATAGAACTAAAACACTTCTGTATTACTAAAAATTTCAGACTACTGAAATGACAACTCTAGAACTATTATGCATAGCAAACTACAACTTAATTATGTGCTCATTTAGAGGTAAAGTTGTGATGTATTCCCAGCAGCATTGTTTGGTACATGCTTATCATATTTTCTTCTTATCCTTTTAAAACACAATTGGAGTCATAATTGTGGCTCTGCCTTTGATTATATGCAGGTATGTGTTGTAACACTAACATAAAATGGGTTAATTATAAATAATTAAAACCTCTTAAATACAAAATCTTTTTATTTATGTACATTTCTATATTTACAATCATATAAACTGATGTACACGTTGATCGTAAAGTAATCATCTTCAGAGATGATTCCTGAGAAGATTCTTGTAGTAATTTCCTGTGAAGGATGATTTGCTTTCCAATCAATTTGTAGATTTGACTACCTAAGGACATATATAAAAAGTTTTGTAGTTTAAGAGGTTTGGGTGGTTTTAATTTTGTATAATTTAAAAATTATGCTACAGTTGCTCCAAGTTACTAATATAAAATGAGGTAGTTTTAGTATATATATCTGAAACTGGGTGTTTCAGGAGGAATCTGCCATACTGCACAAGCTTATTCCTCTCACCAAAATAATGAAAAAGTTTTATATAAACATGGGTCCGGAAAGGGTTCTTTGGCGAGTTATACAGGTTGAAAGACTTAACCTGAAATTTAGCTCCCTCGGTGAAGTTAACTCACACCGAAATATTTAGGGTGTTAATTAGATAAGTTTTAAGTAAAATGAGCTAACAAATCGTATAAAACCTGTCCCAGAACTCTATTTCCAATAGTTTGAGAGAAAATTGGGGTAAAACAAAAAAGGTTAGGGCCGAAAACACATGTTTGCATTTTGGACTTCGTTAAATTACTTATAAATACAGAAAAATGTTCAATAAAATTTGTAAAGTTTTATTCTCAAAAAAATAGTGTAAATAAAGTCTATAAAAATGGAATAGTTTTCTTTTAAATTCAATTTTGTTAAGGAACACACAAAACTAAAAATATATGAACATTACGTATTGCTAATGAAGTAGCCTGATAATAAAGTGTATGCCAATTTCTCTAACAATAATTTTATTACATATTGAAAATTTATTTAAATAATTTACATTATTAATAATGAAATTACTTAATCAACTTACATTGATAACAGTATTACAAGAACTGCTCAAAATGTCAACCTCCCTTGGTAATCCACATTTTACTCCGATGGTTTAAAGAGGCCATTGAATTCTCTAACATTATTGGACTGTTTTTTTTTTTCTCGGGCAGCAATCACGATTCTGTGTAAAAGTTCATGTTCATTATCCGATGTTTGAGCATACGCTAATGTCTTCTTGCGTCCCCATACAAAGAAATCTAAGGGGTTCAAATTGGGGGATCTCTTAAAAAAAACTTCCATTTTTATTGACTTTATTTACATTATTTCTTTAAGAGTAAAACGGTGTTATTGTAGTCCAAGCACAAAAAAGAGTGTTTTCGACCCTAACCTTTGTTTGCTTTACCCTAATTTTCTCTAAGCTATTGGAGATAGAGTTCTGGGACAGGTTTTATATGATTTTTCAGCTCATTTTACATAAAACGTATCTAATTAACAAACTCGAATAATGGTCTAAAAATTTTAGTGTGAGTTAATTTCACTGAGGGAGCTGAATTTCAGGTGAAATTTTTGACCCTGTGTTACTCGCCAATGAAACATTTCCGGACCCTTATTTATATGAACTTCTTTCATTATTTTGGTGAAAGGAATAAGCTTGTGCAATATGGCAGATTCCTCCTAAAATACCTTGTATATATGTATATTTGTGTGGGTGTGTACTCATCAATTATTACATTACAAATCTTACATACTACCATAATTAATTACTTCTAGAATCTCATAAATTGCCAAATATTGTTTATCCACCCCACCAATCTATAAAACTAAAACAGTGATTCTTTCTCTGATACATGCAAAATAATTTGTTTACTCTGTTAAATGCTAGTGTGCACCATGTTTTTTGCTTAAAATTAATGGTTTGATTTCATAACTAGAATTTAATCCTCAATCCCTAAATTGGTAAAACAGAAATAAACTGAACATTTTGGAAGTATCTGATTGGCAATAAAGTTGACAAACTCAAACTAAGTAAATGGTATTGAAGATCATGCCATTATAGAGAGGTAATGAATCTGTAGAAATGCATAAAGCTAATACTCATTGATAATTCTAGATAATTTTTAAAATAAAATAATGGAGCTATCAACACATAAATTTTTGTTTCAAAAATAAAATAGGATGCCTCTTCAAAAGAAGATTCAAGCATATTTTATCAAGATGCTTTAATTATACAGGATCTCCCCAAAACATGCCATTTATATAGGT
Source organism: Prosapia bicincta (assembly GCA_036971475.1). NCBI lineage: Eukaryota > Metazoa > Arthropoda > Insecta > Hemiptera > Cercopidae > Prosapia > Prosapia bicincta. The sequence continues at coordinate 52,175,866 of JBAIZL010000009.1, read as the reverse complement.
TGTTGAATAAAATGCTCAAACATAACTCTTTCAGGCTCATTGTTAGTCTTTTCTCAGTAGGAAAATATTTTTTGTTTGTAAGATATTGTAAACATTTAATGAAAAGAAACTTCAAAAAATAAACTGAAGTGGGAAGTATTACTTAATTTGTATACAAATCTGTATACTAAAATTTCTATACAGCTACTTAGTGCAAGCCTTCAGCATACTATCGTGTTGACCGCTTGATGTCTCCTGTGCACATCTGCTGGCATTTTTCACAATATGACCAGTTTGGCAAAAAGTCTCCAAAAATGTGTCATGGTGAACTATTTAAGTTCAAGTTTCAACCTCAAAATGCCTCTGCTGTATTTTTCAACTGGCAATTTAGAAGTATGTGGTACAAAATAACCTTGTTGTTACAGACTGTGACAAAGGAGAGGGTCACAAGATAAAACCAGTTGAAAGTTTATAAGCTTAGAATTTCTCTATAAAAGATACAAAAACCCATTGTTTAGAGTTTTAAGAAAACTCTGGATTTTTTTACTCTCTGAAGAAGTTTAAAGAGTTTGTGTAAACTTATTTAAAATTCATAGACTTTATGAATAACTAAATTTTCTCACTTTTGTTGTAGGGGCCATTTTCTTGTTTAACGTCCGCTCGCTATGGAATTGCCTGGGGCGTATTAGGTGCTGCCGAATTTTGTTTTCACACTGCTCGACAATACACACTTGATAGGCTTCAGTTTGGCCGACCTCTTGCTTCAACACAAATTATTCAAAAAAAGTTTGCTGATATTTTGACTGATATCTCTCTTGGATTACAGGCTTGCATTCAGGTTGGGAGGCTTAAGGATTGTGATAAGTAAGTAATTTATATTGACTTAATTCATAATTCCAATATTATAGTCTTACTTTAAGCAAGTCTTACTCTGGCAAAAAGCTAATAGTCTCCTAGCTTTGTGGTTACAATTTCATGGAAAACATAAGTGAATTTAGAGAAAGTAAAGCAATAGCTCTAACTTGGAAGTGGAAATTCTCACAAATCTTTTCGATAGTTTTTACTGTCAGTTTAACAGCTACAAGACTAGGTTTACCAATGCAGTCCTCCTTTACTGAGTTAGTCTAATTGTTTTGAATGCCAAATTTGTAGGCCAATAAAGAAGTAAATTAAATGTGCCAATAAATATTATAGTAATAATGTAATAAAAAATAAAAACATTTTTTTTTTTTAATGTGTACTGCAAAACAAACAGTAATTATAAAATTAAAATAAACTTAAAGTTATGTATAAAAACAAGACATTATTATTTAAACATAAATTGAAAATATTGTTTAATAAAAATGTGTCAAATGAATTTAAACGCAGAGTGATCAACCCATTTGTACGACTGCCCAAAGTCTATTCACCTTTCAACGGAGTAGTCATGTATGACGTGAAAGACAATACTGGTGCTGCAAGCTTCAGAAAAAGATATGTATTCATAATAATCCTAATTATAGAATATATCAAACTCAGCACCTTGTTTACAAATACTACAAATTTTAAAAATTTACAAATAACTTAGTTTTATTCCGTGTTCGCCCCAGTGAACTCAGAAGTCCATTAAACTCAGTTGTGCGCAGTACAGCGCAATATAAATTGTATACCTCTCAAGACCGAAAGTGACCAAGTTTCGGTGTACTTTTGAGTTGACTGGACTGGCCTGAAAAGATTTTGCCATCGAATTAAAGAAACATTGTTTTGTTACTGTTGAGGAACAACTGGCACTTTAGCTGATAAACTGAGGCAACATGTCTGTACAGGGTGTCTCATCATCCTACTTTGTACTGTGGCGATACAGCGCTCAAGGTTACAGTTCCTCACATTTTTTCTACAATAATGCTCATAAATAGGAAATTAAATACTGTACTTTAAATACATGTATTTTTTTGTAAGTAGGTTTTATTTGAGTTCATTATTAATATTAAATACATTTCACTTACTCAAAAATTTACTTAAATTTACATTAAAAGAGATATTAAAATAGTCAAAATTGAAATTTCAAGTTAGGTAATGCTACTGCATACCCCCGACTCCTTCCGTAACGCTGTGTAATGACAGATGTTACCCCCTCTTCCCTTGTGATGTTACATAATTTAGGGATGGCCCCTATATTATTATATGTTTTTAAGTAACATATAATTTGCATATGGAGAAGTGTTACTAAATGTCTTACACATAGGTACCAAAAATTATATTTTATTTACATAAATATTAAGAAATATTTTTTGTTTTAATAACAGGTTAGCACCAGAAATGGTTTCTTTAATTAAAAGAAATAACTGTGGCAAAGCTTTGGAAATAGCAAGAACTACTCGGGACATGCTTGGAGGGAACGGAATTTCTGATGAATATCATATTATAAGACACGTTATGAATTTAGAAGCTGTTAATACTTATGAAGGTAAATTCATTTCAAAATACTTCCACTATGTTATTAATATTTGATCTTATTTAGAATTACAATGTCAGAACATGCATTGAAGTACAGTACAGTCTCGAAAATTCGAGGTAGATGGGACCGAGACCCTCTTGGATTATACGGAAATACATTCCTGTACATTAGAAAAATAGGAAATTAATGAATGGTAATACTATAGTTGAAAATTCAATAAATACGTTTATAGAGCTTTATATCGCATTTCTTGGAAGCCCGACTCATTTCCTTTGCATATCGTATTGATATAAACATTTCTTGGAAGCCCGGCTCATTGCCTTTGCATACCGTATTGATATAAACATTTCTTGGAAGCCCGGCTCATTTTCTTTGCATACCCTATGGCTATAAACATTTCTTGGAAGCTCGACTCATCATTTTCTTTCAAATAGATGAAATAGGCTCGAATTTAACAGAAGTTTGAAATATCGGAACTCGGAATTTTCAGACTTTACTGTAATTCCAATCGATTTACTTCAATTGGGCTGTAAAATCATTACTTTAATATTAAATGTTTGTTAATATTTTAAATGTTAAAATATTCTAAAATACAAATTAAAATTTTATGTATTTCCTTGATATATTAAAAAATATACAGTATATAGACTACAATTATTCTTATGTATTTTATGAGTTTTAATAAACTTATAATGTACACAAATTTATAATAAAATATTTGTTTTAGGAACCCACGATATTCACGCTTTAATTCTGGGTCGAGCTATTACTGGTCTTCAGGCATTTGGAGCATCATAAGTTTAACTTTAAGGAAGGAGATGGTTTGATATTACTACCAGTAATCCAAAGGAGATACTGTTTATTTTATATTTTGCCTAAAGTATAGATTTACAAACAGTTCTATACCCTGATCTTGGGTATACCCTAAGCTTGGGTGCTGTTAATTATAGCATTTTTTTGTGTATTTTTTAATGTATCTGCTAATATATATATATATCTTTTGTATTCAAAATATAAGAATAAAAAGTGTTGAGAATGAAGTGTACAAACCTTATTGACATATAATATACAGTGCAGCAATGTCCTTAGGAGAGAATAGGTTAAGGGTTAAAGCACCTAACATGTGCAAACAATTAAAAAATCTGTTGTGTAAATATAATTTGTGCCAACATATGTTATAGCAAAAAATAATAAATATTCTTATTAATTTTTTTCAACTTATAAATCCCGACACGATTGAAAAAAATACGTCTCAACTAGGTGACTAAGAGTGAGAACAAAACTAATCTTTTTCAAAATAAATTGAAACTCAATTTCAAAATTAATAGCAATCTATATTTAACTTCAACAGCCTCCAGTATATTTGTAATGTTTGATTTCTCTTTATTTTCATGAATTTCCTGAGTTTATGCTTTGTATACGAATAAACAATATTATTAATACATTACATATTTGTATGCATTCCAAAGTTTAACCCATTTCATCCAAATAGGACAAAATCTCTATTTTATGTGATTTTTCCTTATTTAATCTACATTTCTACTATAGAATTAATAAAATAAAACCTGAGTATGAACTGATGGCTTTAGTTTTTGAGTAATGACCTGTTGCGTTCGCGCAACGTTGGGAGTTCCCTGCATCTCGCGGCGTTGTGTTAACGCAACGTTGGGAAATGATGTGTGCTGAAATGAACATGACAATCATTACATGAAACGATTTATTGAAACACAATATACACATAGTTTTACTTTTTACAATTTATTTCAATCTGAATTGTGAAATGTTTCAAAACATTCAACATGTCAAAACACTTGACATTTCTTGCATGTGTAGACTGTTTGACTGTGGCATACTTTACATCTCCGTCTTGCATTACTTTTGTTTCGGTCTACGATGTGGTCCGTTTTGTCTTTTCGTACGTCATCTGGTAAAGTAATTTTACTGCAGTGACCTAATAGCAGATTTTTGCTGCATTTGTCAGGTTCTTCAATATTTGCTGATCGAAGTAAAGAGATAACGAGCTGCGATCTAAACTCTATCTGACTGATTTTATTTCCGGTTGATAAAATATAAAATTTCCATGCATTTACTACAGCACAATCAATTCCATTTACAAATAAGGTCCACCACCATTTTTTACCTTTTATTCTAATTCTGTAATTGGCCATAGCATTATCATGAGAATCCACTCCGCCCATTCCTTTATTATAATTATTGATAACATTCGGCTGCTTTACAAAATCCTGTTTCCTTTCTTTTTAATTATAGCGTTTTACATTTAGAGTTGATTCAACTGATCTGTAATTTGTTATGACTGTAACAACTGAATTATCCCGCCATCGAACAAGAAAAATATTCTCCTTTTTATCAAAGGCAAATTCATAACTTCTTTCGGAGCTTTTAGAAATTTTTTCACTGATATGAGTGGAATATTGTGCAACCTATTTTCCCTTATTGTTCCTGCTACTAAGAAATTCATCTTTGTCAGTTTACTTACTAAGCTGTAAGTACTCAAAAAATTATCAAAAAAATTATGTGATTCTCTGGATTTTCAACTATTCTCAACAAAAAATAAACGACCTTCTCTCCTAAACCATAGCCGTTGTTTATATCACCACCTTTTCCCCCATATGGCTCAAAACTGTATACATAACCATCAACAGAAGCAATGCACCAAATTTTGAAACCGAATCTCACTGCTTTTCCTCTCATGAACATTTTTTGCTGAATGACGTCCAAAATAGGGCACCATTTGCTCATCAATTGATAATTTATGTGACAACACTCCAAACTGATGAAATTTGGTATTTAATTCATCAAAATAGGGATGGACTTTTGAAAATTTATCGGATTTATCTAGTTTATTGTTGTCTGATAAATGAATGTACTTTTTGATTTCATCAAATTTATTTCTAAACATTGTATCTCGTACAATTGGTACACCTTTATCAAGATCTTTACTCCAATACATTTTTGATTGAGGTAGCAAATAATATCCAGTCAGAATGAGAATTCCAAAAAATTTTCTCAATTCTGGACAAGTTTTAGAAAAGCTATGGTGATTCTTTTCCTTAGCTTAAGATACGGAAAAATCAACAATTTAGTCCAGGAACAAATCATTAAAAAATAAATTGAATGTTTCAAGAGTTGTTAGTTCACTATATTGTTTTTTTTAGTTATTCTATAAAGTTTTTTATTTCTACATCATTTGGAAATTTTGATGCAGTTGGTAAAGAGTTTTCCCAATCTGGACATAATTTTTGTTTCTTCACTACTGGTTTTTTATTTTTTTTATTACTTGTCTCTGTACTTACGGAAAGGGGAACTTCAAAAGAACCAGCGATATCCGAAGGAACGCTATCACCACCGTCGTTTATAACAATTTGATTATTGTCGATATCTTCTTCGTCGGTATTTTCATCAACATCAGGTGGTATGATAACTGCATCGACACTGGATGGTGCTTCCTCATCTTCAATTTCATCAAGAACTGCAAGCATTTCTTCTGCTGTTTTATAACACTCACGTTTAAAACACATAGCGGATTTACTGGTCAATGGCTTTCAACACAGCCGATATATCTCAACTGCCGGGAAACTCCCAACGTTGCATCAACGCAACACATCCGACCTATGTTGAATAAGGGGGAAGTGGAGTGCTGTGGTTCAACGAACATGACACAGCAGTAAAGTAAATATGATAAGAATAGCTGACATAGCAAAAGGTTTTGTTCCAAGTATCGACAGATGTTTATTTCGTACACCGAAAATGTTGATTTTCTCGAAATTTATTTTGTCGTAATTGAAGTCTTTATTGACAAAGAAATATTATTAAAAACAAAATAATTGCATGGTAGAAAAATACTCTATTTTTAGAATAAATAAAACACTTCAAATTGAAAATTACTCACTATATGGAGGAATTGTGTGCAATATAATATACTGTTGCGTTTACGCAATGTTGGGAAGAAATGGGTTAATACATTTAAAGAATTAGTTTTTAGTTTGGTAAAACTAAACCTGAATGTTGATTCTAAAAAAGTTAAACAAAAACTTTTTTATGCAAATTTTTATTAATAATTATAAAGATCTCTTGCACAAACCATATATTTCTTAATTGTACAAACCCGGTAATTATTTTTTTACAAAATATTTTCATATCTTCAATAATGTTAAAAAAATGTGTTTTATAATTTAGGAAGAAGAGAGTTCTCATTTGTTGACACAGAACCAAGAAAGGTTACTATTACATATAAGAATGTTTTACAACAGAAAAAAATTATAACTTAATACATGGGAATAGACCAATGCTATTCCAAAAAATGTTAATTATAGAAATACAACATATTTATGTATTAATAATTATATTAAACCAAATCTATATAATAAAACATAAATGAATTAAAAGTGTATATATTCACTGTAAAAATATTTAATGCTACCAGTATATTTAAAAGTGTAAAATAAGAAATACAACAAAAAATGGGAACAACGTGGTTCAATAAAGGCAAGATTAAATTTGTTTGAATATGTTTAGATAATGACAGTCATGCCATAGCATTGCTCTTTAACATCACCTTTATAATTTCTTGAAGATCATAGCTGCTACAGACATTACAGAAATCATCACATAGTATAATTATATACTATAGTATATATACAATCCCGGCTAGCTGGCCTGAGCAACCGGGCGGGTCCACGGGTGGCGGATAGTGGAACGGCCTACAGATATGTAGGTTACTTGTGAATAAGGATTCCGGAAGGTTTCTGAATAAGCAGGCCTGGACCAAGGCAATGGTTCAAAGGTGAGGAATTATCCCTCCTCGTCAGTCAACCAGTTGGATGTGGTAGAAATAACTGCTCTGACTGGGGAGACTGGGGTAGTTGGGAATTAAGTCCTCACAATGCTACTCTCACCTCCCAGATGAACCAAGGGCAATGCGGCAGTTAAGTATGGGTGGGAAACTACCCTAACGACACAGTTGTAACAAAAGAGAGTAAAGCAGGCTGTTCGCTCCAGGAGCAACAGTTAATAATGTCCTGAACTTGGGGTAGGCTTCAAGGTCAGTGACTGAATACCAAATCCAAGGTGGAAGGCATCATGCCGAAGGATGAATGGCTGCAGGGTATAAAATGCAGTCGCACATGATCCCCTTGAGGAACCAGACAAAACCTCATTGTATGTTGTCTTGCCAGGGCAGGTGGGGGCTCTGCTCTGGTCGACCATTATTTCCCCCATACTCGTGGGGCATTAATGGACCAAACAAGTAAAAAAATTGATTTTGAGACTGCACAGACAGCGGGAGCCAATGAGACGGCAAACCGTGAGTCTGTAGCAGATGTGTCAACGGCAACCATCACTGGGGGTGCGGGGGCGGCTTTTAAGCTATCGACTGCAGAAACCGGTGAAATGGCTGTAGATTTGAGTACGCTATCTTTACGGAGAAAGCGTATGAGTGGAGCGGCCAAAAGGCGGCTCCGAAGAGAACAGGCGAGAGCAGCGGGAGGGCCAATAATCCTGACAAAACAAAGGGGAGGCCAAAACCGAGCCGAGCTTGTCAAAGTTCAGGGCTTGGATGTTGTGAGGAGGGAGGTGCAACAGGGATGCAATCAACCAAGAGCACCAAACCCCAGCACGTCCAAAGGGCCTAGGAGCTCGATGTCCAATTCCTCTCCAGTGGAGGGAGGAAAGAAGAAAATGAAGCTGGGACAAGGGGGTGGATGCTGCAGTGTCTTCGGGCACATACGGTGATACCCTTCGGCAAAAGCTAGCCATTGTTCCAGTTAGTTACCCAGAGAGACAACTCTCGGAAGAGATGGTGTTGGAGCTGGAGGAGCTGTTCTTCTCAGAACTGCTGTCCGCTGATACGGAGAGTGGGAATAGAGAGTTCAGGACAGCATACTTAGAGAGGGGGGCTCTAAATGTCGTATGCTCCTAACGGGAGAGCCTGGAGTGGGTTCTTCGGGTCCTGCCAAGCTTCACCCTGAGTGAGGGGGTAAAGTTGAGGGCAGGACCACCCAAACAGATCTTTTGCATTGCAAAAGTTTCATTGTGGGTGCCCAAACCCTACAATGACAAGGAGCCAGAAGAGATCCTGAAGGTGGTCAAAACCCAGAACCCTGGGATAGTTCAGGATACTTGGAAGGTGATTGTTAGGAAAAGGGAGGATGCTGGTCTTACCCTTATCCTGTATATAGGGGAGGGCTCCCTCAGGGCACTGTGGAACAACAACCTGAGGGTGAATGTGGGGCTGAGACAGGCCACGTTCAAGGTGCTCTCTAGTCCTGGGGCTGCTTTGCGGACCCAGGCAACTGCTAAGTAAGCAGAACGATGATCAAGCTCCTCCAAGTGAACCTACAGCATAGCAGGGCGGCTAGTGCTGTCGTGTGTAGGATGCTGGACAGGGGAGATGTGGACTTGGTTCTCATCCAACAGCCATGGATTTCTGGAGGACGAATATGCGGGCTGGCGACATCTGGAGGTAAGTTGTTGTATGATAAGAACTCCGGTGTTCCCAGGACGTGTATCCTGGTTAGGAGGGGGTTGAGTGCTTTTGTACTAACGGACTTCTGCTGCAGGGACTTGATAGCAGTGATGGTGGAGCTGCGGGCGGAGGGGAGGATGAAGAGGCTGAGCCTGGCTACGGCATATCTTCCCTTTGACTATGCAGGGGCTCTACCAACACAAGAGCTGAAAAGGCTGGTCGAGCACTGCGGGGCTGTGGATGAGGAGCTGCTGGTGGGGATGGATGCTAACTCCCATCACACTTCATTGGGAAGTACAGGTACCAACACTAGAGGTGAGGAACCTTTAGCTTATCTTAGCTCTAAGAATTTACTAGTCTTAAATCAGGGGGAAGAGCCGACGTTTGTCACTAAGGCCAGACAGGAGGTCCTGGACATTACGGTGGCATCGAACCAGATGGCTAAGTATGTACTAAATTGGCATGTGTCGGATGAACCATCTTCTTCTGAAGACAGACATATTAGGTATGATGTCTCCCTCAATCCAGCCATGCTTCGGCCAACCAGGGATCCAAGAAGAACAGACTGGGACTCCTACAGGAGGGACCTGGGTGTTCGGATTGAGGAGGCTGGATTGGAGTATGGTGGGAGGAGAGAGCTAGAAGACTCTGCCACATTGGTTGGCGAGGCTATAGTAGAATCCTTTACTGATAACTGCCCTCTCAGTGAGGGGAGAAAAGTAGGGGATCCGTCATGGTGGAATAAGAAGCTAGCCAAACTTCGGAAGACCACCAGGAGACTCTTTATTAGAACAAAAAAGAACGGGGAGTGGGACCAGTATAGGAAAATACTAACCGAATACAACAGGGCAATTAGAGAAGCACCCAGGAAGTCCTGGAAGGAGTTTTGTCAAGAGATTGACAAAACTCGGGAAGGGGCACGACTGCATAAAGTGCTCTCTAAGGACCCAGTTAACCCGGTGGGGATGCTAAGAACCCCACTGGGAAATATAACAAAAACTGCAGGGGAAACTGTGGAAGAATTAATCAGAACACATTTCCCTTGCAGTACTATGAGGGAACTTGGGGGAGCAGACACTGAACCAGTTGCCAAACCCTCCACAAGACGTGGTAAGAGGGAGGACTGGGAAGTGGCAAGGAGGATAGTATCTCCACAAAGGGTAAGATGGGCTATTGACACATTTAAACCCTACAAATCTCCAGGTCCAGATGGGATCTATCCTGTGCTGCTGCAGCAGGGAATGGATATGATGGTGCTGGTACTTACTAAATTATACAGGCTAAGCATTGCTCTAGGGCATGTGCCGGCAGCCTGGAAATCTAGTAAGCCCACCAGTAACCAATCGGAAGGGAAAGGATACAGACCTATTACACTCATGTCCTTTGTTCTTAAGGGACTTGGAAAAACTGGTTGATAGGCATATTAGGGGGGGTGCTTTGCCCATAAAACCACTGCATTGGAACCAGTATGCTTATCAACCGGGGAAATCCTGCGAGGGAACTCTCCATCAAGTGGTTGGTAGGATTGAGCAAATGATCGCTAAGAAAGGTTGTGCCATTGGTGCCTTCCTCGACATTGAAGGGGCTTTCAATAACCCCTCAGTGGAGACGATGGTAAATGGTGCAAGACGTCATGGAGTGGATGCGACCACTTGTGGCTGGATAAGTTCCATGTTAACAAACAGAAGCATTTCTGTAGAGGTGGCAGGGGAGGTCAGAAGGGCGGAGACAAGTCTGGGCTCTGCACAGGGGGGGGGGGAGGGGTGTTCTCTCTCCTCTGTTGTGGTGCCTAGTGGTTGACAACCTTATTGAACTCCTGCTTGATCAGGGGTACTTCTGTCTGGGATATGCGGACGACATAGTTGTTCTGATCCTGGGCAGATTCCCTGATACAGTCCTTGAGGTAATCAGAAATCCTCTACGACTGATTGAAGAGTGGTGTAATAAGGAGAACCTTAGGGTAAATCCGAAAAAGACTGCTCTTATTAACTTCACCAGACAGCGAAAAGATCTGACGACCAGGATGCCTCGCTTGTTTGGTGAATACCTTGAGTTTGTGGGGGAGGTGAAGTACCTGGGAGTTACTCTGGACAGGAAACTCACCTGGAACCCACATCTTGAGAGGACAGTTAACAGGGCCAAAAGGGCACTGATGACAGTGAGAAAAATGGTGGGTAAGAAATGGGGACTGAAGCCATCAATGATGCACTGGATGTATCTGAGGGTGATAAGACCTATGATTACCTATGGAGCTCTGGTGTGGTGGACAAAGGCCAACCAGGTACAGACAAGAGCTCAACTGAGCTCTATCCAGAGATTGGCTTGTCTGTGCACACTGGGAGTGATGTCAACTACACCTGGTGCAGCAATGGAAGTAATGCTTAACCTCCCCCCCCTCGAGCTTGTCCTTAGGGGAGAGGCGAGGCTGGCGGCATGGAGATTGCGCAACTCGAGCAACTGGGCTAACCTCCCAGGTGTTTTGGACATATGAGTATCGAGTGCGTGGTCAAAGAACCCGTCTTGGAAATGGGAAGCGACCACATTACTCGAACGTTTGCACCTGACCAGGCCCACCAAACTATGATGGAATGGTCAGGGACATTAACATCGGGAGCTCAGATCTGGTACACAGATGGCTCCAAGATGGACTTCGGCCCTGGAGCGGGGGTGTATTGTAAAAACCCAAGGGTAAAACTAGTTTTTTCCTTGGGGAGGCATACCTCTGTCTTTCAGGCTGAAATATATGCTATAAATGCCTGTCTGGGAGAAAAGGGGAACACGCGGGACCCGGATTGCTATTTTCTCCGACAGTCAGGCAGCAATTAAGGCACTAAACGGACATGTGGTCACCTCGGCCATAGGCAGGAAGTGCCTAAATAACCTACAAGCCCTGGCAAGGTACAATCAAATCAAGATAGGTTGGGTGCCAGGGCATAGGGGAATATTTGGAAATGAAGCCGCAGATGCGCTGGCCAGAGAGGGGTCTTCGACTCCCCTGATTGGACCGGAGCCGGCGGTAGGTATTTTCAAATCCATGGTCAAGATTGCAGTGCGAAGGTGGATGGTTGAAAGACACTGTGAGCACTGGATCAGGGCTAAAGGGATGAGACACAGTAAGCTAACCCTTAGGAAACCTTCCTTGGGGCTGCAGAAGTGTCTCATCTATCTGTCTAGGCAGGAATTGAGGATAGCCACAGGTCTACTCACGGGACACGGTGGACTAAGGAAACATCTGCATAAAATGGGTATCTACAAAGATGAACCAGTGTGCAGATTATGCGGGCAAGAACTGGAGACTGCCACACACATTATTTATATATGTGAAGCAATTCCCGAGAGGCGCTTCAACCTCTTTGGTGATAGTACAGCTCTGGTGGATGCTGAAGGTAAAACACTAGTCAGGAAGCTCCTAAACCTGGTAAGAGGGAAGGGGCTATTTGACTAGATCAGGGAGGTAAGTACAATATACCTTAAGGTAGCAGTGCTTCGGGCAGTTTAAACCCGCTCCCAAGTTAATAAAAAAAAAAAAAAAATATATATATATATATATATATATATATATATACAATAGTATAATATACAAGTATACAATATAGTATATAAGTATATATACAAGTATATAGTACAATAGTACTGTATAATTGTGATATAATAATTATTGTGATGTTACTGCCTTTGAAGTAATATAGTTTTTAAATATATGTAAATTCAACAAAGTGTTTTATTCTTGAATTTTGTAGTCCATAACGTTCGGTGAATCTTATTGATCACTTAAACAATAGTTTATGAATATCCGAACTTTATATTTAGTAAATTTGTTAAAACTTACTGAGACAGAATGTTTTTGATCGCTATGTGCCGATCTTCATCAGTGTCTTCTGTTTGGAGATGTCAAGCGGTGACGGTTTTAAAGGTAGGTTTTCGATAGTATCAAATAGTATGTGTGATTTGTATTGTGTTTGTTCGTTTAATATGTTTGTAATTTGTGTTTTTGTGTGTCTGTAAATTTCATATTGTTCTAGTGTGTTAAGATGTAGTCCTTGTTTGTTGATGTGTAGGATTTCTAGGTTATGGTAAATGTCTGTGTATTTGTGTCCTGTTTCTTTTATGTGATTGTAAAATGTTGAGTTGGTGTTCTGTTTGTGTTCCTCGACTCTTTGTTTAAAGCTGCTACAAACTTGTAGTTTATCTTTGTTTTTGGTGTTGTGTTGTGTTTTGTATTGTAACTTGTTATTAGTTTTGTATCTTATTTTGTATTCTATTTTTTGAAATTTGTGGGCTATTTTGTTTGTTGTTTTATGTATTCTATTTTTTGAAATTTGTGGGCTATTTTGTTTGTTGTTTTATGTATTCTATTTTGTGAAATTTGTGGGCTATTTTGTTTGTTGTTTTATTTATGTATAGTAATGTGATGTATTTGTTTTCCCTGTCTGTGGTGTTAATTTTAGTGTTTTTTTTGTATTTTGTACCACAGTTTGTTTATTATTGTGGTGTTGTATTCATTTGTGTATGCTAAATATTTAATTGTGTTTAGTTCTTTGTTTATGTTTTCAGTGGTCATTGGGACTTTTTTAAGTCTATGGAGCAATGATCTGAAGGCAACGTGTTTGTGTTGGATAGGGTGGTTTGAGGTGTCTGTTGTTATGGGTTTCCTGTAAATGTTGAAGCTGTGTTTTTGTGTGTGGCTTTTGTTATGGTTAGATCGAGGAAGTTTAGGGATCGGTTGGTTTCAATTTCTGAAGTGAAGTGGAGTTTGGGTGTATTTTATTAGTGTAGGTGAGGAGTTTTTCGCATTGACGGGAGTTTCCTCTGTATAGTGTTATGATATCATCGACGTATCTTTGCCAGTAAATGACTTTGTGTGTGTGTATTGTTTGTTAGTATCTTGGTGTTTTCTATGTGTTGTAGAAAAATTTCGCTTAGGACACTACTAATAGGACTTCCCATGGGTAGGCCATCTAGTTGTGAATAGAAGTTTGAGTTGTGAGTGAAATAGTTTTGTTTGGTGATGGTTTTAACCAAGTTACAAATATATCTTCATTTATCCAGCCCGTCTGTGAACAACTGTAAATTGATCCCGGTGGCCCATTTTTTCCAACATGTGAGCTCTAGAAAATATGACATAAATGCCCCCTGAACTCATCTCACACACAACAGTTATGTTATTTCCTCTCTCCCAACTAAAACCAATACCAAACCATTTCTAACCATCCACCACACCTAAAATGGCTGCTTACAACTCAGTTTTATATACAATGATTTAAATCCCAGTAAAAAATAAAGAACAAGAAAAACAAATAATATATAAAAATGGATACAATAATAAATTAGAATTAAAAATATATGTAACTAAATTAAATCACCCAAAACATGAATCACAAACAACAAACCAATTTCCACATTCATACACAGGATACAATAATAAAAATAATAACAAAAATCATAAAAAATAATATAAACATAGCATACAAGAATACAGGAAGCTTAATAACAAAAAATAAACCAAATGAAAAATATGTCCCACACTTAATCACAGAATTCATAAAATTAAATACCCAGAGTGTAATAATATACAGGTTAGTTATATATATATATATATATATATATATATATATATAGGTTAGTTGTAGTAGAGCTTAAAGCTTATTTAGGAATCTAGTCCAAAAATTCCTGTATATATATTTACAAGACATGTTTGAAGACAGCGGATGTCACCACTCACTTCGTAACTGATTACACAATTTTGGATCCATAAAGGTTTTAAAGCCATCCATTATGTCAGGCAAGGCTATAGGTACTGGCAGACTCATTTATCACTTTTGAACATTTCTAACCCCCCCCCCCCCATACTCTAAGATCCATAATTTTCTCCTTTGCTCAACTGGATGGGCATCAGTAATAACTCATAATATTATGTGCAGGCTCTGGTACCAGTGGACTACGAACATTCCTTGACCAAGGGTCAAAGTGTTTATCTGATTAGTGACCTCACATACATCTTTGGCAGAGGAAGCCCACATCAGATCAGAGTTTGTCAAGTTATGCTTTCAGCATTTCAAGTACCTAAAGAGTTTAGATCAGTGAAATTCCCTAAGAGAAGATGTTAGTATGCACATATACATTGTGATGTTTATTGAAGTGTGTGTTCATACTTTTTTATGTGTATGTAGATGTATCATGGGAATTACAGTTGTAAGTGGTGTTATATTAGACTGGGCTACCATGAGTGATATCAAATCCCTCTTAAAAGGTGCAACTAGTTTGCATCCCTGCTGAGGGTTAAAGTAATTCCAATCATTAGATTTGACATAAATTACCTAAACTAAACTCTGTGGTTGATAGATTATTAAAATAACATGAAAACAGATTTAAAAACAAATATAATAGAGATCGCAAAATGAAACCATTTTTCTGGTAAAACTATTAGCAATATATAGAAGATATGGTGTGTGAGTATACCATACTATAGAAATATTACAAAAGGATTAAACACCATCTTCTAGAAGTTCAATTTGAAAATACCTTACAAACGCTCTGAGAATTCAACTAGTATATTAGGAAACCTGAAAAACTAAAAAATAACTCCTTTAAAAACAATCTGAGATTTGTAAGATTTACAATCTTTTTTAAATTTGTTAAAGGTCTATACAGGACTGACAAAGAGAAGATTTATCGCTAGATTCAAAGAACGAATTTAGCATTCCTAATATGTTTGGCCAGAGAAAGCATTGTAGCAGAACTTATAACTGATATGAGATATATGGACTTTAGATTGGAATAAAGTTAAATTAGTTGTAACAAATGAGAGAAGAATGATTTGTAAGTATTTACATAGACAAATATAATTATAATAATTTAATAAATAATGATGAAAGGCATCTCCCTAATTTACTGTTGTACCTTATATTTAATTAATAATATGATGTAATTATAAGATATTTTAATTTAATGTTGAATTTTGATAAAATTACCTTAAGTGATTGGGTGAGTTCAGCTACTAGGTAGGTGAGAAATGAGGTGTTTTGTTATATAGGAATATTTGTAAATTATTTTACCCACAAACCCTGAAGATTGTTGCCTGGTAATCGATATGTACACAAGTGTAACTTTTTTTGTATTTCCACCATACAGGCAAAATAGTTGCTAGTTTCAATTTTTATGAGAGCAGAACGCTCCATTCCCCGTTTATAATCAACTGTTCGCTACAAACATGATTTTTTCCGGTCTTTCATTTAAAAAATTAAATATTAAGTTAAAGAGAGTCAGATATAAGAGGTCGACGAGAGAGTGTTGGCAAGGTACCAGGCAAGAAACGTTAGTGCTAGCTGGTGACCGCGAGAACATCTCTGATTGATCATCATATATATATATATATATATATATATATATATGTAATAATATATCATCATATATATATAATTTTAAGTATGCACACCATCCATAGCACGAGGAGGCCTATTTGTCAAAATTCCTTTTTGGAAGGAACATTCTTAATTCTATTTTGTGTAATAACTTAGCTATATAGCCCTTCTACAGTGGTGTGCTACACAGGTTATCAACTTTCTATTTAGTTCGTAAATTAAATTTGTTGATTCTGTGGGTTTATTGTATTTCACCATATAAAAATATTTAGTGTAATGTTATATCTGCATAACTTATTTATGTAACTGTATAATACAATTGAATTCATTTTCTTTATTTTATCGTATTACTAGTTTTACCCGGCGCACGTTGCTGCACCTGAAATCATAATTTTTCCAATAAGAAAAGCAAATCAAATATCTAAATAATTATATTTTATTTACTGCAATGCTAGAGGATAGGCAATGTTTTTCTTCATTTCATTAGGCATATAAACATATAAATTTTAGATGTCCCAACACGGAAGAACACAACATATAATTATCCATGGTAAAAGCTCGAATGTTTCAAAAATAATCCAGCCATGGTCAATGATTGTCCTTGTGGCTTATTTATGGTTATTGCTAATGCAAGTCGTAAAGGAAATTATAGTTGTTTGAAATCAATAGGTAGATCTCATGAAATCATCGGTATTCATGGAATTAAGACCATCTCTCTTTTGAACCTTCCACCTCTGATTTCTGCCCAGATCAACTTAGGTGTTAGTTTTTTGTGGTTATTCTAGTACCGTTGCATAGCTTTGGTTGATTCTAATTTTGCAAGAATATTATCGGCGATCCTACTTATTGATATAAAATCAATAAGTGGGAAAGCAATAATTGTACATAGAATTTAGCAATTATAAACCGTTTAAAATAATAAATAATGTATTTTTATTCTTACCTAATGTTTATAGTTTTTAAAAATTAATTTTAGTAACACTAGTATAGATATACATTTCAACATTAGACTTATGAAAGACTGTACACTAAACCATCCTAAGCCTCTGAGGCAAAGTTCTGTGGATGGATTTACACCAAACCTCACACGAACCATCCTGGGAAAATGTTGAACAATCCTTCCAAATTTCAATAACTTCTGTTCAGCAGTTTATGCATTCTTAAGACATTACATACACACATGTATACATACATTGGTTTTTGAACAATCCCAAGCCGATGAGACAGAGCCCTGTGGATGGATCTACACCATACTTAACATGCAGCATCTTGGGAGTATGTTGAACATACTCTTTAAATTTCATCAACTTTTGTATAGCGGTTTAGGCGTCCATAAGATACATACATATATAGCTCAGTTTTTGAACCATCCTAAGCCTCTGGCGCAGAGCCCTGTGGACTAATCTACCCCAAACTTCACACAAACCATCTTGGGAATGTGTTAAACAATCCCTTTGAATTTCATTAATTTCTGTTCAACAGCTTAGGCGACGATAAGATACATACAATGCACATACATATATACAACGTTTTTGAACTGTCCTAAGCCTCTGGGGTGGAGCACTGTGGATGGATCTACACCAAACGTCACACTAACCATCTTGGGAATAAGTTAAACAATCACTCCAAATTATAATTACTTCTGTTTCGTGGGTTAGACATCCATAAGACACATACATACACACATACATATATACATCGGTTTTTGAACCACCATAGCCCTCTGGGTTGGAGCCCTGTAGATGCATTTACACCAAACTTCACAAAGACTATCCTGAAAGTACGTTAAACAATCTTTGAAAATGTCATTAAAATGTTCAATGGTTTAAAAGTTCATAAGATACATACATACATACATCGCTTTTTGTACCATCCTAAGCCTCTGGGGCGGACCCCTGTGGATGGATCTGCACCAGACTTCACATGAACCGTCCTGGGAATATGTTGAAAAAATCTCTCCAAATTTCATTAACTTCTGTTCAACTGTTTAGACGTCTAGAAGATACATACATATACACATGCATATATACACCGGTTTTCGAACCATCCTAAGCATCTGGGGGCGGAGCCCTTATAATGGATCAACACCAAACCTCAAACGAACCATCCCAGGAATTTGTCAAACAGTCCCTCTAAATTTCATAAAATTCTATTCAGTGGTTTAGGCATCCATAAGATACATACATCAGTTTTTAAACCATCATAAGCCTCTGGGGCGGAGCCCTGTAGATGGAGCTACACCAAACTTTACAGGAACCATTCTGAGAATATGTTAAACAAACTCTCCATATTTCTTCAACTTTTGTTCAGCAGTTTAGGCGTCTATAACATACACACATAGATACATACATAAACACATAGATTCATTTTTATAGATATAGATTATTTATTGGAAAATGTTAACTTTTAATTGATTGAAATAATTGACCTTTTTATATATAGCCTCTAGCCAACAAAGTGTTTCACTTTTTAAAGACATTTCTTTTTATTCTTCCTGTTTTAGTGTCAGTATATAATTTGTCTACTTTAGTATCATGTGTCACCTGTATCATAGATGTTGTCAGCTCCATACGCACTTTAATCTATGATATATATGGTTCATATAGCTTTAAATGTAATTAATCGTTTAATACATTATAAATTCATTTTTAAAACAATCTATTGAAAAACAAACTAAGGAAACATAGAAAAATTAGTCATGTATGAACACTTCACAAAATTTGTTACATTTAACCAGATTAAGCAGATCAATAATGACTTGTTTAGAATTACATCTTTAATCAACATTTGTCTATTGCATTTATTTATTTTCTCCTCTATCTTTTCTTACCTCTTTTTCAACTGTAATCTATCTATTTCACGGTTTCAGTTTCAGGTCGATAAAAACACTGCTGAGTTACACATTTATACAAAAATTAGAGTATAGGGATCAGGATAATGTATTTTAAAGTAAAAATTAATTTTAGAATAAAAGTCAAAATTACTTGAAACTTTATGCACATTACTTATCATTAACAATAAATAAAACTATGATAATCACAATATTTCAGAGTTTCTCACAAATGTTTAATTTACCTTATTTATTTCTAACAAACTTAGCACAATGTTTAAAAAATGGTAATAATGCTAACGCTAACAATGTAGTTATCTATTAAACCAATGTATTGTACCTGAATATATAATAAACATCTATAAAACAAAATTAAAATATAAAGTAAAAATCACAATGCATTAAGTAACGTTCAGTGATGTAAAAATTCGTAAGCTTTTTTACAAATTTTTGTCATGACTAAAATGTATTAAAATATTTTCTTTTTACACACATCAAGGGCAAACTAACATAATTAATAATCATACAAGTACAAACATATTATTACAAAACACTTACATTTCAAATATGATTTACAAACTAAAATAGAGTATTTATTTTAGTGTACATTAATCAAAGAGATAATATATTTAAGATCTTTTTAAAAAATATCTAATTTTGCAATTATTCCACTAACACTAATTAATTCCTATGACACGAAACAAAAACTAAATGACAAGTCAAATGATATTAATTTTAAAAAAAACACACAAAAGAAGTAAAATAATTAACTTATTTCAAAATCATTAAAACTAGAATTTACATAAAACTCAAACAATATTTTAATTGTTAAAAAAAGTATATTACATTAGATAATAACAGACAAAAAACTGACACAATTTAAATGAAATTTTAATTTGTATTTTCTAAAGAATATACTTGTAAATTATTAAATAACTTTTATTAACCTCAAACTAAACCAGTGACCATAGATAGTTGAAGCATTGTTGGGCACGCCTGTTGTACTTTAATACACAAATGCTAGTTAGTATGTAATGATTTCTTTCTAGTGTTTGCTATATTTATGTCACTAATCTTAGTGACATCATCCTATATTATGCACAAGTGAAAGCGACTCTTTACTGACTCTTAGTTCAGTGGATTATTAACCCTTAACTGACACCATACGTCTCAGAGACGGTCGCTAATTTAAAAACCCGTGTATCTTCCGCCAACGAATTTTTTGTGCGTCTCCAACCCATCTACCTTTCAGGTGAGTGGTATAGTTTGTGTAGTGAAGGTCCTGTTTGTATTTGTCTGCGTTTGCCTTTTCCAAAGCCATTTTAGTGTAGTGCGTCCCATTCTCCCGTCTCTCAGACGTATCGTGTCTGTTAAGTAACATTATTCGTTCAACCTAAACTTTGTATATAGTGTTTTTAGTGTAAGTGTGTGCTTTTTTTACGTTTCTTTTTTAATAAATATGGATTATCAAAACCCTGATAAAACTGGTCCATCACATGGAAGACCAGTTATGAACTTAGTAACTGTGAATAGTGATGGGTTCAATAACGATCTTGAGAATTTGGTGTATGATGTTTTGGAAGGACCTTCAGAACCTGATCCATACGACAGCAATAGAGATCCAGATTATCAATATGATAGCGAACACGATTCCGAATCAGAACAGAAGGGCAAAGAAAATGATGATGTGTACCAAGAGTCGTCTAACGAGCATCCAGATGTGATAGATTCTTCTAGTATTGAACCCCTGCTTCTAGAAGATGGTTTTTTCTATGGAAAAAAAATACGTAACAGAACACAATTTAAATGGAAGAAAGTGCACCAGCCTCTAAATGTTAGAACAAGAAGGCATAATATAATTGTGCAGTTACCAGGTCTAAAAGCTCCTGCAAAAAAATTGGGAACTAACTACACTGTTGAGGACGTGTGGGGACTTTTGTTTTCTAATGACATTTTGGAATGAAATTATTATGTGGACAAACAAAAAGATTACTTCGATCAGGAGTAATTTTTCAAAACCTCAATCTTACTCATTTGATTTGTATATGATAGAGCTGAAAGGTTTCATCGGACTTTTGATATATACGGCTATTTTCAAATCTAGCAACGAGTCAATTGACAGTTTTTATTGTACTGATGGAACAGGTCGAGACATATTTCGTTGTACAATGTCCAGAAATAGATTTTTATTTTTATTGTTGGCATTACGATTTGACAACCCTGTTGATCGTGAGGGAAGGAAAGATGAGGACCCTACAGCTGCAGTTTCCAAAATATTTAATAAATTTTCTGAGAACTCCTGACTCCTCTATTCTCGTAGTCCAACGATGTGCGTTGATGGAATGCTGGTCTCTACGACATTGAAATAGCTTTACATTATCACAAATTACGATGTTTAGATTACAAAATAAATATTTTAAAGAAAAAACAATTTTCCGGTAAAGAAAATTTTTTTGTTAGTAATATTAAATTATTTTTAATCGATTTTAAGCATCACTTTGTAAAACGCACTAATATATTAAGATTATGTCATTAAAATATGTTTTTAAAAGTTTTTAATGATCACTAATTCCAAGATACATAATGGTGTCTGTCAGACGTATGGTGTTTGTTAAGCAATGTTTTAACATGGTGTTAGTTAAGGGTTAAACAATCAGAATTAGGATATTTGAGTAAGAAAGGTTTTTATTTAGAAAATGTTTTACGTTTGACTGATGAAGTGGTCAAAGAGTTTTACTTATTATATATTAAAAAGCGTATTAAAAAAATATATTTGAAGAAAAACCGAGATACTGTGGAAAATTGACTCTTTCCTTTGCCTAATGAAACTAAAGAGTTTGGAAGAAACAAAATGTATGCATCATATTCTCTTTCTAGAATAGCAAGGCATTGGCTGTTTGTTCATGTTTATGAATTTATCAAGTTAAATTGATAAGTTCAATGGTCACCATTGAAATTATGGTCACCATTGAAATTAGCGAGCCCACCCTCCAGAAAAAATATTTCCTAGAAGAATTTCTTTGAATTTGATGAAAATCACATTTAGTTTCAACATATAATAACTCTCTTTACATCTATATTCTTCTTTTAGAAATATATAGGTAATGGGATCAGAAGCAAACCAAAAATGAAACCAACTGGATGTGCAAAAAACATCTATTTCAATGAAGTGCAGCTGTTTAAAAATTTTTGCAAAAAGCAAGGTAGGAAAATACTTTATTTACGCTGCAAGAATGACAAAACCAATGAAGACATTGACAAATAAACAGTTTATTTGTTAAAATCGGTGAAAATCTTATGACTAAAACTCTTGAACATATTTTGATATGTTACGCTTGCTATAGTAGCACTTATTTTTTTGGTTATTAAGGACAGTCATTTCAGGAGATGTATTCCATTTACAGCTCAGACAGTTACTGAGATCGTGACAATGATTAATGAAAACTGAATTTTCGAAACATAACTTATTTGAATTTTTTGTAGTTTTTATTTGTAAATAGCCAAAAAAATAAACATTTTATAATTTAAAACCTTTTTAAACTTAAAGTTTCTTGTTGTTATTAACTTGATATGTCAAAATAAATCATAAGTAATTTATCCATGAATTGGTGTTTGGCTTTGTTTCGAAGCGTGTCAGGAAGTAAGCTAAAAGTTCTCACTCAGTTACTCAACATTTACTTATGACCTTTCAAACTATTTAAAACTTGAAAAATACTTAATTATATATTATTTTATAGGAGTAACTTAGAGAATAATAGTATTTTTACCATTAGGTTAAAAAGTACAAGAAAACTATGTTGTAAAAAGTACATTGTTCGAGTTCTGGTGTTTTACATTTAGGCGTAGGTACTGAAAGATAAGACCTACTATAAAAAGTCAGTAACTGTATAATTTATTACTACACAAATTAATTTAAGATGTTAATAATCTTTTATATTACTTATTACACTTGTGCTACTACTTGTGACCAAACTTTTTGTTATATAAAGGTTGTTAAATTGTTAACTTACACTTTTTAAACGTTTTCCTCCAAGTGTAAGGTAACAATTTAACAACCTTTAGTTAACAAAAAGTCTGATCGCAAGTAATAGCAAAAGTGTAGTAAGTAATTAACAACCAGCTCGTCATGAACAGCAACAAGATTTCGTTCTTTTATATTCTTAGTTATTGTAATAAAAGAAATAATAACCTGGTTTTAATTTTGATACAGACCTAAAACGATTTTTAAACCATTATATATATACAATCAAATAAAATGTATATTTTATAACTTCAACTACAAAACATTTCAATATATACAAGTTTTAAATATAACAGCTAAATATTTCTAATATATAAACCATTATTATCTCTTTGAAAAATATAAAAGTTCAGTTGAGTGATATTTTAATGGAGGCACATCGTTTATGTTTGAACTTATAAACTAAATTTTATTTATGACACAGATTAATAATGACAGTTATTTTGGACTATTCACAAACAGGACAGCACAAGTTAGGTTTCTGAACTGGGTGTTCACACAAAGGCTGGGCACACTGGACTTGCACACACGTCACTTGCAACTTCTGAAAAATACAAGTACAATACATTTAAACAATATACAATAGACCTAGATATTAACGCAACGCTTAATTTCTTAATTATAAAACAGAAGGCCCCAATTGACTCTATTGCTTTAATTTTGAAGCTTTAATCACATTATGATTGCTTCTTGCAGAAAAATGGATTGTGAAATAAAGAGAAGAAAAATTTATAAATTGTTTTTAAAGAGTTTAAATTGAATGAAGGTACTTGGACAATTCTGTTTTAATTTGTTCAAATTTAACCTTTAAAGACCTTGTTCATAGTATTAAGACTTTGTTTTCCTTTTTGTGTCTGTAAAATAAATGAGACATCCATGTAGTTGTATCTTTATATTTTGATTTGTATTTAGTATTTTACTAAAGATATTCAAAGATTTAGAGTATCTATAAGTTTTGCTACAGCGTGGAACTTTAGATAGCATTACTCGTATTTTTAAAAATGACAAAACACAAACAACATAAAACCATTAACTGTTTTTATTTAAATGTATATATTAATAAATAAATGAATATATATATATATATATATATATATATATATATATATATATACAGTAAACTCCCGATTATCTGTGGGCGGATGAACCGGTTTGCGGATTATCCGGGGTCTGCCATTAAATACATATAAGGGTTAATAGAAGTTCAGATGAAGGGAATACATATGTAAATATGTACGTACTAATTTTTACATTGAAAGGGCAGCATCCCGACGTGGGCCAGCGAAATAAAAGGAGCGAGCAGACTACTGTATATAAGAGACAATGACAAAATGCTTGGACGTCCGAAAACCTAATGTGTATCATAAGATTGTATACAAATGTCAGCTGATCTCGGCTATAAATAGTCTAAGACGTGACATATGCATTATCCATGTCTGTCATATAAATTATCGATCTTTATGGTTTTGTGACACAAGTAGACACAGTGCGACAAAATGGTTCTCAAGAAACGTAGATCCCACATTAAAGCTTAATCAATGCTCACAAAAAAACAGACGAAAGTGACAGATTTTTTTGTTAAAAAGTGAAAGTATTATGTGTAAAGGAAATTACATATGTACACACATACTTACTTTTGACATATACTTATGTACGTATTGTAAATAGTTAGATATATAAATGTACATGTTATAATCCGTCAAATACATCGACATTTTAAATTATTTTCTATATATATTTTGAACTCTGAAGATTATTTGTGAGTTGCATTAACCTGGGTCATTATTTGTGTAAACTTATGGCATAATAATCGATTATCGATCGTTTTGCGTATTCTTTGTTCATAGCGGATTATCCGGGGAATTCGTTATCCGGCTTTGCCGGGCCACCCTATTCCACGGATAATCGGGAGTTTACTGTATATATATATATATATATATATATATATATATATATATATATACACATTGTGAGTTTAAATAGTGCAATGATTTTATATTTAGAAATCATATAGTTTTCAGCAACAACTCTTTATGTTGATTAAAAAAGTATGTAATTTAATTTGTGTTAATAAACTTCAGAAAACTTTACCCACCTTGTTGCAGTGAAGCAAATATTCATTTGATTAAAAATATCGAAGGTCCAATTGAAACTGATTAATAATTTTGATTAAAAGTGAAAATATTTATTTTTTTAATCTTTTATTATTTTTATTTCTTCTAAAATACTAATTACTTTCCCTTGTTATTTTGTTGGAAATAAATAATAAGCTTGAACTTTAAAAAATTTAATCAAGCACACTATCATTTTTATGTTGTATTTGAAATTATATATTTGTAAGCAAATTCATGTAATGTATTTCAATTGTATGTAATTACATTTATTTTTACATGTAATGTCATTTAATTAAAAATACTAACCTTACATTCACAGTGTGTGCAAATGTCTCTTAACCATCTCTCTCCATCTTGTCTTATATTTTTATTCTCATCATGACAGTGATGGTTTCCACTTAACTGTTTAATTCGTCGCCTTAGTGTCTTGACGCTTCTTTGCAACTCTTGGACAACAGTCTCAAGTCCTTCAAGTCGTGAGTCAGTTACATTATCAGCTACTAAATCTCTTCGTGGGCGAACATCGTTTTCAGTATCATCTCCACATTCTGTCATATTAAAAATATATAGGTCTTTATATAAATAACAATTATTTCTTCATTATCCTTAGTAAAATCTTCACTAAACACTTTTAAATGTTTTTAAAAATCGTCTATAGTAGCATTTACTTTGTTTGTTGAGGACGGCCGTCTCAGAGTTACGGTCTGAGTTGACAATGCGACACATCTCCCGAAACGGCCGTCCTTAACAAACAAAGTAAGTGCTACTATAGGCAAGTTTTTAAAACATTTAAAAGTATTTAGTGATTACTAGTAGCTCCATGAAGATGGAACCAACAAATGTTAAAATTTTCATAGAATTTAAATGCATTCTATTTATAAAATTTTAAAAGTTAGCTACTATGAGTATGTTTCTTAATTACACTTTTTTGTATAAACTTGCAAAAAACCACTACTTACTGATTTATTCAGCAAAAAATCGTGTTTCGCACTAGGTCAGCGCATTAATCAATGCTGTGAATTGCTGATAAGACTGTTGCTCAGGTGTGTCACCTCTGCTGAATAAATCAGTAAGTAGCGTTTTTTTTTGCCAAGTTAATAGAAAAAGTGTAATTTTTACAAAAAACTTCAACATGTAGAACACAAAAACTGCAAATATTTCTTAAAATTGATAAAGGTTAACCATTCAGTTTAGTTTTAATATAATTTATTTAACAAAAAATTAAAACATTAAGGTTACTTAGTGTTAACCCTTGCAATAAAGTAAAATGTATAAGTACATATGAACTAATAGTAATATACCTAAATTTATCTCAAGTGAACACTAGATAATTGTTTAAATCATTGATGTACCAGTTATTTCAATAGAGCTGAACTTTAGGATCCATATAATAGTAAAAATGCATTGTTCTGGTTGAAAATGCACAAAACAGTTTATAGTTTGAGATAGAAAAATTAATCTTGTCATGATGAAAATATCACACAAAATTTATTGCATATTTTGAGAATTTTATCAGTTAAATAATAGTACTCATGGCTGTGTATTGAATCCTGTGTGGTTACAAAATGGTTGCGGTTGTTTATAGAACCTTTTCCTTCCAAACAACGATACAATTATTTTAGTGCATAATATTTAGGCGTAACATCATCGAGATTCCTTAATCATTATGTCTTGATTACTTCAAATATAGAGTATAAGGAGAAAAATGTGACTGCAAATAGTAAAACTATCTATTTATAAAATAAGGAGTCACTGTTTTCTGCTTTCTAGTTGATCATATTCTACCTGTGTAATACAAAGAATATTTTAAATATTCTTGTATTTATAAAACTTTTTGCACAATGTCAAGTTGATATTAAATAGAACAACCATCCACAGATAAATTGGTGTTCTGAGATTGAAAATATTTTTCTAGGTGGATAATGATTTATTTCATTCATTATTATAGAAATGGTTGTTATTTCAAGATTGTCTGTTTTTTCTTACCGAAGCTAATTTATCTTTGAATGTATCTAATATCGACCATCTCATGCAATTATGAAATATGAGTAGTTTTGACAGAACTCATCATGTTTGTAAGAAAGTATTTATGACTCAATGCAGCCCTCTACTACCTGTCTCGCCTATTGCGATCTCTCAAGGCCAAGTGCACGGTTAAATGGTCCTAACAGAACACATGTAACTGCGAAGAAAGGGTTAAGACTAAGTTTTCACAATTTACTTGATTTCATCTCTATAGATGTTTTAAACTATTTAATTTCAAAGTTACATCGGCAACACTACAGGACACTTATTTAAAAGCATCAGAATTCTAAATTGTTGAAAGAATATTTTCAAGTACAACATGCTAGTAAAATTTGGGTGACATTTATGGAAACTAAATTTATGTTGTTCATTAAAAAGCAAATTTACCTGCTACAATTTCAAAGTAATCACAAAATATACTTTTTGTACATGAAAATCCAGTTTTATTTCTCATTATGTACAGAAAACAATGCTTTTATAAAAAAAAGAATGTTGTATCTATCTGCTTTACTTGTTCCTAACATAGACTTTTGTAGATGTAAACTCTTTGTAACTGCTTAATGCAAAATCATTTCCTCTCCTTAATGCAAACTAATTTCTTCAAGTTAAACTAATTCTTGCAGTAAAATACCACTAGCAGTTGTCTCTTTACTGCTCAATCTCATTCTCTTACTTTCGACCCTGACTAGCAGGTCGAGTGATTACTTATTATCTTATTCATTCAGTATGGGCTTAAAATTAAATAACAATAACTCAAAAAACTTTTTAAAATATTTCTTATACAACAGGATGTATGGGGTAAACAAAAGACTAAATCAAATGCAAAAGCTGTGATTTGGTCTAATATAATACCAATACTCGTACATCAAGATGTGTGTAAAAACAGAGATACATTAATAGGAGAGGCATAGTAAAGTAATGGCAGTCTAGCTTTACAAATATAAATACTCGTTCAGCACTTTGATGCCTTTTAAAGACCAATAAGTTATTAAATTTATATATTTACCTTCACACTCATACCAAAACCTAAGATCCACTGTAGGAAGATCATTACAGGATATGTATTGTGATTTCTGTCGAGATGGAATAACAAAAACATCTTCTGTTATTCTAGTTATATTGTCACCATTATCACAAAGAATTCTTCCTAAAGTAGTTTGTTTAATTTGTGTCAGCTGATCAGGCTTAAAGGTTGCAGGATTTGTATACCAAAACCTGAAAGACACCAACAAATTTAATAAATGAAATGGTAAGCTAAGGTTAATAGTAACATGATATCAAAATCAATTATATAAAAGCTATTAATAGCATATAGTTTTTTTGTATATATAATATTTCAAAATTAAGTTTTATAGATTCGATGAATATTTCAAAATAAACAACAACTTTGACATTATGAATTAAAAATGATCAAACTATTTCAAGTAGAAAAAATCAAGTTAGAATAACATTGTTAAAGTAACACATTCACAATGGGTGATTGTCATATTCGAAGATCACTTGACTGCCATCAGCTCCGATTGAATTTGCAAAAATACCTGTGTGTCTTTTCATTGTTTGCTTGGAGATCAGTTCACAGAGTAAGCAATTGTGATTTTGTGTATATTTTGGAATGTTTGGAAGTTCAATTTTTCTATCATGACCTATTTGTGTTTGGCCATCATTTGTCATGCATTTATCCCTTTTTTCAGTATGACATACAACGAGCTGTTGTAGTGACATACACGGGTCATCTACCTCAAAGAAATGTTACATTTTTTTAAAAATAAAACAAAAATTTTTTAAAACATTTTAAAAAAATGAATGGGAAAATTATGTTTTTATACAGAGTTTTCATGAAAGAATGCTGAGATTTCGATAGTTCATAAAAGGGTCACCTAATTATACATATATAATGCTGTATGAAAATTAAATACAAATTAGTTTAAACAATTTGAAAAATTGGTTCAGTTCTGGAGCAGAAATCTACTGGTAGGCTAAGGGTGTCAGACAAAACAGATTAACTAATTAGACAACTAAACCACTATGATCAAAACATATTCATAGGAATTTTATAGTGCTGCCACTACACCAAGATAAAAATTTCTGTGACTAACACACTTTTGTTGGCTACCATGTCGATTTAAACAAACATAGTATAACCTCCTTGTAAAACAACGCTGTCTTCGTCATGTCAGAACTTTTTGACTGTCCTGTCTTTTCCTGAAGCTCTAAAATTTGACATAACGTTTTTGGACCACCTGACATTTATTTTGTGAAATTATGAAAAGCATAACAGAAAAACAACTCACACTCAATAAGAGTTGAAGCGAGTTGACAGGCTTTAGGCATGGGTTCCCAGTATCATAACTATTTACGATTAAACAACATGCAAAGAAATACTGCATATATTCCAAATGTTTACAATAAACTTCGGATCGTTATTATTTATTATTATAAATGTGGCATTCCATACTACAACAAACATAATTTCTTTTAATGAAAGCAAGAATATCCGAGCAAATATAACAACAATAAGCTTAACTTCAAGGCCTTGTTACAATTGTTATTGGGAAAATTGTATAATAGCTTTCTAATCACAAAATCTTCAGGTGAGATGGTATGATCTCTTTTTTTGCTATTTACATTAATCAGGTTGTAATAAAACTTCAGGTTATTTCATTAGTTTTCATAGCCAATTTGATTAACTGCTTCAATCAATTTATAATTTTGGTGTTTTACTATTGTTTTTTAGAAACATTCTTTATTGAAAATATTTTCTGTTTGAAAACCCTTTAATCTATGAAAATCTACAATTTTTCATTTCATTATAATAGTTCAGTAAGCTTGGAATAAATCAAAGTTCTTCACTTTGCATGTTTTAATTTTTTTGACTAAATTATAATTTGTATATAACCTTTATTTATTTGTCATTATGCATAGTTATTCCTGTCATTATTCCTCAAGGAATACAGATAAAACTCTAGGAGTCAATGATATATCAAAGCTATGACATCTAATTACGCTTTTATTCAGTATCCAGGTTCTGATATCAGAAACTAAATTTCAAAAGCCTCATAAATAAAACAATGTAACTTTATTAAAAGTTTCAATAAAATGTTGTTGATCTAAAACAGTTATTGTAATGAATATAAGTTTCAAGATATACACACTTCAATAAGAATATAGCCAAATGAGTCTGTAAAAAATCTTCTTTCACAAGATTACAGATTATGAAAAGTTCAGAACCTAAACTGTCAAAAGCCTTAAATAAGTAAAATAACATAGGCAGATGCCTAAAAATATTATTGTAAAAGCTGTTTATTTAATTGTTTTTATTTCATGTATGGCAAATTAAATCTGAAGATTTTTAAATAATTGAATTGATGAAGTTTACACACCGGTCTGCATCTCGCATTCTTCTGAACTGTTCTACAAGCAGGCACCTGAAGGTTGGGCCAACTCTAGCACCATCGACTTGATCTTCTAAGATTCCACCAACCCAAATGTCAATATTTCCTATGAAATATTGAAACAATCATTTAAAAATACGATTCTATTTTAATAATTTTACTTAAATTATGGGTTGATTTTCAAATCAATAGAACTCTTCATGTTTGTTTCTCCTTAGGTATGTGTTCAGATTAAAGCTTAGAGCAGTAAGCTTATAAGTTATTTATACTACATAAAGAGAAAGAGAGGAAATAGAAACTTCATAAGAAACAAAAGAGAAACAATTATTAAGCAATTTTAAAAAACCTAATTTTAAATAAAAATAAAAATTTTAATTTACAAAAAGTTTTAATGGTACTATTTCATCTTTATTGATTCCATCTTCACCCGAGCTACTAGTTTTCACTAACACAAATATTAATATTTACAAGTGTTAGTGATACTATTTCATTAAGTCTTAGCATATCTATAATAAGATATCTCGATAAGTCAGATATTTAGCAAACATGTATAACATATCTCATATTTACAAGTTTAGACATCTGTCTCTAACTAAAGCTCAAAAAAATCATATAAAGTGCTTAATATGTAGGCATTGTATTAACTGACATCTACACTGTGTAACCCACCAATTTTTTGTAATGCGTTAAGTTGATTTTTTTAAAATCCTTTGTTCGCTTATAAATTATTATTGACATTTTCAAAGACTTACCAGGTTAATTATTTACATTAACGATAGTATCTAAATATCTGACTTAGGCAGACTAGTTGTCTATCCAAATCTTTCTGAACAAAAATACGTTATATTAAAGTTCTTGTTACAGTTAAAAAAAAAAAATTAATTCAAAGTTATAAATATTACACTTTAAAACTTCACTAATTACAAGTCTATCAATACTAACTAAGATTACTAAAAGTTCACATCTTTACGTATCGTTAGGCAAAGTTATGTCAGATGCACTGATTTTGTGTACTTACTGATTTGGTTCTATCAAAACATATCAAGAAATTAAACATTCATAGCTTTACTCTTTTAACATAGTTGAATTTTGAAAAACATTAAAAACACCAAACCAAGCTACTTATTACAATTTTCACCTTGATAATAAATGTTGAAATATGGTTTATTAAAAGTTTTAATCAACCTTCCGACACAAAGAAATGTTAGCGTTTGCAGCCCATGCAGATCTTTCATCGATCATAGCTGAATAAAGACAGACTAGAAGCACAAGGCTTCTCACAATAAGTTAACCAAATCCTCAGTCTTACACATTCAAAATAGATGCCTTTAATTAGTTACCCATATTTAGCATGGCTAACTCCCTGCTGCCTAACGACAGTTTTAGAATTTTTTTTTTTTTTAATTAGACAGATTTTAGGTTAGCTAGAATAAAACAAATATTTATGTAACATACTTAATTATTGCTAAATTATTCAACATGTTATAACTGCATTTACCATATTCAGCCACTGGCTACTTGTCAGCAATTTGTTATCATAGAAATGGTAAGCCTTAATGGAGTCTATACCTATGTGTTTGATATGAGTTCTCAAAAACCACAATTATTGGAGCATTGTGTAACCTTATTTTTGAATTCTGTGTGTTCTATTATGTATTGAATTTGTACATTTGTTACACTGTTTTTATGGTTACAAAACTTGTTTATCTAACCCCACAATACACCCAGCTGAATCTTTCGAATTTATCATACCCCAAAAAATCCATTTTGATTATTTGTAGATAGAACAAATATATAAACCACTTACAAATAATATGTTTAATTTGTCATCCTTATTTACATGTAATAATTTAAATTGAAATAAATAGAGCTTTAAACAAAACAAAATTTATTTTTTCACCCTAATTCAGTTCTATTAATTATCACCCTATATTCAGTTCAATTATCTGTTTCATATGCAGCCGGCTGTGTTAAAGCATAGCTTGAGAACTACGAGTACATTTTTATTACAGAAATATTAGTGTGATTTTACCTGGGTGTCCATAAAGCTGTTGCAGTTTGTCTCTAACGTCTTTGTTAGAGATTTCACCTTTTAAGTCATCAAATGTTTCAGCTTTTGTCAGGTTACAAAACTCTCTGAAGACATTATAGCCAGGAATAGCGTGATCACGAGATCGTTGGATATTTATAGCTGCTAAGTCCAACGACACAGCATGTGCTACAGTGAACAATCGCTCTGTAAGTTCTTTGTTAAGGTTTTGTTGTGGCATTTTTCTCTTAGCAGGAGATGTAAAAAATCCTCTCATCAAAGGATCTGTTCCTCCTTCATCACCTAAACGCCAAGGAGAAAAGAATGCCTTTCCAAGGGGTAAGTCACCCTGTAAATAGAATACATGTTAGAATATTTGACAATTGATTACAATATTTTAAAACCTTCAAATGTTAAGAATATAACTACTGAACCAAAAATGAAGTTGTTTCTAAAACTGTTCATATATAATTTAATGAGGCCTGGATAAATGAAGTTGTAGACATTAAGAAAGATAAGATTAGATTATAGAGAATGGGCAATAGAAACAATATAAAATACATTACTGTTCGCCTTAAAACATTGTTAGTGTTATTAAATAGTTATAGGAAATTGAAGTGAGGAAGTGATGTAGTCAGAATTTTATATAGTAGAAACACTTTTAAAGTTTCGTAGGAAAATCATCAGGAATACTATCACTGTAAACATCTAATAAGAATTTATCTTGCAAAAACTATACTAAACAAACTGAATTTATTTTATTTCATGTGATTTCAGGACCAGTTATACTGAAAAATAGTTTAAAGTCATCACTGAATTTTGAAGTTCAATAAGCCATGAAATTAATCCACTACATGAGATTAAGCCATTAGAAATACTACATTTACAGTATACTATATTTATTATCATAATTTTAATAATAATACATTATTTCAACATTTTGGCTAACAACTCTAAATAACATATCCTTTCTAGGAATGCTGTCATAAGAAACGGTACTGGTTTGAAGAATGCCACCCATTTTTAAAGAATTTTTTATATTAAACTTACCACTATTGGTATCACTTGGTAAAAAACCACTACTTACTGATCCATGTGTCACAGCATTTTTGCTTGAGTGCTGCTTCAATGAAACGCATCTGCTGAAAAATATCAGGGTTGGCTTTTTGCGTAATGATACCAATATTAGTAATTTTAGAAAAACTTCAAGATGTATAACACAAAAACTGCAAGACATAAACTTACTATCTCTTCTGAAAGCTTACATTTTCATTTCTCAATTATGAAAATGGTCGGTATCTTTTTATGAGAAACTCATTGAAATGAGTTCATTCAATAAATAATAATTATTTTACAATTTTTTTAAAAAGCACTTTTTTAATTAAAAATATAGGTTGACTGATATACATATTGTTAATGTATTTGTAATACATAATTTATTAAAAATATTGATCACTCTAACTGAAAACTATGAAAGAACTGTTGTTGTACAATATCGTTTTTTATGATTATTTACACTGTCTAATAGTTTTTGGAAATGCAATTTTACACTCACTACACTGGAACATAAAGTCTTTCTCAACAGCTTTTTCAGTTAGCTTTTCCTCTTTTTCTGAGTAAATTCCACACGCTTTTTGAATCTTTTTTTCCTAATGGTGTAGGAATTTTTTTATATAATGATTGCCAGTAGATAGCTGGTTCAGTTGAGCTCACTGTGACCTGGACAAGGTGAACCTTCATCACAGAATAGCAGTTCTGTACACAAATCTTTCACATACGGTGTAAGAGATATTTTCTTGCTGTGAACATTGTTATAAAGAATACACCCATTCATTATGCATATCTAAAACAATTGAACGCAAATTTTTGTTTACAATATACTGCCCTGTGCTCAAAAGCTCCACAAGACAGTCAGTCTATGCTCTGAGAGATCTATTCCAACCTTATTTTTGTTATATTTTACCATACATACTTGTATCTTCTTTTCTATACCTCTTCATTTTGTAAACTAATTATATCAGTGTTATTCCTAGTGATCAAGAGATATACATATCTTTTATCTCTCCAACACACAGTCAAAAGGTTTCCATTCCTTCATAAATGTATCGTTTCATTCACTTCTTTGTATTGTAGGTGACTTCAAGGCCTGAGGCATTTCTTTCCCGATTTTTAGCACTGTTACTAGATTAGTTTTCATATTTTCTAATTTTCTAGCAAGGGGAGGGGTTGTATAGTACCTGTCAGTAAATAAAGTGAGCCTTTCCCAGCTAAGGTGATAAGCAATCTTTTTACAACATTTATTAATATCATAAGTAATTATTGCATAACTGAGTAAAGACTTTTAACTTGCTGATACGTTTTGAAACAATCCTTTCATTGGCGAAGCCAATGAAGTCAGCAAGTAAGTTAGAAGTTTTTACTCAGTTGGACAATAATTACTTATGATTTATTCAGTGAATTCCAGATGGTTGGAACAAGGAATTTTAATAGTGCCCAATGGTCATCGGTTGTAGCGTGTAGGCTTCATCAATGAAACAGTTGTTTTGAAACACATCAGCAAGTAACTTCAAAGTTTTCATTCAGTTATGCAATAATTACTTATAGTTTACTCAGAGAATTGAAGATGATAACAACAAGCACTTTATTATTACATTGCTTTGGATACAAAAAAATGTCAAAATTCCAAATACAACCAGAACTTGATTCTTAAAGCATGTAGAACTTCCCACCATATTTACTTGGATCTTGACGCATGTATTGTTTGAAGCAAAGTCTGAAGCACATACCTCCATTAAATGCTATACTTTCTTGTGGTAAGTATTTATTTGGAATTGTCAATGAATGGTCTAAATAAGAGGCCATATGTAATAGGTCATGTACTGGTTCACGACACTTTTGTGCCAGAGAATTATCATTAACATGAAAATAATGAAGATTTTCTCAAGTGATATTTACCAATATAAAATAAAAGCACAACACTGTATTTTGTAATTTTACTGGCACCTAGCCGCATATACTGAAACTAAAATTTCATATAAACTTACAAAAATGACAGTGTGCTTGTCAATATATGAATGAGAAATTGGTGCCTATTATATGACGAGCTCGATAAACTTCATAATATTCGTAATTCATAAATTGACAAGCTCAACATTCTTCAGACGTTTCAGTGCACATCAAAGTGATGGCATGGTGCCAAATTGTTAAAAATATAAGAGTAATGAACCTAAAGTTATAACAAGGTGTTATTACTTACTTCAGGTATTGTATTGAAATTTTCATCAAGTCTACTCAAAACAGGGTTGATTATTGTATGACCAAATCTCAGAGCAGCAGTAGCAAAAACATTGGATATACCAGGATCAATATTAGGGTTGTAGCCACTATAGTCACCTAGCATGTTCATTCCCTTAGGGCCAAGGACATGTGGCAGCCAATGTACGTACGTGATATGTTGCATCTCTGCACCAACCACTTTTCTTGCTTCGTAGAACAATGTGTGACCATCCCAATGTGGATTAATGTCTCGTAACAGAGTTGCAATTCTATTATGTTCTCGAAGCCAAATCGTGTGCATTGCCATCAGACCCACCTAAAAAACCAAACAAAAATAGGCGACAAGAACATATTACAAACATGCAAGGTAATATATGTGTGAGTGTGCATGTGTGTGTGTGTGAGTGAATGAGTGAGTGAGTATGTGATTGATTGAGTGAGTGAGTGATTGATTGAGTGAGTGAGTGTGTGTGTGTGTGTGTGTGTCAAAAACAACTGAGTTTATTCAAATACAATAATTAATATTTATTACACTTGTTTGTATTATCTTGGCAAAAACCACTACTTACTGATTTATTCAGCTAGATCAGCACATTTTTCAATGCTGTGAATTACTGACAAGACTGTTGCTCAGGCATGTTGTGTTTGTGTGAGTCTATGGTGTATTTTTGTTCTGTGGTGTTATTGTTCATAGAGTAGTTGTTAATTATGTACTCAAATATAGTGTTTGATTGTGAATGTGTTTTGTCATTTAAAATGTGTTGTGGATAGTATTTATTGTGTTTATATATCTCATAGTTTTCTACTGTGTTACGTTTTGTTGTTTACCATGGCTTCAAAAAAAAAATAATAAAGTTAGTTTATTTTTAGCAGATAAACTAAAAATTATAGATAAATCAACAATTGACTGTGATATATGGTGTTGGACATTTAACGATTTCATTCATTAAAAGGAGTAAACCAACATTTTAAAACTCTGTGTCATTGCTTAAAAAAGAAGATGAAAGCTCTTCAAGAAAATCATTGAAGGTGGCAAAGAATAAAGAGTTAAAAAAACACTTTCAAGTGGTTTTTGCAACAACATTCTATAGGAACCCAATTTCAAATTCAATTCTTTATGAAAAACATAGGTTTTAGATTCTTTGTGACAAAACTTTAAAAAATTTTAAAAAACTGTAAAAAAAGGTTTTTCTCCCATTTGAAAGTCAACACACTGTATGGAGCTTTTCTGTCTTTGGTGTGGTGTGTGTGTATATATATATATATATATATATATATATATATATATATATAGATTTTTTGGACTAGGAGACTGACAGACTTACCTTGGTAAGAGTCCACTCTGTAGTCTTGAAATAGAAACACATAAAAGCACTTAAACAATGATATATTACAACCACACAGTGGTCTTTGTCAATCGAAGAGAAAACACAAAAAGAAATATGAGAGAATGAAATCTGAGAGAATGGGTGATTACAATTATTTTATTTCATTCTCTCATATTTTTTTTGTGTTTTCTCTTCGATTGACAAAGACCACTGTGTGGTTGAAATATATCATTGTTTAAGTGCTTTTATGTGTTTCTATTTCAAGACTACAGAGTGGACTCTTACCAAGGTAAGTCTGTCAGTCTCCTAGTCCAAAAAATCTAAATAATCTTTACCAACCAAAACTAACCTAAATATATATATATATATATATATATATATATATAATAAATTTAAAATATTTCAAAAACAAGAATACTTTTAATGAATATATTTATTCAAAGCTTTTCTCCGATAAAATAGTACCAGCATCTTCAGGAAAATAATTATATATATATATATATATATATATATATATATATATATATATATATATATATATATATATATATATATATAGATATAGATTTTTTGGACTAGGAGACTGACAGACTTTCCTTGGTAAGAGTCCACTCTGTAGTCTTGAAATAGAAACACATAAAAGCACTTAAACAATGACATATTTCAACCACACAGTGGTCTTTGTCAATCGAAGAGAAAACACAAAAAGAAATATGAGAGAATGAAATAAAATAATATATATATATATATATATGTATATAATATAAATTTAAATCCACATTTCTCTTAGTTTTGAGCAAGAGCATTGACGATTAACCAGTCTTGTATATGGCCTCTATGTACCTATTGTATGTATGTGTTTGTGTGAGTATGTTTACAAATCAATACCACATGTTACCTGTTCATTGACCCTAATGTCCCCAGCTAAATAGCAACCAACATCACTCTCAGTGATATCTCTTCTACAATCGACTTCCTGTGCACCTGAGACGGGAAGCATTGGTTTTCCAGCTGCTGAAGATATACCAACTCGCAACAATCCTAAATCACTAGTAAAATCCCTTATAACCCTTGCTCTTTCATCAGTATAACCATAAACCTGCAAAATATAATTTTTATTCCAGTAGTTTCACAAAAAGTATTTAAAGAATAATACAATTTTTTAAAATTTTGACAACTAATTTTAGAGGAGTAGCAAAATCATTTAGTGAAGAATAATTATGATAATTAATAAGGACTATAATTAATTATTCCCTAAAAGATATGACTTTAAATAATACAACAATGATTTAACCCATTATTTTATTATATGTGTGATTCATTAGAATATTGCAGAGATAATAGATATTTATTTTACTATATTAGTAGCCTAGCAGACATTAGAAATAACTTGAGTAAATAAAACTTACATTCTTGAATATTTATTCGATTTTTTCACTATTAACTTTTACACCTTATTGCATTTAATTGATGCATTGGTTTATATTATTTTTATTCTTATACTAGATAAAATACAAAGAAATAATAGCTACAACAATGATATAGTTTAAACACACTGTTTCTGAAATAAATCATTATATTAGTGTGTAGTGCATATGCGTGACTATTTTAAGATTGTACACCCAACTATGAGTATTAACAAGGTAAGTCTACCAGTCTAATATCTTATCCAAAAAATCTTATATAAGCGTTCAACTATATATATATATATATATATATATATATATATATATATATATATATATATATATATACAGTCAAACCTCTATATAACGAACCTTCATATAACGAAGTCCTCTATACAACGGATTTTTACCATGTCCCACGACATTTTAGAAGTTATACTGCTTATTTACCTCTATGTAACGAATTTCGGACCTCTCAATAACGAACCGAATAACGGACCTTACACCTCAACCGAAGAAATGTAATGTTGTATAGGCAGCTCACAATGTCTTTTCCAGGAAATTGTTTATTTTCAGCAGGAAGGTCAACAAAACCGAGAATGGTAGGCGAAACACATGTCGGCAATTGACTGCATGTTATAGTTCGGTTCAGTTAAGAATGCAGTGACTCATCGGTTAGGAATTCTAAGAGCTCAGCATTTATAGATAGGCCTACAGTACATTTCCATTCTCCCACCATTATCTTTTATCACTCATTTCAATGTTCTATCTCAGTTACTGAGTTTTATTCGTGCCGTGAGTTTGTCGTGCTGTGAAAAAATGTCAAAAATAAAGTGTTTAAGTGTAGCACAAAAAGTAAGTGTTTTACGAGAGGTTGATGAAGGTGTAAAAATGTTGGATGTTGCAAAAAAATTTGGTATACGTCAGAGTTCGCTATCTACTATTCTAAGAAACCGAGATCAAATTCTAAAACAAAGCAAATATGATATGCAAAGAAAGAAAATGAAACTTTGTACATTCGATAATATCGATAACTCAATGATTAAATGGGTTACGGTAATGCGTGAGAAAAATCTTCCATTGTCAGGAAATCTTATTAAAGAAAATATTTTGGAATTTGCAGTATCATTAGGACACAGTGGCTTTAACACAAGTAACGGTTGGATAGAAAATTTCAAAAAACGCCATAACATTGTTCAAAAAGTCATTTCGGGAGAAAGTGCTAGTGTTGATATCCCCACTTGTGAATTTTGGAAAGGAAATGTGTTGGAAAAAGTTTTAAATGATTATGAACCGAAAGACATTTTCAATGCTGATGAGACGGGTCTGTTTTTTAAATGTTTGCCCAACAAGACACTAACTTTTAAAACTGACCCTTGTTTTGGAGGAAAAGGAGCAAAGAAAGGATTACCGTATTAGTGGCAGCTAACATGTTAGGGACAGAAAAACTCAAATTGCTTGTGATTGGCAAAAGCAAATCTCCACGATGTTTCCGATCTGTCAAGTCCTTAGAAGTTGATTACTCGTTTAATAAAAAAGCGTGGATGACAAGCGAAATTATCATTGAATGGATATTGAAGTTGGACAAGCAGATCTCCAAAGAGAAAAGGAAAATTGCACTTTTCATCGACAACTGCCCTGCACATCCGCATGACGTCAATTCCAAACTGAAGAGTGTCAATGTGTTTTTCTTTCCACCAAATGTTACATCGATACTTCAACCACTCGATCAAGGAGTAATAAAAAATTTAAAGCTACACTATAGAAAAAGAATTTTTAAAAACATTGTGACTACCGTAGAGAACAATGAAATCGTACCCAAAAACAATGGTAATTTAAGGGACTGCATCGCTGAATTGGCAAAAGTTTGGATGAATGACGTGAAGAAAACAACAGTTTTTAATTGTTTCTCCAAAGCTGGATTTAATTCGGCCACACATGAAAGGACAGTGAGGACAACATGACTTTAAGTGTATTAAAAAAGCAATGGGATTTTCTGAAGAGTTCAGGAAACATAGCTGATGACGTTATACTTGAAGATTTTATTTGTTTGGAAGAAGATTTGGCTGTTTCCAATTTTCCAGACGATGAAGACATACTCCAAAGTGTCCAGATGACAAACTCAAATGAACTTTTGAAAGATGGTGACGACGACTATGACGATGATTGTGATGAATCTGAAGAGAAGAACCCTACATATCATGGAGTTTTACAAGCTTTCAAAATCATCAGGCGAGGATTTCAACTGAAAGATGGTGTACCAGACAACATGTTTGATGGTCTGAATAAATGTGAAACATTCATTGAACGTGATGTTTTATTCAAACGCAAAGTGCAACAAAAAATTACTAACTTTTTCAAGTAAAACTGTGAAAACTAGAAACGATTTAAAAAGTACCTATACGAAGTTACTGTATTTACAGTACTGTATTACTGTACATCATATTTTATGTTTAATTTAATACAGTTTTTTTTCTCCGGATACGGTCTGTGTAGTGTATAAAATAGTTATGTGTTGTTTGAAATTGAATTGTGTATATAAAAATAAAATACTGATAGATTGTGTGTATTCAAATAAAATCAGTATAGGCAATTAATAAATGTAATACGGTTAATCAATAATACAGTTACTAAATTACGGCCTACTGAGTTTGCTTCGATTAAATTCCACTACGTGCTTCCTGAAAATGAATTGGTGAGTGTACTTATTTACCAGTAAGTTTTCATAGGCATTAGATAACCTATCATAATAGCCTATACAGAGTAGACCCTATGAAAAAAAATGAATATAGATATCTAATACAATGAAAAAACATTCTGAAAACATTAATAAAAGATTTTTAACAACTTGAATTTCAAATCAATTGAGACATTATGAAACATTGGCCTATTACACTAACTACGCTCGCGATATTAAACTGTATTGCTTTTATTACCGCATGTAGTGCGGTAAGATCAGTAAGACGGGGGGGGGGGGGGGGGGAGCATTCTTGACAACACAACCTCTCAATAACGAATACCTCTCTACAACAAATTTTTTCTCTGGATAATCGACTTCGTTATACAGAGGTTCGACTGTATATATATATATATATATATATATATATATATATATATATATATATATATATATATATATAATAATAAATTAAAAATATTTCAAAAACAAGAATACTTTTAATGAATATATTTATTCAAAGCTTTTCGCCAATAAAATAGTATCAGCATCTTCAGGAAAATAATTATCTAATAAAATACTTTTACAAAATTAAATCATATGTACTACAAAGAATCATATGTTTATAAGTATTGCACTTTATGTAAATTTTTCTATAACATCAATGACTTTATAAATAGTTTGGTGTCTTGATCTCACTTGACGAAAAGTGCTTGATATTTTATCGGCGAAAAGCTTTGAATAAATATATTCATTAAAAGTATTCTTGTTTTTGAAATATATTTAATTTATTAACTATATTACAAGAAAACATATCACCACATCTAATATAATAATATATATATATATATATATATATATATATATATATATATATATATATATATATATATATATATATATATATAAGTTACGTGTTATATTAAGCTTGAAAGGTTTTTAAAAATGATTTTATTTTTACAAACCTTTGTTAATTACGAAACATTTAATTTTGAAATGGTTACAATAATTTAGTTTAATAAAAACAAATACAATTGATGTACACTCAATCGGAGTGAGAAACGTCTGTACGATACAGTGGCCGCTTGAACACTGCTGGGGCTCTGTTCTCACCACCTATATAATACAAAAGCTGTGTAAGCAGGAAATTTCCTAGCACGCATTTTATTATGAAAGGTTCACATAAATCGTTCACATAACTTATATATATATATATATATATATATATATATATATATATATATATATTTTTTTTTTTTTTTTATATAATACAAAATTATAATGAACAGTGTTATAAGATATGTAGTTTATATTTAAGTGCTCAAGGATTATAATTATATTTAAATAAAATACAGGTTTTATGTGCATGGAATATTTTTAACATTTTTTGTTAAACCGACAACTTTTTGGAATATTATGTCACCACCTTCAGGCATAGAACACATATGAATATCATATGGCTAATCAAAAATTAAGAAATAGCATAAACTTTTTTAATTGCTTTAAAATCAAATTATAAATAACATTACCTAATTATAAATGGCATGGTCAATAGATTAATTTATAATTATTATTGAAACTGTATTTATTTTTACAATATATTACATTATAAATTATTAACTTATAGTATATCATGGTATTAAATACAATAACTACTATAAGTGATATTATCTCTATCAAAAAGCTTGATTAATAATAAAGGTTTATGAATAATGATCATATTTTGAATATCTATCGTAAATTTATCTGTTGACAATATCAATCTTAATTAGGTAGTAATTTTTATAAATTGATTTTAAAGTAATTAGTATTATATTATCTATGCAGTTTCTTAATTTTTGCTTGTTACATAATTTTCATATGTATTCTAGGCCTGAAAAGGGTGGAAATATAGTTACTGAAATGTTTCCAGTTGAGGAAAAAAATACTTGACACATCATCTGTATATTATTTCTACAAACTGCAATCAAATTTTGAATAATTGGCTTTTCCTTATTACTGTTTCATTATGTATACATTTTATTAGTAGTAAAACATAATATTACATAAAATCAACCTAATTTATCTTTTGATGTTTCACATTTATTTGAACTTAACTTTGGGTTTTCTAGCTTTTATTACATTAGTCCTTAAGATTTCTACATGTACTGAAAATATAAATATTCAAAATAATAATGTAAATTTATCAATAGTTTAGCGTTATATCTGAATGTTCTAAACTATTGACTGTATGTTGAAAGATATTAATTATTGGAAAAAAGGAAATGTTAAATGCAGCAAAATTGACATATAGTGATTTTTTTTGAAATGTCAAAAATTGCAAGCGCTGAAATTTAATGAATAATAAAATCTGGTAAATTGCTAATATTTAGACTTTACTTTGTTACAATTAAAATACTAATTATCTCTATAAATAGCAGACTGTTACAAAAATTGTTTTAGTGACTTTTTTATTGTATGTTAAATACAACAAATTTTTTAATAGTGAAAACATGTATCTTTACTAAATAATCCGTAATTACACATATGCCAAAGAGAAATTGAATAACTGAAACTGAGTATTACCTGTGATGCATCTATGAATGCTGTCAATTGGTTTATTTGTTCACGAGGTTGCATTTTATCAAAAAACACTGATGTCATTCCAGATCCACAAATGGCACTGCTTCGTATAAAATCCATACACCTTCGGTTTTTTATTCTAGGATCATTTTCTGGTACCTAAAAATATTGATGCATTAAAATGTACTAAGCACAATGCACTATTTAGTTATACGTTTACTATAATAATGTATGTTATTTGAATAATGTAATACAGGCTGATAAAAAAAAATTGATGGGGTTATGAATGAGAGTTACTAAAAATTTATAAGGGTTATTTATTCATTTCAAATTCCAGTTAAAGAGAAAATAATAAGGTTGGTGTTTTGGTAAGTATCAAATTATGATCCATAAGCACAAACGCTTTAAACCATAATTGGTTTAAAATTCCAAATATAACCGATATATCAGCCCGAGGTCCTTTTCAATTGCTATTCAGAGAGCTGATATATTGGCTCATGGTCTTAAAAGGTTTAATACAACTACAACTAGCACTTGTTACATTAGATTACATTTGTTACAACTACAAAGTAACACTAAAACCAGCTCTATAGGTTATTTTAATAAATTTACAGTAGAGCCTCGATAATTCAGACTAAGTAGTGCTGTGGCCCATTTGAGTAATCGGAAATCCAGGTTAGCCGGACACTAAGGAAAAATTAAAAGAAGACATTGTACTTACAGAAAAACTCCTTTATACGAGGGTGGTCCACAAAGTAAACGCCGTTTGTGCGTGGCGCGATAAGTAGTGGGGGTAGCGCCGCCATTTTCATATCGGTGTGCGCAGCCG
Organism: Prosapia bicincta; assembly: GCA_036971475.1. Taxonomy (NCBI): domain Eukaryota; kingdom Metazoa; phylum Arthropoda; class Insecta; order Hemiptera; family Cercopidae; genus Prosapia; species Prosapia bicincta. Next base: position 52,131,116 of record JBAIZL010000009.1, on the reverse strand, counting down.
TTCAGTGTGCTTCTAGCTGTGCAAGGGAGAGTATCGTACAATCACGCATTCTTTTGTTATAACATAAAAACATGAGGGCCGCGATAGAAAATCCCGCCAAATGTGTAGTGCGAGGTGTAATAAGATTTCTGTGGTCGAAAAGTTACACAGCAGCTGAAATTCATCGTGAATTGAGTGCAGTGTATGGCCCAAACGTTATGAGCGAAGGTGTAATCCGTCAATGGGTTCGTTTTTTTTAAAAATGGAAGAATGGACGTTGTGTTTGTCCATGACAATGCCAGCCCTCACACAGCTCAAAAAACAACTGAACTTTTGGAAAAGTTTAAATGGGACGTTTTTTACCACCCCCCCCCCTACAGCCCGGACTTGGCTCCCAGTGATTTCCATCTTTTCCCGTACATGAAGCGGTGGCTTGCATCTCAGAGGTTTGCGAGTGATGAAGAGCTTCAAAACGCTGTGACAGGCTGGCTACGTTCTCAGGCGGCAGATTTTTTTAAAGACGGAATTTCAACAACTGTTAAAAGATATGATAAGTGCTTGAATTTGTATGGTGAATATGTAGAAAAGTAGAGAAAAGCTGTAGTTTTAACATGTATATAATAAAATTTTTGTATCTCGAATGGTTTATTTTTTATTTCAAAACGGAGGTTACTTTGTGGACCACCCTCGTATTTATCAAACAAAGAGTATTATACAGGGTATTTGTACATACAAATTTAATATGCAGTTAAACTCCATTGCAATTTATTTATCAACAAAAAAATCTGTCAATTTTGGCTGTTTAATTTTCTGAGCTGCTTTCATGCTGTGCGATTCTTTCAGGATAAAATGCAAAAAACATTGCATTCATTATTTTGTCTATCTGAAGGTTATACATTTTTATTTTTGTGTTAGGACTTTTACATATGTGCTGTACCTACACAATTTTTGTTATTTCTTATTCATTGTTTCTTTGTTCTATTTCAAAATTATTCCAGGTTATTCAGAGATCAGAGTTAACGGAGTCTGACTTATTAAGGTTCTACTGTACATGAATTTTTAAAGGTGTAAAGTCAGTTTTAATCACCCTTTCAATTCAGTCCATGAAGTTTGCCATGCAGAGATCAGATTGGATGCCAGAAATCTTAAAGAAGGTTATTAGAGCCTCTTTGAACTTCATTAAAGATATATTGATTACAAAGCTAGGCCAACAATATCTAAATTCAGTACAGAAACGAGTAAATGGCATATTAATGGAAAACCTAATATCGTCTGTAAGAGATGTATATAACACTACGTTTAGTCTACAAAGGCGGTGTTTGGTGACATTAGAGAAATTAACCATTAACGAACATCTATTTCATCGATAAAAATACTTAGTAGAGAATTGTTTTAAAATATTGCATGTCTGTTGGTGGTAGATTTAACATGATTTCTGAATTTTGCATTTTCAATTTAAATTTAGTACTTTAATGAAATCATTTTTCAATATTTGCAATGACACTTACAAGAGAAATAACAAAAAATCTAATAGTATTTCTATAGTAGAGAATAGTAATTCTAAAAAAACCTAGGTTCCTTGACAAGATCTTTTAACAGTGGAAAAATAAATGGTAATGAATGGTTAATCTAAAAATGAAAGTTTTTGTTTTCATGATGGTTATATGCATACTATTATATTTTTTAACAATATCTTTTTTTTTTTAATGGCAGTATTATAACATAAAATACTATAATTAACAGTTATTTTTAGAAAGTATTAGGGTGAAATGAAGAGAACTAACCTCCATGGGAAAACAAGGTAACGCATAGGCACATGATTTTTTGCAGTCAATGCCTTCCCAACTTTCAACGCTTGTTGATGGGATGGCATGATCAAGGTCATGGTCAAGAAACTGTCCCCACTGCATGACCATGTGAGTTATTTCCGTGTCTGGTGTAATATCCTCAGTACTTATTAATGTTGTGGAGACAAGCCGAGCACTAGGCTTGGGAAAACCAAAATACCTTTGATCGGGATTCCATCCTATTGATATAAAACAAATGATTACTATTATTATTAGCTAATACATACAATTTTGTAAATTGTAATTACTGATCTAAAACAAGCACATGTATGATCTGTGAGGTATTATGCATAAATATTGCATACACTATTAACAATAACTTGGAACGACTGTGGTAAAATTATTAATTATTTTAATAAGTAAAATCTCTGAGCCACAAAAGTATTTTTATAGTAAGAGTCTTATAATATAAATAATAATGTGTGATTGTTTAGGGATGTTTTGTTTATGTGTGCCTATTTAAGACTATAGATTGGACTGTTGAAAAGGTAACTCGGTCAGTCCCTCTTATTTACTCCACAAAATCTCTCTCTCGCTCTCTGTCTGTCTGTCTCTCTCTTTCTCTCTCTCTCTCTCTCTCTCTCTCTCTCTCTCTCTCTCTCTCTATATATATATATATATATATATATATATATATATATATATATATATATATATATATATATATATACATAATATACATATGTGTGTGTGTGTCTGTGTGTGTGCATCACATAAGGTAAAAATTAATTGTACTAAGTGGTGGAACAATTGTTTACAATTAACAATAATAACTTCATAAAGTCAGTACAACGGAAAAATAAAGGACTAAGTGAAATATCACAATATATATACAGTCGGCGCCGCTTATTGTGATCACGGTTAATGTTATCATTCGGTTATTGTTATCGTTTCATTGAAAAACAAACACGGACGTATATTAATACATTGTAATTAGGCCGCTTATTGTAATCATCTGTTCGCTTATTATTATCATTTAATTTGCCATTCAAAATCATATGCGTCAACGTATACTAGCATAGACCAAGTAAAAATGTCTACAAAGTAGTGTAAACAGCACGTGCAACACACAATGACGCCCAATTCATAGAATGTATAATTTTAGAATGACAGAAATACTTTATAACGGTTTCAGCACTTAGCACAGTTCTCAGAATGTCTCCCTTACTCTTTTTTTACGCAAACTCCCTAGCCTCGCTGAGTCGACCTTAGTTGATGTTACTACTGAACCATTTACAGTACAGTCCTACTGTATTTTTTAACAGTGAATTTTTATGAACGTTTATTACAGAATTTCAGTGTGATTTTACATAACTTAATTTTTAAAGATCTTTTTCGTTTGTTTTGTAGAGTTTAGTGTCACTTGAAGTTTCAAAGGACAGTATAGCAAGATGTCCGAATCTAAAAGAAACGACACAATTTAAGTCTTAAACAAAAACTTGATATTCTAGATAGGTACAGTAAATTACCAAAAATGAGTCAAGAAACGGTGCTTCTCAACTTGGCGTTTCTCAACCTCTCTTATGTAAAATATTGAACAACAAAGAAAAAATCTTGTCATTATCAAAGAGTAATGCAAATGTTGACAACAAAAGACATCGTTCTGGGAAGGATCCGCAAGTGGAATCAGCTTTGAAATTGTGGTTTAAAAATGTTCGCGAAAAAGATGCTCGAGTTGACGGCCCACTAATGCTTCTAAAAGCTGAGGATCTTGCCAAAAATATAGGAAAACAGGATTTTAAAGCCACAGATGGATGGTTCAATCGATGGAAGAAAAGGGAAAACATTGTTTACAAGAAAACGTGTAGTGAAAAAAGAAATGCTGATTTTGTTGGAGCTGAGGACTGGTTACAATACGAATGGCCAAAGATTTTGGCCGAGTATTCTTCTAGCTGCATATACAATGCAGATGAAACAGGACTTTATTATCGTGCTTTACCCGAACATACTTACTTATTTAAAAATGAAATTGCTCACGGCTGTAAAATATGTAAACAAAGAATAACTGTTTTGTGTTGTGTTAACATGGTTGGTCATAAAGAAAAACTCTTAATTATCGGTAAATCTAAAAATCCACGTTGTTTTCAAGGTATCAAAAAGCTACCGGTTGAATATCATTCAAACTCCAATGCTTGGATGACATCAAAAATGTTTAATGAATGGCTGACTAAATGGGATACCAGCCTCAAACGCAACATTGTCCTTCTACTAGACAACTGCACTGCACATAATGACATAACCACTACGCTAAAACACATCAAAGTGATTTATCTTCCGGCCAATACTACATCAATTATTCAGCCATGTGACCAAGGCATAATTAAAAATCTCAAAAGTTTTTATCGACAAGAGATGCGTGCTAGAATTATAGAAAATATGGATGAATTTCAAACCCTTACCTCAAATGAATTGGCTAAAAAAACTTCTTTACTCGATGCTATTCATCTGATAGCAAAATCTTGGAATGAAGTTTCTGAAAAAACTGTGAAAATTGCTTAGAAAAGGTGGTTTTTTTGTTGAAAAAAATCAAGAGCAAGCTACATCTGAGGAAGACTCTGAAGAGAACTTGAAGCCTTTCGATTTGTCCTTAAAAGAATATACTGAGTGGATGGAAGTTGACGATAGTATTGAAACAGCAGCGGAAATGCTTCAACATCAAAAGTTACTGAAGAAGAAGAAGGCACCGATGATGACGAAAATGATAAATGTGTACCTCAAAGATCTAAGCAGGAAGTTCACCAAGCTCTTGAGATTCTAAGACAGTTTGTTCAACAAAAAGCAGAAAATTTCAACAAACATTATGAATATGAACAATTTATAAACAATATTTTACAAGAAGACTACAGACAGTCACATATAGAGGAATTCTTCAAGAAAAAGTAAATGTAAATTTGAAGTGTAAATAAGATTGAAGTGTTTTATAATGAAGTTTTGTGTTAAAATGTTTTGATCAAGTGTTTTACGTAGTTCTATATATTTTTTTCAATTATGCTAGATTCGGTGTTTAAAAAAAAAAATCTACAGTGGAATAAAATAAACTGACATGAAATATGCCCACTAATTTTAAGAAGTAGAAAACTAAATTACAGAAATTCTACTACTGTACATAAAACTGTCCTCATAGCATCAAAATTTTGTAAGTACAGTTTAATTATAGTGTTACAGAATTAGAATTACAGTACTTAATGTAATGATAGGCTTACATATCGTTCAGAACAAACAGTTGTGGCAATAATACAGCGACTTCAATGCAGTATGGCTGTAGACTACATCGTGACTACAGCGTTCGGTTATTGTTATCGTTCGATTATTGTTATCAAATATGCTTCTGACAAATATGATCACAATAAGCGGCGCTGACTGTATATACAAATTACACTTTTGCTATCACTTGCGACCAGACATTTGTTAACTAAAAGTTGTTAATTGTTAACTTACACTTGGAGGAAACGTTTTTGTCTTACGACTTCTTCAGCCTCCTTCACAAGAAGCGTAAGTTAACAATTAACAACTTTTAGTTAACAAATGTCTGGTTGCAAGTAATAGAAAAAGTGTAATTTGTTATTTACAACCAGCTCGTCATGAACAGTAACAAGATTTCGATATATATATAGCTCTAAGTATGTGATGTTTTTCTAATCCTTTCTTTAACTTAATTATACAGCAAGTTCAAGTTTAAATGATTAACATTTGTTGATTCCATCTTCGCGTGAGCTACTAGTAATCACTTACAACTTTTTTTTAAAAAATGTTTTAACTTGCCTATAGTAGCACTTACTTTTTTGTGTTGAGGACGGCCGTTTCGGGAGATGTGTCCCTTTGTCAACTCAGACCGTAACTAAGAGTTACGGTCTGAGTTGACAAAGGGACACATCTCCCGAAACGGCCGTCCTCAACACAATAAAGTAAGTGCTACTATAGGCAAGTTAAAACATTTTTTAAAAAAAAAGTTGTAAGTGTTTAAATGATTATTATTTTTTTTCAGATGATAAATGTTTTTGTATATTTTATTCATAATTTATTTTTTGTTGTAGAAAGTATTAAAACAATTTGCATACCTACTGGGGTGCTAAACCCATTCTCATAAATAGGTTTGAAGACTCTTCGAAACCCTGTTAGCGAAGCTCCCCACATTGGGTGTTGAAGGTTATTACATGTCCCATCAATTGTACGATACTTTGTGTGAAAACACATGTCCGAACAGTTTACTAAAGCTTGGTGCTCCATACATCCCGACAAATTAGCAACCAACTGTAGTTGTTGCGGCGTTAGTAAGTCTTCATACTCAAACTCTGTAATTGAATAACAAACAATTATTTACATCAGAAATTAACAAGTGATTAGTAAATAACTGCACACAGATTCTCAATTATAAATACTTTATTCTTATTCACGTTTCAATGACTCAAGTCACCATCATCAGTGACAGTACTACAACGTAAGTAGTGAGACTACTACACAATCACAAAGCAAATAAACTGTTTAATAATCATTTTAACTTACAAGCAAGCTATAAAAATACTTAGAAATTAACAGATTCTGTATAACAGAAAATTAAATCTTAAATTTTTTACATCTTACAAATTTTTCTACATTCAACTTGTAAATAAACTGAGAACATATGTAACAACTAACCATGTGTATGATTGACTTTTAAGCCAGATTGAATATGTTTTCTAATATTCACCAAAGTTCTCTCGTAGACTTCTGCTGCTCTTAAAATATTTCTTGTCGATTCATCTGGATATCTGAATATGCGCATTAGGTATGTTGGTGTAGGAGGACCATGTTTATTAGAAAACAAAGATGTTAGAGTTGCGTTGATTGCCTTATCAACTGAAGCACTTGCTTCCTGAAAGGCAATATGGATATATCTATCTCCAGGCGAAATATTTCTTAGGTCTGAAAAAAATACAATATGTGTATTATAATATTGTGTAATTATATTGTCTAAAATTTAAATTATAGCTATGAATAAGTTAGTTAAAACTTTCCAAAAGTGATCACTAGTTACTAGATTCTTATGATTTCTAAGATATAACTAGGAATTACTCATTGTAGTAGCCACAAGCAGAGATTTGTTTTAAATGCCTTCAGTTTTATAAAACGTGTCATTTTCAAAATTATCCTTTTACTGGAATATATAAAAAAAAACAAATTTGAACAAATAGGCTTTCATTCTAAGCCATAATCATTCAAAATTCAAAATCATTCAACAATTTTCTGCTTTTTATTATTTCTACACAAATGGAAATATTAAAGTCTTCATCAATTTAGATAACAGAATAAATATATTTAATGACAAAATTATTTAAAACAAACTAAAATTTTTGTAAATACAATAAACACTTTAAATAAATTCAACAAAAGCTTGAACTAAAATATCCCAGCCCCTAATGATAACAATTTAGAAGCTAGACTCTAGAAGCTATTGTGTAAGAACTCATCGACACCTGATGCGAACCTTTAGCAGTGATGAGTTAAGAGTTACAAAGCTAATAACTTATGACTTTGTGTTACATATATACCTAGATAGTAAACATAAAAATTGAACAAACCTTCGACCGTAAGTATCCCTTCGGCACTAACTTCGCCATAAATATTAGTTGCAGTACATCGATAAATTCCAGAATCAGCTACTGATACATTATATAATCTTAGACTTCCAATTTGGAAAATTCTAGAAATAAAAATTAAATACAAATATTTATAATACAGTAACATAATTGAAGTGTTCAAAATCTTCAGCGATATTTACAGTTTTGTTGTTCTTGTTTACACCTATTATCTCAATTATAGGTTTTGCTTTGAATGTGTGTTTGTGCCTCATAAGTATGTTTTAAAAGTTACAACAATAAAAAATAAACCTAATGAAAATAGTTTTAATAAAAGAACATGTTTTATTGTGTACAAAAACACAAACAAGGTTGTGGATCTTGAGATTTATTTTATTCTCTTTTGAAAATTCTTAATTTATTGTAACTTATCGGCAGATGCATTTCACTCTAGTTGGAGTTGGAATTAATGGTTTAAGACACAAACTAAACTAACTTGTATCTCAAATCATTAAACAGTGAACTGAATAAGAATGAAACTTCTACTGAAAAACTTCAGTAAGTTAGGTAGCACAAGTTTATTTCTACTCATAAAAGCCGTGAGTAGAAAGCCCTAGTAAGTCTTCCTGTAAATGTATATTTTAAAAGTATAAATTTTATACATTTTATCAAAAGTAACCCATAAAAGAAATCCATCACACCTGAACACTAATTTTTTATGACATGATAACAATGAAATGAAATATTTAAATTAAATTGTGGCTTTTATATTTTGTTCTACTAGTTTACCTTGAAATATTGAGTGAACATATGATTTCCATTAATTAGTTTACTCCCTCATTCATATTATACGGTGTGTGTGTGTGTGTATCTGTGTGTTTGTTTGTGAGTGTGTGTCTGTGTTTGTGTGTGTGTTTGTGTGTAGTGTGTGTGTGTGTGTGTGTGTGTGTATGTGTTTGTGTGTGTGTGTGTGTGTGTGTGATATGTGTATCGGTGTTTGTGTATGTCTGTGTGAGTGGATGAGTGTGTGTGTGTGTGCATGTGTATGAGTATATATCTGTGTTTGTGTATATGTGTGTGATATGTGTATCTGTGTGTATGTGTAAGTGTGCTATGAATTTTAATTTGAATTATATCTTTGTGTCATAGTATTTAGAAACTTTTAAAAACATAATTAAAGCATTAATAAATACATTTTATAGCTACTAATACTTTATTACCTATGATGCAAATCTTCCTTGAATAAAGATCCGTCTTTAGTCCATGTGATTGAAGGTAATGGCTCACCTTCGGCTTTGCAAGGAACTTCTACACTTGTACCTTGAGAAACATTTATTGGGTAAGGTTTTAGTGTTAAACGTGGAGGTCGTGGACCATAGCTTCTAATACGTATTTCTCCACTGGTTTCAACAGAACCTACTTGATTTTGGGCTAGACAAGTGTAAAGTCCAGCATCTGATTCTTTAGCATGGTCTATGTGTAGAACTGACCCTGAAAGTTAAAAGTTTTCTGTTTTTGTTTGGTTAAAATCATGTACATTTAATTTCGAATGCAAAAAGAAACTGTAAAGAGAAATGGAGTTAAAATTCATTATCCTCACAATTAAATTAGTTGTTATCAAAATTATGAAAAAGCCAAAGAAAATACACAAAATTATTTTTTGAAAATACACTTACAGCAGAACTACATCAAAATCCTACATCAACAGAACTTTTTACAGAACTACATCAAAATCCTACATCAACAGAACTTTTTACAGAACTACATCAAAATCCTACATCAACAGAACTTTTTACAGAACTATATCAAAATTTAAAAAATGTTTTAGCCTTTGAATATATTTGGAGTAATAATATTACAGTTAATACATTTCTTTTCAGCTTTTTCAATACTTTCAATACCTACTAATAATTCTTTCTTTCTCTCTCTCTCTCTCTCTAAATATATATATATATATATATATATATATATATATATATATATATATATATATATATATATTTAGGTTAGTTTTGGTTGGTAAAGATTATTTAGATTTTTTGGACTAGGAGACTGACAGACTTACTTTGGTAAGAGTCCACACTGTAGTCTTGAAATAGAAACACATAAAAGCACTTAAACAATGATATATTTCAACCACACAGTGGTCTTTGTCAATCGAAGAGAAAACACAAAAAGAAATATGAGAGAATAAAATAAAATAAAAAAATATTTTTTTTTTTTTTTTTTTTTTTTTTTTTTTTTTTTTTTTTTTTAAATTTTATTTCATTCTCTCATATTTCTTTTTGTGTTTTCTCTTCGATTGACAAAGACCACTGTGTGGTTGAAATATATCATTGTTTAAGTGCTTTTATGTGTTTCTATTTCAAGACTACAGTGTGGACTCTTACCAAGGTAAGTCTGTCAGTCTCCTAGTCCAAAAAATCTAGGATCTTTTCCGTTATACGTATACCACTATTTAATGTCGAATCATATGCTTTTTCATTATAAGTATTATATTTATGTAAGTAAGTTACCTTATTACGTTGATGAAGGTGGCCAATACTCGGCGATATTATGCAGTATTTCCTCAAACAAGTCCTTTCCTGCGCGTCGCCGCCGGAACGTTCAGGAACGGCAACTAAAAAACACTCACGACTTTCACGACAAACTCCTCCAAATACCCATTGTTGTTGAAGTACATGACCAACATTATTTTTACGACGCGAAAATAAACTTTCATCAATTTCCACAGTTGTGTTAGGTCCTCCAATTTGAATAGGGTTGCGTAACAAATTGTCTGCATATACTTCACGCATATAGTTACACCAATCTACAGTTGTGTTATGATTGATTTCTAGTTCGTGCTCACAAAATTCAATTGTTGTTAATTTCCTGGACCAACAATAGATAAAAAGTAACACCTTTCGAAATGGCAGTTTCGAACCTGTTAAATAAGTGTCAACTCGAATAGATTTGTACTCACGGCACTCATGTTTAGAACATACCCATTTACATGAATTCACGTTAAGGACCATGTCGTGTCCACGCACACATTTCCGAGGATTATGCAAAACAGATTTACCTTGGAAAAAATGTATCGCATCTTCTTCAGTTTTGTATAGATCGGCCAATCGAAGAAAGTTCATTATGTCTCGCAAACAAACTGACGACTGCCAGATTACAGATAAGAAAACCGCTTTACAGATAAGAAAGCCGGTTCTAAAGGTTGAAAATGAGGAAAACATGTTTTAAAACATGTTCCGTTATTTATACCAAACAATGGTTAAAATGTATTATTCAATATATTTAAATAGTGGTATACGTATAACGGAAAAGATCCAAAATCTATATATATATATATATATATATATATATATATTTATAGGTTAGTTTTGGTTGGTAAAGATTATTTAGATTTTTTGGACTAGGAGACTGACAGACTTACCTTGGTAAGAGTCCACACTGTAGTCTTGAAATAGAAACACATAAAAGCACTTAAACACTTCTAAGTGCTTTTATGTGTTTCTATTTCAAGACTACAGTGTGGACTCTTACCAAGGTAAGTCTGTCAGTCTCCTAGTCCAAAAAATCTATATATATACATATTTTTTAATTCTAGTAGAGTTTAAAGCTGATTTAGTTTTTTTTTACTAGATAGGAAACTGACAGACTTACCTAATGGCAATAGTCAAAAACTGCAATCTCTTGGGAGCTTAAATGTAACTTAATCACTTTAGCATTTTAAAATATTTCCAAAAAAAAACATTTATTTAAATATTATTTAGTATGATATAAACAAAATGTAATGATAATAAAATTTCTATATTTTGAAATTTTAAACTAAAAATTTAGTACTTTTAAAGCTTAAATGCTTGTGCTATTGTAGATGAAATTGTACCACACAGGAAGTTATCCATATAAATTGTCCTATTTCATTTTACCTTCGTTAGAGAATGTGATTCTTCCTCCAGGAATGACACTTCGGCCATCTTTAAACCAGGTTATGACAGGAGTGGGAGAGCCTTCAGCCTGGCATCTTAGTTCAGCATCAGTTCCGTTTCTCACCGTTAGATTTTCTGGTACCACAATGAAGTGTGGTGGTACTGAACAAATAAATAGGAAATTAATATCACAATAGATATAGCTAACTTCGATTTTGGAAATTTCATAAATCAAACTATATAGATATTATACAATATATTTAGATTACTATTATAAACTCTAAACACATATTTGTACTAAAACGTTTACTAGATTTAGGGCTAGCATTGTTCCAAAATTATAGAAGAAAAATGTATAGCATTCAATCTCTATTTTGGTAGAATAACTTTAGTAAATGTTAATTGCTATTATTAATACTTCTTTATATAAAGAGAAAGCTTAGTATTTTTAACTACATATTTAAAGTAATAAATAAACTAAACATTTCCATTTTTTAAAGTACTTTTAAGACATATGTTTTCATTTGAAGTTTTATTAACTCTAGAGTAGCCCCAAGGATTACAACTATAGTAATCCAGGTGTAAATATGTTGTAACTAAGGGCTGGAAATAGTTAGAGCCTTGAGCAGGTATATACCCTTCATGTGTCTCACCAATACCGATACTTCATCCCTAATAAGTATCACTAATACTTCCCTAATAAGTATCAAAGATTCAAGCATATAATTAATTTCTCTTAAACTTCAATACTAATTCACATGATGATTCATGAGACATTTAGGAAAAATATTTCAAGTCTTAAGCTTTCATGTTTTACATAAATTTTGTTTATATTTTCTGCGTAAACTACACCAATTAGTTGATCGGTAACTAATGTGTTAAAGCGTAAATAATTATTTCACTAACATAAACCTAAGGGGATGATGAAAGGACTTTTGAAGTATCGGAAGCGGGTTGAAAAGCAGATGATTTAATCTGGGAATGGGATGACATTAAAAGTGGCAAAAAAGGTAAAGTGATGCTAAAGAGATTCACGAGGATAATTTGAAGATCAGAAACTGAAAAGATAGAATGCATCAAGGAATTAACATTGTGCTTTGAGAGGATATCTCAAGTCATTTTAACCTAGAAACATGTTTATATTTAATAATTATATCTTATTTTTACCATGATTAAAACAATTTTAAAAAAATTTGACTTGTATCTTTTTTAATTTTTTTTGTCAATTGTCAACTACGTCATACCTTTTTCAATGAAACTTAAGTTTGTATTTTTGTTATGTATTTATTTTGGATCGTAATAAAAAACATTTATCCCTAAAATTGTGTCCCATATGTTTTCTTAACCCAAAAAACTATATAAGAAATGTTTAGAAATAATAATGGATATGGAAATAATTTATTTTAATTGGTTACAATAGTAATCCTCGTTACTATTTATGTAAGTTATTTTCAGGTGACTACTCCAGTGTTAAATCAAAAATTAAAAACTGGTGTAACACAAAACCTACACCGAAATAGAATTTGCTGCCAAAGTTTCACAGAAATATATATATATATATATATATATATATATATATATATATATATATATATATATAAGAGAACAAAATAATATTTAGTTAGTAATTTAAGTTAACTTTTGATGAATAATTATATACTGCTAGACATAAGATACGTAATACACATTAAATATTGTTGATTTCATGAAATAGATTTATTTTCAAACACTCTAAGCACAGATTTGTAATATGAAATAAATTGTAATCAATATCAAAAGAAACTAACTTGAGGTAGATTAATATTACTCATGTTAGAATTTCAGTACTTTATATAACTTTATACTCAGCAAACTTTATATATATAGACAGCTGAGTGTTTAACTGTATATGTATAGAAAGGTGCTGATTATCTCAAATTAAATTTCAGGTATATGCATTATCATTAAACAATTGTCTCGAAATATACACCATAAAATGTATTTTTTATCCCTTTTTTTAGTGCCTTTAAATTTGCTTAAAGTTGTTTTTACATTTTTATCATACTAAGCGATACCATCTTCAAGTCGGCTACTAGTTTTCAACTATAGTAGCACTTACTTTTATGATTTTTGAGGATCAGTGTTTTGGGAGTAGTGTCCCATTGTCAACTCAGAGTTACTCAAGTTACGGTCTGAGTTAACAATTGGACACATCTCCTGAAATGGTGGTCCTCAACAATCATAAAAATAACTGCTACTATAGGCAAATGCAACATATGTACAAACATTTTTTCTATTATAAACTAATATCAAACTTGTTTCAAGTACTAATGTTATAGCTGGTCACATGTAAGCAGGCGTGCAACCTCTAAGGTGAGCATAGCCAGGGGGAAGGGTAGCAGAAGCAAAAGATCATTCCACAGACATTATAATAACAGGTATATTTAACAGTTATATATATTATTTTATTTGATTTATCATATTACCAGATCATTTACATAAAGTTTTGAACAAATTTACTAATATCAGTTTTCTAAATGACTGAAATACCTGGAATTTCTTAGCAACTTGCACTATAAAACCAATGTTTTTGAATAGAGCCAGCTTTTTGTTCTCTATCGGTTGATCTTGTGACAGCCTACGAGTGAACAGCTATAACATTATTTACTATATTTGTGTGTATTAGAGCCTATAACATATTTTACTGTGTGGATTGTTGCTATAGAAATATTCTGGAGTCTGAATTCTTTAAAGTAGGCTCTGAATATACTTACATTTTGGAAAATGAAACTCGTTTGTCCCTTAGCAGCAATTAACACAACAAGTACAGTTACTTTAAAAATATTGGTAAGTACTTTCTCATTAGTTGTAATACATTTTTCTATTTCAAACCTGATTTAATGGGTTTTAAATTATCAAATTTAATAAATCCAAAGCAATTTTTTTACATTACCGTATTTATTTCAGTCTTCAACTTAAGCGAATAGTAAGCATTCATATACATTAACATACAAAACAATATATAAAAACATTCCTGTAATAGTAGTACGTAACTGCTTTTGATTTTCAATGTTGACAACTGTTTTTATAAATTTTGTAATTTTTTACAAATGGAAAATTAAAAATAAGAATATAAGTAATTATTGCATAATTAAGTGAATATTTTTGAAGCTACTTGCTGAAGCCTTTCAAAACAATTGTTTCATCCACGAAGCTAACATTAGTCAACAAGTTCATTACAACAAGCTCTTTTAAAAATAGCAGCTAAAGTACATTTTTGATTATATACTACTCGGTATAGTTCTGAAATTATACCACTGGAAAGAACAGTTCATTGTAATGTGTATTTAATAGATACACTTCGTAGGGTTTTAAGCTCCGAGGAGGGAAGATTGGGAGCTAATTCATAAGCCCAAGTCAAAATTTTGAAAGTTAAGTGCTATCTTATGGTATTTTAAAGCTTAGAAGTAGACACAAGTTAATAGTAAGTGAATTAAATTTCTTACTAATTTTAATACTTTTCAAATTTAAATAGAACTCAATGAACATTAATTTCAAGAAAGGGTACTGGCATGTTCAACCTTACTGGTCCACAGGTCCGTGAACCTCCATTCCCACTGAGCCCACAAACTGTAACACCTGAATAAAATATTGAATTTGTCACCAAGGATGATACAATTACTGTGAGACCTGAAACAATTTTTGAACTGAAACTGAAAAATGACAATCAATTGATTGTCTCAAAAGTGCATCAATCGATTGATTTGAGAGAGCAAAAATAAAATGATATTGTTATGGGGGAAATACTTTTACAATGCTTACCTTTCTATAAAAAAATTGTGAAATTCATTTTGTTAATACATATTAATACATATTTTTTACTCCAAAAAGTTGTTCAATGCTTTTTTTGCAAATTAAAAAAAAAAAATTGTTCATTCACATTTAATATTCCATTTTAAAAGTTATTAAATGTTTTGTAAAAAAATCCCTAAATCCTATTAAATAGAATTTTATGTTCTTAATTTTCAATGTTCAACAAAAACTTTTTTGTACATTAGAAACTTCCAATTTTTTTTTGTCAATCATAAACAAGAACTCTCCTTTTGAAAATACTTGTATATCTACTATGACGTTTAACTGGTAAAATTGATCCCTTTTACTGTAATAATCCCTGAATTTGGTTTTGCTATTAATGTTGATGTCGGATGTCATTAATGTTGATTAAATTTAAAACGCTATGCCGATGTGATCTAGACATGTTTTTGCTACCTTCTTACAGAGCTTTTCTTTATAGTTCTTCAACCGTGTCTTATTTTTTTGAAAACATCTATTTAACCATCAGGAATAATATTTTCCTTACCTTTCATTTTACATTTTCACTGGCAAAAAGTAAGAAAATATCTTCTGTTATTAGAAATACTGACTCGTTAACTGAACCACGGAACCTGATACACTGTGGTTTTCTAGACAGTTAATTGATTCATTTGATGAGACAGGTTTTGTTGTGTTTCAAGTAAAGGATAAAAATACTATTGTTATGGTCCTTGATTTTTAAATGCATTTTGTAATAAGTGTTAAAGCTATTTTTCTAAAAGCAAACTTTATGAAGGCTTTAAACACATTAGTAATAGAACAGTGATTGAATAGTATATTGGTAACTACAACTCAAGTAAACTGGGTAAAACAAGTTTTGTAATGAATCCTCCACATTTAAAATAATGTGATCTATAATCAGCCAAGATGTATTTTAACACTTTGGATGCCAGCCCAGGTTTCAAGAAAGAGAGCGGGTGGTTTTGGGGTGTTTTAAAAAAATCATTACTTTCAACAAAATATAAAAATGAAACTTACATGGCTGGGTTGTCCTGATGTCTTTTTTATTTTGATATACAACACAATTACTTTATATTTAAATTTATATATTTAAAATAACGTTTTACAACTCTCTTTAAAAAAAGAAACAAAAATCAAACAAAAGTGCACTAAACAGTTTTTTGCAAAACTAAATACATCAAATACATTTACACTGTCTTTATTTACACAAAACCACTGTTTATAAACATAGACAAAAGTTACTTATACTTTCAAATTTTGTTGTGTGTGATAAACCATGAAACATGGTTCTTTGCATAATGAGGCATGACACTCACAACCGGAAAGATGTATCTTTCATCTTGGATTTCCCACTCCCTTTTGACCCCTTTGCAGAACACACTTTACACATTATTTGTATTTTATAATTTCCTAGTGGTACTGGTATTTTTTCGGTAGCAAGCCGATTGGGTGTTATGTCACTTGATCTCGGTCAGAGATGCATCCCCAGGCAGGAGTTCTTTTTCAAAATGCATACACAAGGCTTCTGATAAAGCCCATACTTTATGAAGATCATATCCTGTTGTCCTATATGTTTACAAAGTCAATTGTCACTTATGTGAAAATTGCTCATGATCAACTTAAATCTATCACAACTATCACCTGATTACAACATCTTTGTAAACAGCTGGAATTAGGTTAGTAGTAATGCATTGTGTGTTATCTAGTAGTGAAATATGTTAATAATATTCAGAAAAACATCACAGAGTATACTATACCCGTAAAAATACGGAATACACAATATAATTTAACGGTGAATTATGAACCTATAAATTACACGATCCGCCTTCTATAGTAGGATTGGCAACCTGTAAAAATACGTTATCCGGGCTGAAGGTGTTGAGGAAATAAAATATAACTTGAAATACATATATTTTCAACAATAAATAATCATTTAGTGTTCTACAACAGAGGAATAAATAAATCAATTGAATCAGATAATCGGTCACATTTTTTAACAATTACATAGGCTTACCATTCACTGAGACTTGAGCAATAACTGACGCCCTTCCTGCATAGCTTGCAGCAGTGCATTTATATATTCCTGCGTCTTCTCGTTGTATGTCACCAATTGTAAGGACACCAGCTTCTGAAATCTGCAAGGTTTATATAATAAAATATTTGTAGTGGAAGGAATATGACCAACATCAGTTGATAATAAATTATATTCTAATTTGAAATAAAATTGTGTTGTATAGTAATTACGTATATTGAAATGCATTATGTATGCTAGTTGATGTTTTTAACTGTCCTTTACCTGAAATTTATTGCTTGGATTAACTGGGAGATCATCTTTCGTCCATGTAATCTCAGGTTTAGGATATCCAGCTCCGACACAGTCCAGCACAATAGTATCTCCCACACTAGAAATGTAGTCTTGAGGAGTTCTTAGAAAATAAGGTTTCACTAGAAATTAAAATACTTTCTTATCACTAATGATATTTTTAATTAACTAGTTTTTCTATATGTAATAAATTATATATATACAATATATTTTGTTAATGACAAATATAAATAACTATCAATTAATTTTACGTAGTAAATATGAATTTTATGGTTTTGGTGACTAAATTAGCCTTTTATAAGTAAAATGAAATCATTCCAGCCCCTGGAACACTTGTAAAATAAATTGAGATATTTTGTATATATTTTTATTACAAACAGTCGTAATATAATGAGGGCCAGACAATTCTAGATGAACTAATTATTGCATGACTATAAATTTAACCAGATTAACTTTGTCAATGCTTATATATTACATTGCTATTGCTTTGATTTATTTTTATGATTAAATTTCTAATTTACGTCTTGGCAAGTATTGCAAAATATCTGAGTATACAAAATATCTGTTTTTAAAGTAAGCCGGAATGTCTGTTTTTTTTACTTCCACCAAGTTTAATAATATTGAGGCATAACAAATAATAATGCAGCTGTTATTAATAGTAGGTGAATTATTTATTAATTAAGTATAATAAGTGCAGTGATTATGTAAATATAAATTAATCAATTAATACAAAACTGTAGTATCTAAATATTAAACAAGTTAATAATAAAAGTGAAAAATTCAAAGAAAATATCACTTGGAATTCCAGGCGCGTATCCAAGGGGGGGGGGCGATGGAGCGATCGCCCCCCCAACCCTCAAGAACTTTGGGTTAAAAATCGACAATATATTATTAAATTAGGACTTTCTATTAAATTAGACTTTTACTTAAGTTAATTCGTCTTTTATTGTAAATAAAAAATAAAATTTTAATTTGAAAATGTGAAGAGTTTCCTCGGCATACCCTCGTAAACGTTTAAATGTTTTAACAACAGATAGCGCTAGTGAAGCTTAGTCTCGTACATAAGATTTACAATACGTAATTTTGCAAGCGTAATATTCGCAGTTGACTCCGGAATTGTTCGTGTTGGAAGAATAACGACTTATATTAATTAATAAACCATTTTAAAAATAATAGTTTATTATGAAATTAATAATATTCTTTAGCCATAAGTGTTATCGAAACTGGAATAATTATTTATTAAAAAGTCTAATTTGTTACGAATCTTTATCACGTTACCGATTTCTAACGCAAGCGTAGAAAGAACTTTTTCTGTCCTATGTTTTTACATACACGCATGCGCGCGCACACCCACACCCACCCACCCACCCACCCACACACACACACACATTTTATATATATATATATATATCTTGATATTCTTGATATTTAACATTATCATTATCAACTATTCTTGAAAAGCAACGGAATATATATATATATATATATATATATATATATATATAATGCATCGA
Organism: Prosapia bicincta; assembly: GCA_036971475.1. Taxonomy (NCBI): domain Eukaryota; kingdom Metazoa; phylum Arthropoda; class Insecta; order Hemiptera; family Cercopidae; genus Prosapia; species Prosapia bicincta. The sequence goes on along the minus strand of JBAIZL010000009.1, from coordinate 52,112,162 downwards.
TCGCCCCCCCCCCACCCCCAAAGCAAGTCTCTGGATACGCGCCTGAATTCTGATGTATGGTTTGGCTAGTGAAACCCCTACTAGTGCTTTACAACATTTTATTTACTTATTTATAATATTATTTCCTCAAAATACTTCCCCTACACAAACAATAAATATATTACATTATATTAATAATATTAGTACTTCACAAACTATTTGTCTTTATCAAGTAATATAGGAATTAGTTGCAGTTATTGGAATAAATCTATCCTTTTTTGAGGCTTTTTTAAAAATAACATTTGAAGCTCTAAAAATAAGAGAATAAAAATATTATTAGTAAATACAGTAATGGTCATGACAAATATAGTTTTAGATGACTAATAGTTTAAAGAATTAAGTCTTAGAAAATATTAATATAAGAAAGAGTTAAAATTTATATTTTTATAACTTACCATTGTGCTTGTTATAGATCATTTTAGCTTTTCTGGATTTTACTTCTCCTACAGGGCTCTTTGCCATGCACTCATACACACCTAAATCTCGATCTGACATCGGAGCAATTCGTAAAGTTCCATCTTCGTTCACAGAATACCTTGGATCTTCCATGTTAATCTCATTGCTAAAATAAATTTTTATATATTACTCCAGAAACAATTTTTGGGGATATCAGTTGTAAGGAATAACTAGTTAAGTGACTAGTTTCCTTAACACCATAAAAAGCAGTTCAATGTATAAGTTTAAAACTAAATAACAGGTTTATGTCACAATTTTATACATATTTTTAGAAATACTATTTCTAACAGCATATTTCACAATTTTTGTAAATATCAATTATTGTTATTGAATGATTGAATGGTAATAACAAACTCACCTATCTCGCATCCAAATTATTTTTGGCTGGGGATTGCCTTCAGCTTTACAGTTAAAGAAAACAGTGCCTCCAAAAGTAACTTCAACATCAGTAGGCTCTTGTAATAAGTGTGGTTTTGCTAAAACATAGAAAGTGTGAATCAAGCCATAAAATTCAATCTGTTTAAGTTGGCGCTAATTTAGAGGGTTTTGAAACATTGTAATTTTACCAACATGACTTACAATTAATTCAAACAAAAACTTACAGAAAGAAATATTCTTCAGAAGACAGTTTCCAAGTAAAATCAGAGAGTTTTAACAAATATCTTCAACACTCCAGCGGTTACACATATTACTATTACACTATTAAAATGTTGTTTACATATTTGATTAATTATTACAGAAAAAACCATAAATACTTAGTTTGTTAAAATAAAATATTTACTCTAGTTTTCACTTACAAAAAAAAAAAAATTATATTTATTTATAAAAATATTGGGTGAAGGAAACCATTTGGGCCCATGCTAACTAGACTAATGGGTTTTTTCATAACGGTACTTATTATTAATCTCCAACAGGAAACTTAATTGTTCTTTTTTTTCACTCGATTACACTCATCATTGGGCGCTTCACATTTCTTAAAGGCACTCTTAGTTACCCGATAACTACAGTCACATCATTATATTCACAGTACAACCCTCTCACCATGAAGTGTATCTTTGATAGTATTACTGCGTTCCGTCAACACATTTCAAAAAGAGGTATGAAAAGTTTTGTAAAAGACTATAAACTGGTGAAACCATCAATAAAATGTGTGGTGCAATGATGCATCTCAATCATGGATCAAAGGACAATATCCTTTATAAATGTGGGATTTGTAACTGCGGAGCTAAGAAACACGAAAGAGACAATACCATTTTCGGATTAGCTCAAGTTACTCCACTTCAATTGCTCACAGTTCTGGTAGCGTGGATATTGAAATATCCGTTTTTGATTATTGTTTGTGAGACTGGACTTTTGAGGCCTACAGTGAGGAAGCTGATAAATGCTTTCGGGGAGATTCTCGTGGTTCGACTTCTGTAGTCTATTTCTGGAGAGTTCAACTAAAATAGGTGGCGCAGGACAAATTATTGAAGTGGATGAAAACGCAATTGGGAAACGTTAGTACAATCGTGGGAGTTTGACTAAAACTCGTTGGGTAGTTGGTGATATAGATAGGGACAGTAAAGTTACATTATTGCAAATAATAATGGAAAATGTGTAGCCTGGGACGACAGTCATTACTGATATGTGGAGGAGGTACAATTCTCTGAGTCAAAATGGATATCTACAAATACAGTCAGTTACTGTCTTAATTTTGTTTGTCCTGGTGATCATAATGTTCATACGCAGACAATAGAAAGTCATTGGGCTAACATAAAACGTGATATGTGTCAAATAATAGGTCGAATGGCAGTCCCCACATTCGAAACATACCTTGTGGAATACGTATGGAGAAATATTGTTTTGACAATGCCAGAACAGTTTGAAGATTTTTTAAGGCAATCAATTATATGATCCTCAATGATTGTGTGGAACATTTGAATCATTAATATATGAAAATAGATATTTATGTCATAGAAAAGAATAAACAAGACAACACCAATGGTCACTTGATGTAAATAATAGATAGTTTGGATAAGTCTTAGATTAAGAAGAAAAATAACACAATTCTACTTTTAGCAGCTTCTTGTAAATATAAATGGCTACATATGAGGTGACTCCAAGATTAAGAAGAAATATGACATTGCTCTCTGGGCCGCTTTGGGTAAAATAACGAAATTGTTCCATAAATAGTTTACTATTTCAAATTATCAATAATTTTCCATATCACTTGGAGTGGCTGGAGAAGCATTCTACTCTGAAATAGAATAGGCGTGAAAATCTTCATAAAATTTTGCATAAGTATGTATTTTGTTCTAGTTTAATAATTTCATTTTTAAACGCTAAAAAATATGGTTGATTAGTTATAATTATTAGGTTATTTTTGTTGGTGGTTTTCTCTTTATACGAAGTTTAGTATATATGCCCACAGTGTAACTGCATTTGCACTATTATCATCTGTGAGCTTCAGGTTGTCTATTCACTGTGCTTGCTGGTTTGCAAAAGTGTCTTTATTAAAAGAGAAGGGCTCACAAATATTTCCTTTCGAGTGGAAAACTTGAATAACAATAGCCGACCGAAAGGTCAAAATTTAATAACAATAGGTGACTGCTGAGGGTATAGCACAAATTCTATCTGTCCATCTATTGTTGTTGGACACGTCTTATTCCTTAACCTAAAATTTCTAAATAAAAGAATTGACAAGTATACACTATCCACTTATAATATGTTCTAAACACTTTTCTAACAGTATAAATTTATAAAATATAAAAGTATACTGTACACTTTTTCCCCAGTACAGTAATAAAATATAAAATTATACTACTGTCATTAAAAGAATACTTATTCAAAGGTGTCCTCATGATCATCGACATCAAAAACAATTAATTCATGCAGGTGTTATTTGTCTTCCAAAATTAACAGACTTTTACAAATAAAATTCTAAAACTTGTAAACAGTGTCACTGGACTACTATCTAGTACTGACCCTTATTAGACAAGTCAAAGATAAGATAGATGACAGTTCAAGATTCTCATTGTTGACAATCGTAAGTAGTAAAAAAATAAAATTACCTGGACAACAAAAGTCTTCCGCTCAACCATCGGAGTGTTAAATATATGTTCATAAAGTTGAAAGATTACAATATTTCTAGAGTATAGAATAATATTTATTACTACATTTATTAAAAATTTTATTTCTATAAAAGAAACAAATGTTTCCTTTTTCCAAGTATTTTACTAGTAAAGATTTAAGTTTTCAGTCTAAATATGGTAGTTTTTAATTTAAATAATAGAACATTATAGGAAAATGTTTTGTCATTCTATTATATTTAATAATAATATTGTTATTATAATTACAATTTTGTTTCAAATATGAACATTAATTTAAACATCCTTTAACTTCTTTATCATCACTCAAATTGTATACATTCACAAAGACTCTATTTATTGGTTTGTTTATTTTTGTTGTTGTCAATTGGTTAGGTTTCAGATTCCTTTTAAATTAGTTAATAAACAACCATGTTGAGTGAAGAGTTGTTTTCTTTAATGTATTTGTTTACACTTTAATGCTATTTACATTTTATTATTCATTGTTGGTGTTGCAATCAGTTTTTACAACTTGACAGATCTTATGAAGAATTTTCATATTTAGTTCTGTAGGAGTGTGTTTTATTCACCTAATGTCAGTGAAGGAACCCCAGCCTAAACACAGTTATGAAATGACCTGTACAGAACAGAATTTATAAGAGTGTTAATTTTTAAGTTTTATATTTTTAATTGATATTGATAATATTTAATCTTTAATATTTTTATTATTGCCACAAATATATAGCTTTGTTGTGAAACAAGAAACCCTAAATATGAATAGTATGTTAAAATTACCCACTAAATTATAGCTACAAACAAAATAAGAAACAAGTGAGGGAATCCTCGCTAAGTATCTAACATGTTATAAAATGTTTATGCATATAACCAATTATGGGTGTATAAGTAAAATTTTACATGTTTGGGTCTTGAAAAAATATACAATTATGCTACTCACAACAATGGAAATCGTTTTCAGACATATGGATGATTGTTTTGCCTTCCATGTTGTCCGGATATTGACAAGTTGCTGTGGCTTGTGTTGTTTCTTGCTTTTCCCTTAGTAGCTTGGCCAGCCACATCATTTCACAGTCACATACTAAGGCGTTGCTGTCCAGTCGGCTGGAAGAATAGGTTTAAAATTATATTTTATAAAATAAACCACATATTAAGATTTTAGGAATGACTGAAATACTGATCATAAATTAAAGTAAAAGATAATTTTTACTTAGTAATTATATCATTATATAATGGTTTAATTATAAACAAAACTCATTCACTATTTAGCAATTATGAAAAATAGTCATTTTAATTTAAACAAAAGAAAATACAGAAATGGAAAAGTAGCTTTTTATTTTTCGACATATAACAAAAATTGTAAATTTTACTGTCGATCTTCGAGAAAACTTAATTAAACATCATTGTTAAACTATCTTTCAAACTGCAGAACTTACAATTAAGGTGAAATTATACAAAGTTTCTGATACAAAATGTTTTTGATTGGACTTCTCTCTCTGAGATATAAGAAATGTATGCAATCAATTTTACAACATTACCTATAAAAGAAAAAGAAACATGTACATGTTATACTTTGTACTACATCAACACCAAACATTCAACAATGTTTTTAACATAACTGTTTTAGTTAATTTTCAGTAAACCATTATTTAATGTCTATGAGTTAACAAAATTAGAATTTACAGTGCTAAATTTTTATTGTTTTTTTAAAAAAAATTACCTAACTACAATCATTTATGTAAAATTTATTTTAATTTTGAAACCAATTTAGAACATTGTAAACAGAATTTTTATACACGATGACATAATAATTAGTAGTTTACACTTTTGAAAAATTATGTTTGATTTGAAAAGCTAGGGTATTGGTTAATTTGTCCATTAGAGTCAGATTTGTAATAACTGATTAAAATAAAATAAGACTATAGGATAATTTAGGAAATTTTGCTTATATAATAATTTCACACAAGATATGCAGAAGATAAGTATATACAAAACATATATGTGTATAGTTTGGACACATATACTATTATTGTTTATATATAGCCTACACTGGAATATATGATCCAATATAATATTTCTCTATACTAACAATATCATTGTCTTATAATTAGTTAGGTTTACATTATTGTATTAAAAATAACTACAATTTTTTAAAATTTCATTCTACTTGAATGAACAGGTTGCACTTGTATTATTGTACTTAAGGTTATTGGTAACTTAGCAGATCTGACGGTTCTGATTATATACTCACATTCTTTTTAAATTGTCCAAGTTCTTGAACGTACCAGGTGATAAATGGCGTATCTTGTTATTGTGCAAAAATCTAAAACAAAAGCCAATATAATGAATTTATTTCCTAACTGATCAAGGATGTAAATCAGTAAAATGTTTAACCAGTATGATAAAAATTTTTACAATTATTCAGAGTAACAATTTAGTTATAAAAAAAGCTTTTAAACAATATAAAATAACATTAAAATATCTTAAACAAAAAGAAACCCCAAACATGCGCATTTTAAATCCTAAACAAGTACATTTTAAGCATTAAAGTATGAGGTTCAAAATAATTTTATAAAATTTCAAGAATATACTTACAGTCTTTCTAAGCTGATCAGATTTTCAAAGACATTTGGATGAATTTTTTCAAGCTTGTTGAAGTGTAGGTATCTAAATAGAAAAATTATTATTAATTTTTGAATTACATTACAAAACTACTAATATAGAGGAGAATCGATAATTGGAACTAATTGCGACCGGTGCTGCTCTCATTGTCAATTTGTTCCAATTAGCAAAACTCTCAGTCTTAAATAAAAATGGTGGTCCTCATTTTTTTTTCAAATGTATTTTTGAAATCAAACAAAGTATAACTTGACAAAATAATGTGAAACGATATTTACACTATGTTAAATCGCCTTATACAGGCACAGTCTTCCATCATGTTCTACAATACAGCACTTTAATCATTTAAACAATTGTTGCATTAAAAGTTTTATTACAGACAATAATAACTTGGAGCAACTGTGGTGGAGTTTTTAATTATAAATAATAAAACCTCTTAAACCATAAAAACCTTTTATCTATGTCCTGAAGTACATTTAGATTGAAAAACAATCATTTCCTTGTTATAAATTAAAAAATTCTCGATTTCTTCCAAAAGATTTGATGTTAAGTTAATTTTAATTTGTTTATTTTCTGAAGTTTAAACTCAGTTATTCCTTTAAAATTTTTTTTCTAATTTGTTTATGGTTTATATCTTATACATCAATTGATAAAAAATAATACAATACTGTAATATATGTTGTTGTTATGTAACAAATTTATTAAACATAGTTTTACTTCTCTACATTTTTCTATACTATCACATGTAAAACTTACAATTGCTCCAACTTTGTAAGGCCCTGGAAAACCTTACTTTCAATATCTCGCATTTTGTTCTTGTATAGATATCTGAAACAGGAAGAGCAAAGTAACAAATTATTGAGTTTGTGAAAAATAAGCTAAAGATTATAAAATAATTTCCACTCATTACACAATTAAGAAAGAAATTAAATTTTTGGTTGCTACCATGATTTAATTCTATGAACTTTGTTTAGTCGTGTTATATAAAAAATAATGAATAAGGTTTACAAGGTAAATTAAAATTGAATTATTTTAACTAAAGCTAATAATATATCATATAAATTATTTTTAATTTTATAATTAGATTCTTCTCCGGGAACCAAACAGTTTAAATGCTTCACTAATTAAATGAAGTAATCAAAATACGTTGTATCAACTATTAACTCATTTAAGATTGCTTTAACAACAAACAGAATAATTTTATTATTCACTAATTCCTTCAATATTTGGTTTCTTTCTCCCCTTTTAATATGTTTGCTTTACTTCTTTAATTAATTTTTATTTCATAAACCTCTTCATTTTCCATTGTATTAGCTCCCAAAATTTCATTGCTCCAAAACCTATTTTAAAGTAAATAAATATTACTTTATACTGGGTATATATTCCAAATATTTACTTAGTTTAACTCAATATCAAATTTGTCTAAGTGAAAAAGTTGTGTTCACTTATTTATTTATTATAATAAACTTATTTACAAAGTTTAATATAGTAAAACCTCTCATATCCGGATCAATATGGCAACAGCCCAGATATCAAAAAACCAAAATGGGAGGGATTATGTAATGATGTGTGTTTGTACTACGTAATCACAACTATTCCAGTTGGAAGTAGATATAAGATTGTTTAAAGTAAATAAGTTACACTTATTGAAGATTGTAATTATATATTAATTGCAGTATAGAACTGTATGTACAATTTAGTTTCATGCCTGTTGTACAGTTTCATATATGTACAGTTCCTTAATGCTGTACTTTACAAACATATTTACATAAACTATCCGTTATGGTAAAAAAAGATCTAATTGTGGTTGGCTTATTTCGTTGACCACGTTTCTTTGACTCGCTTCATGTTGTTATTCGACGTACTCAATCAGCTGGTCAAATACTTGGAGAGCTTCACTATGCGTAATGGTTTGTTTTCTTTTGTCATATTTGGCAGGCTCTGGCTGTTTGTTCCCTAAGTCTATAATTCAATAATTCACGGAATAAAGACGGTTTATTTATTTTCATATTACGTCCAGATATTGGAGGTTCCAGATATTGGAGGTTCCAGATATGAGAGAATTTACTGTATTTACATAACAGTGCTACCAACATTATACTGATCTCAAGTTCTTGTTCACAGTTCCATTTCCTATGCCAAAAATACTGAAAAACTTTCTAATCCCTCTATAAACTTTCTATATTTTTCTTATTAACTTTTAGAAGAACTTGTGAAATATTTAAAATGTTTAGAGTTTTTCATGGTTTCCACTGTGCTTAAAATATTTAAACATGAATTAATTTTCGTTGAGAAAGAATGCAGTAATTTCAAAAAACCATACCTAAGGAACTATTAGGAATAATAACATGATTACGTTTTTTGTTAAATTCATTAATGAAAATATTTTTATTTTATAGCTTAAAATGTTTCAACATGCACTCCTTTGGTTGTTTTACAAGTGTCTAGACCAAGGGTTCCCAAACTGGGGGGCGCGCCCCCCTGGGGGGGGGGGCGTGGAGAAAGTCCAGGGGGGTGTGACACCAAAATGAAATAAATAAAAAAATTACAAAAATAATTTCCTTCAAAAAAAATAAAACGTATTGGTGTATGCACAGATGGTGCTCCTTCAATGCTGGGTTCTCATTCAGGCTTTGTGCAGTTGGTCAAAGAGAAGAATGCTGATGTGGTTGGGATTCATTGTTTTATTCACCGCCAAGCCTTGGCAGCAAAAACGCTTCCAAACGAACTCAATGCTGTTTTAAAGCTATGTATTAAAGTAGTCAACTACGTTAAGAACAGTGCATTAAATACTCGACTTAAATACTCGTGTTTAAAGTTCTTTGTGAATATTTAGGAAGTGACCACAAAACGATGCTATTACATACAGAAGTACGATGGTTATCAAAAGGCAATATGTTGGGAAGACAACTTGAGCTCCGTGATGAAGTGATTACGTTTTTGGCACAGCAGAAACAAAACTAGTTTAGTGCAGAGTTAAAAAAACCTAGTAACCAAGTGATTTTGGCCTATTTATCAGATTTTTTTGACACGTTAAACAACCTAAACTTGAGATTGCAAGGTACAGACTCAAATATAGTAACACATCAAGATGCCATCAAGATGTACGTTGAGAAACTACAACTTTGGATACGTAAAGTGTCAACGAACCACAGCAATTATTCAAGTTTCAGCAAAGTAGTATCAGTCTCAGAAGAAGCATGTTTTAAGGACGTTTTTGAAGAACCGCTTTTGAAAAAACTTGATAATTGACCATTTGAAGAACCTCAAGGAATAGTTCAGCAGGTACTTTCCTAACTTCAGAGGAGTTTTACATACTATCAACCGACCCGTTCCACATGGACATACAGTTGCTGCCAGAAGAGTTGCAAGAGGAGGGAATAGAAATAAAAAATTACTCTGCTGCAAGATACGATTTTGAACAAATGGACAAGCCCTCGTTTTGGTTAAAGTACTTAAAAGTATAACCCAGTGTTTCAGAGAAAGCACATGTGCGAAAAAGCGTTTTCAACTCTTGTGGCGATCAAAACCAAGTACCGCAACAAACTTGATGTCGAAAGTGACCTACGCTGTGCTTTGTCTGAAACTCAACCCAGGATCTGTCAACTTATTCAGAACATGCAAGCGCACCTATCTCACTAAATTACATTTTATGTTTTGTTTTTGTAAGTAGGTAGGCCTATTGTTTCACCTTCCTTAAATTGAAAATGTATCTGTGTTACAATGTTAAATTTTATATCAGTAATTATATTCGTTTTTCATGTAATACTTGTTTTAATTTTCATCATACGTACAATTATCGAATCTTTCCACTCTGCGTTACCGCATTCAACAGTGAACAAAAAATCTACCTACTCACCGTATCAAGTAGGCACATACATGTACGAGTTCATGTACTTGTACAAGTAGGAGTTGCTATGTACGGCACCGTGGAAATAGGGTATTGCAAAATGGAAAGCTGATATGTGTAGGGGGGCGGGGGGGTCTCCAAATAACCAGAGGGGGGCGTGGTACAAAAAAGTTTGGGAACCCCTGGTCTAGACGATGATTAATCTAGTGTCAGTTTAGCAGTTACTGGAGCTGAAACTTAGGATTGGCTCTCATATTTCAACGACTAGGAAATCTTGCATTAAAAGTGTCTTGAGTTTCCAGGCTAAAGATGGGGACATAAGATGTTATTGAAACAACATTTTTTTATTTTCTCTTAATTTTGTGTAATTGTTGAAACACATACACTTGTAGCATGTCGAAGTCAACATTTCCTCGGACATAAAAAAGACACTCAAAGGAAATAATAAAAACAAAAAAAAAACACTTAGGATATATCAAACAGTTTAATTTTGTAGAATCCATGAGGTACTCAATAATTACATTCGGTTGTTAGGTTTTTTATTAAAATTATGTTGGTTTACACAACCATTAACCTGAAACATAGCTATGAGATAACATGTTTTAAATACTCAGGTGGACTATAGTCACATCTAACAAAACTTGATATCGCTAATAGTTGTCAGCTTGATTTACTACTTTACTTCATTTACATAGGAAGATCAAATTTTTTAAAACTGCTGTTACTTTTTTCATGGCCTTCCATGCATTTTTTATAAAAAAAAATATAGCCATAGAGTATTTCGTATTAACAGAATGTTTTATTTCTGTATTAACATAATTAATAAATAACAATTATTGATATTATTTGATTCCATCTTTAAGTGAGCCACTAGTTTTTTTAATAAAAACACTTTTAAATATGTTACACTTGCCTATAGTAGCACTTACTTTTATCAAGCTACGATCTAAGCTGGCAATGGGACACATCTCCAGAACACCCATTCTCAACAATTATAAAAGTAAGTGTTACTATAGGCAAGAGTAACGTATTTACAGTTTGTAGTTTTTGTGTTGTGCATCTTGAGGATTTTCTATAATTACACTTTTAGATATGTAACTTGACAAAAAATCAGTCTTATCCATGACAAACAGCATTGAATAATGCGCTGACCTAGTGTGAAACACGTCTCCTGAAAATATCAGTAAGTAATGATTTTTTTTGCCAAGTTAATACCAAAAGTGTATTTAGAATTATTTTTATTTAACAATTATTGTGTAATAAATTAAATGTACATAACAATCCTAGTTGAAATGTTTAAATACCTAGCTAAATCAGGTTGGACCTATTTCATAAATACACCGCTGTTCTATATTTGATATAAAATAATAAAATGTTATAGCTTGAATGTACTTACAAATATCGCAATTCATGAAGACCATTGAATACTCCATTTTGAAGTTTCGTCAGTTGGTTGTTGTTTAAAAGTCTGAAATATTTAAAGACAAAAACTTTAAAAAGTTATGTAAGTCAAAACTATAAGCATATATATAAGAAGAAAATACCCCAAGAACATTACATAAGATTGTTTAACCCTATTAAAACAAGATATTCATGTTTTTCAAGATTTACTATTAAAAAAAGTAAAAAAAAAATATTCGTATCTGAAAAGTATTTAAATATAGAAATATGTTTAAATTAGCCTATCATGTATTATATATTATGCAGTAAGTGTAAGCTGCTTCACTACATAATAACTATAATAAAATGAAATATAGTTACAATATACTTTTTATAAAATTACAGCAATCCTACAAATGATTTGCTTAATGTTCAGTTAATTTGATTAGATTAGGATCACAAGTAATTATTAATCTTATAATTATTTATTCAAATCAAGTAGCTAATTTTTGAAGTGAAGCCATTTCATTGTAGGGTATAGGCGTATATTTTGCATGGTGGAGAAATTTTGCGAAGCGTGACGGAGTGATAAATGATAAATAAATGTATCATTTCATTTATTCATTTTAGATAACAAATGATTTCATACTGTAGAACGTTTATTTGTGTTGCACAATCCGTAGTAGTTTCTCATACCGCTAGTAGATAGCGCAGAGTGTGGCTTCGCACAGAGAAAGAATTAGTATTGTATTGCAGAACTTGTGAATGTTATTTAAAAGTGTCCCCAATAAAAGTGAAAAGCAATTCCAATGATAAAGATTACCAATTACAGTTTAAAATAAATGTAATCTAATTTTAATGAACTACCAGATTGGAATGTTTAAAGTAAATGTAATCTAATTTTAATGAACCACCAGATTGGAATGAAATTCAACTGTTAATGAAGAAGATTTTTAGGTTAAAATGTTAAATAAAGGGAAAAATAATAGATGATAGTCAGAAAGGCTAATATACGAATTTACTTCTGAAAATGTTTGTAGTTTTACAATTTAAATTTTTACTATATCTAAAAATATTATCTAAATAAGGGGTTTTCTCTAGACTGTAAATATTGAATCCGTCAAAATAAATTATTTCTTTTCCTATCTTTTTGCATTGGTCAAAATCCGGGATTACAGTTTTTGAAACAAGAAATTTCAACACAATTTTATAAATGAGCTATGGAGGATCTGATTAGGATAGGTTTGGCTAAATAGAATTACAGTTGTACATCTGTATTTATTATATTGGATACATTTTTTATGTTATGACAATCTGTTATTTATATCAAGTAATTTTCGATCAGCTGTTCAGGTGTATCTCAATACCTCGTTGTCCTTTAATATGCTTATATCAGTTTTATCACCAATCAATCTCTCTCTCTCTCTCTTTCTCTCTCTCTCTGTCTCTGTCTGTCTCTCTCTCTCTCTCTCTCTCTCTCTCTCTCTTATATATATATATATATATATATATATATATATATATATATATATATATATATATATCAGAATCAACTGAGGTTATTCAAATACAATTTTTTTTATTAATAGTTATTATTATTATTAATATATATATATATATATATATATATATATATATATATATATATATATATATATATATATATATATTATCAATAATATTATTATTGTATAATTATTGTATTATTCATTCCTGTTTATGTTGGTACTGTTTATCAACGAAAACCTTTGAATAAATATTAATAATAATTCTTGTATTTATTACAAAAATTGTTTATTTCAGCCTTATAAACATTACAGTATAAATCGTAAGTTTACTGGAATACTTACAACGCACAAAAGCTGTAATCTATTTTAAATGATTAATTTTTGAGAAGGTAGAAAACAAGTGTTTACACCTAATTTTTATAAAAAATCGTATATATAAAATAAGGACTCACAATGTGTTTAGATTCTTCAGGTCCTTGAACGAGTCTGGCTGGATGTCCTTGATTTTGTTAAACCTCAGATCCCTGAAACAAATAAAATAAACATTTTAAACAAGAACTTATTCAACTTAATAAACACTATACACTACTCTTGTGCTACTAACAATTTCACATATTCTTTATATTAAGGTTTTTTTTCTGAAGCGTAATTATTATGACACGTAATTAATATGTTAGGAAAGAAGGCTTTGGTGGTAAACATTCAGTCACCAGGCTTATGTACAAATAGTCACTCAATACAATAAGTCAGCCGTTTTGCTGCGGGATTTCCAATCTAATTTCCTATATATAGAATGATGTACATTGTACATTTTTTTTGTACTGTAGGGAGTAGCTACGTTCTATGCTGTATTATTCAAAGAGTATTATTTAATGATATTGTATATACACAGATTTGTAACACCATATACGCCATACTAAATTGTTGCTGCCATCAGAATACTCAGGTTATATAAATGTAATGTTGAGTGATTATAACAAAATAAATTATTATTAATAGAATTTACACTATTTTTTACATAAGTTAATAAATACGTTTTAACTATTACAACAACAATGCGAGGTTACTTACACAAACGTTAGACGTTTATAGAACTGCTGCAAAATAAAAATACGCATAACAGAAGCGAAGAATAAATTTTCCAGGAACACTTGCGTCGCCTGGAGATAGAGAAGTGTACACTCTGCACTTTCCTCGAGATAAAATCTTACAAAAGGAATTGCGAAGTAAATGTAGGTTATATTGAGAATAAACGTATTTCCAAATCAGATGTCTTTTATTAAACAGATAAAATTAAATTATTTAAAGTAAAGTCTTAGAATCTTCACTTCACAATAAGTACATTGGAATGTTGTAACGAGAAACCTATATGCAATAGCCATTTTCGATAATTATTTTTTTAAAGGTGAACATTAACGGAAGACTCGATTTAAAATTAAATTTACGGGTTTAAAAAATTATTGCTTATCGGAAGTTATACAATACTATACAAGAAATAGATTTTAGTTTCACGAGATCGTAAAAAATTAATGTAATACAGATTACTGTAAAGTGTTTTCGCCTAATGAGCAAATATTTGTAATAGAGTATTTTACAAGCCTCTTTTAAAGAGTTGTTATGTCCAATGCAGTTGAAATTGTATGTTTATGAAATGCGTATTTTATAATTAATGTAGATTGCTACTAGTGAAGGTTTCTACCACATTAGATTGGTCCAAATGTAGAAACGATGTAGATTAATACTAATGTATATTGTAACCAATGTAGTTTGGTATGTAGAATGCTTTCAATGTAGAATACTACCTACGTAGATTGATACCACTGTACATTAATGCAATGTAGAATCTACCTATCAATGTATCTACCTATCAAGATCCCTATCAATGTAGTTTATACAAATTGTAAATAGAATAATCCTTGTAGATTACTACCACTATATTTTGGAATCAAGTAGAAAAACTATCTATGTAGTTCCCTATCAATTTAGTTGCTGCCACTGTAGATCGGTACCGACGTAAAAACTACCTGTGTAGATTCCTAACAATTAAAGTAGATTAGTGTCATTGTAGGATACTACCTGTAGAAATACTTACCAATGTAGTTGTTAGAAATGTAGATTGCTACTAATGTGAATTGGTGCTATTGTAGAAAACTACTTTCGTACATTGGTACCACCGTATTTCGGTGCCATGTAGAAACTACCTATGTATATCCATATGAATTTAGTTGCTGCCACTGTAGATTGGCAGAAAAATAATATTTCTGAGCATTAATTTAGTTTAAATTAATAATAAAAAGTATTAAATAATAAAAATATATACAACTCACAAATATACAATTTTTTTATTTCAAACGCGTTTCGACGACTACTTTGGCGTCATCTTCAGTGAAAATACACAAATGAAATTAACTAAAAAATATATATATATTAAACATAACCTATAAAGTTTTAGCAAAGGTAAAAACAAAAGTATTTTTGTTTTTACCTTTGCTAAAACTTTATAGGTTATGTTTAATATATATATATTTTTTAGTTAATTTCATTTGTGTATTTTCACTGAAGATGACGACAAAGTAGTCGTCGAAACGCGTTTGAAATAAAAAAATTGTATATTTGTGAGTTGTATATATTTTTATTATTTAATTATAACTTTCACTCACAAGCCAGCTCGAATATTATTTATTAATAAAAAGTATGTTTATAATAATAGGCTATAAAACTGTACAACATTTCCTATTAGACACTAGCGCTCACATTAGCGAGCCTGATAAGTTTCATTGTACACAATTAACCTGCTTACAGTTATCCCGTAAGAGCGGGTAAGAACATAAAACGCAGTAGGCTGATCTACGTGAGAAGAAACTTTCAACTTCCCGCCATGTTTCAATCAATCGCCTTGCTTGTGCCTGGAATATGGAATAGGCTCAAACGTTTCGTACGTCTTAATACGTCGCTCTTGAAATTATTACTAAGAATTACAAAATAATCAAAATAAGGTTCATGTTAAATATTATGTAAATAATAATTTTAAAAAATAGTAACAATTTAACACAACAAGCTGTGATATTTTTTTAAAAATATGTTAGCCTTCCTTTTTATAATTCTGGCGAGTACATTTATTTTATTACTTAAAATAATAACATAAATTTAGGTCTAAAAACACTTGAGCATATGTTAGTATATTACACTTACCTATAGTAGCAAAAACATAAGTGGTGCTAGGGAAAGGTAACATATGTTCAATTGTTGTTAGTAAAAAACTAGTAGCTTAAGTGAAGATGGAGTGAACAAAATTAGACATTAAGGTTGTATAGTTAAAGTTTTTATATTTGAAATTTTGTAAGTACAGAAGTAATTTTTAAACAAGCAAATAAAATATAAAAATGGAATAAGAGAAGTGTCAGTGCAGGAAGTTTTTTTTTATCAAAACGTGTTGGATTAACCGTGGAAAAAGTTGAGGGACACGTTAGAGTCAAAACTTTGTGTTTGACAGGTGGCTGAGTACTCTATTGGGTAGCTAGCTTTGTGTTGCAGTTTGCGCATGGTCCTGAGTGATTTTTCGGTTTTGAAGTAAAAAATTAGTGTATTGCGGACCATTTAACAGTGCACTTGGTCATGCGGTAGTATCGCTTCTGAAAACACGATACATATTGAGTATGTTCGATACAGCAACAGCTTCTGCATCCGATAATGTCTACACATATTTCAAGAATGTTATTTTTACCAAAACTAATTTATCTAATATTGACAGTCTCACGCAAGTCAGTGTTTTGAAAGCCCTTATTATGTACGTAGGAAAGTATTTATAATGACCCACTACACCCCGTCTCGCCTACTGCAGTCTCTCAAGGCCAAGTGCACGGTTACGTGGTCCGCTCTATACGTTGAGTAATGTAATAGGCCTATGAATAGGACTTGATTATTAAGGGTAAGAATGAATATTTAGGGCGTAGGGCTGTCTACAAACCTCGCTTTAAATAATCATTTTTTCAAAACTAATTTTGATTGAAAGTAATTTTTCACCTTAAAATATTGGTCTAGAATAAAAGCCACTAAATTAAGTTCATATGGATAACATTACTGCATGACCAAAATAAAGACATATATTGTGAAAAGTATTTAACATTTTTTAATTTTAATTCATATAATTCAATAACAATAAATATCCCTTGTATTTATATTAAAATATTTTTCATCCAATAAATATACGATATCCCTCCTTAGGTAATTGCTTGAAACTTTCGGAAAAAATCTCCCTGTTTTCGTACCAAATTAAATTAATTACCTGATTTAATAAACTGTGAACATCATTCACTTTTATTAAAAAGTGCAGACTTCTTGTCTCTGCAAGCACTCAAGTCGTCTTTTACATTTTATGAAATTCATTTCTTTTACAATTAAACAAAAAAATTTTTAATTTTCTTTTTTGAACAGCGAAGACGTGGGGTAATATAAAGCAGAGAGTTTTTAGCTCGAAATTAAACATTTTTTCTAAATAATTTAATAATATATTGAAAAGTTTTAAGTTGCGTTTAATACAGCCTAATTTGTTTTAAAATAAAGCCATCCAGATGTTTTGAAATGTCCTGATAAAAATGTATCACTATTTGGATGCTTTAAAATGCCACAATTTGCTCTTGATTTATATAGATAAACATAACTTGTCACATTCTGAATGTATATGCCTACTCGTGGCACTAATATATTTTTTAAGAGGGAAGTGTTCTTATGTTTGTATGTGGGCTGCTTTATTTTTAAAATTTTGATTTTGTTGTTAATGAAGTAATTGTGTACTAATTTTTGTATAATAGTTATGTAGTTAACGCTAAAGCTATGTAGTTAAAGTTAAGATTAATTAACCTCATTATAAATGTTTGGTTATAAAATAAGACAAATTAGATTACCCATATGCAAGTCGTCTGGTTTAGCCAGACCGGTGATATACCCAGAAGGGAAGATGACGAAGTATTGTAAACTATTCTATTTAATACTCTGTCACTGCACGAACACTATCAAGAGACTGTCTCGACGATTACCCCCCCCCCCCCTACATCCATCAATAAAAGTGCTTCAATGCATCTCAGGTCTCCGGTCAGGCTAAGCCTGACGACCTGTAAATCAATTGCCAAAGTGAACGAGTAGTCTCCATTCTCCACGGTCTTACAATACCACATGTACGAGGCTACATTGTTAAAACTTTTTTCTAATCAATATTATCCTAAATAAATTATTTGCAGTTATCTTAGGGCTGTATAGTTATATAATATAACAAAGTCTTCTGTTTTATTAAAGATCTATACAATATCGATCTTTGTATCAACCTTTGTAATTAAAGGTTGTGTTTTATATTTTGTAAAATTTTGACCATAATTATGTCACGTAATATTTAGAATTACTAATTTAACATTTTATCGCTCGTGTGAAATTATTTAGAATAAAAAGTCGATTGTTTCGATAATAATAATATATTACCGAATTCAGAAATCAGGTTCATTCATAATTACTTGATGTCTGATTGTTATTCGTTTTTATGCATATTGTAGTTTATTATTGTAGACATGTATTGACTATTGTATCCTTATTGCATTATATAAGTCGTATTGTAATTTAGACATGAAAAAAATGAATTTGTTGTAAAAGCATCGCCCCAAAAATCTATCTTAAGTTAAAACTACCATATTTTTATTATAAATTTAAAATACTACTTGTTCCTTGTTTAGAATTTATTTTTAAGTAAACATGTAAAATTATTTATCCACTTTTTATCCCAGTTTAAAGTAACAACAATTAAAGTAAATTCCTACTCAAATCAACAAAAAAAAATCTTATTTTTAGTTACTTTTTATTAAATAATTAACACTAATATAAATAAACTAATATAACATATACGTTAAAACAGCTGTTCCACCACATAACCTATAACATGAAATCATATGTTAACATATGCTTAAGAACTCATATGTTATCACTTATTTTTAACCGAATGGAATGAAATAACTGTATTGAGTACCTTGCCCCTTTTGTGAAAGGGTTTTCTCCCTTATAAAACTAAAACTTTTAATTAAATGAAATTTAAAGTAAAGTTGTATTAAATAATTACAATAAATATAAATAAAGTAACATAACCTATGAGTTAAAACAGCTGTTTAACCACGTAGCCTATAACATAAAATCAGCCGTTCTAAGAAGTTATATGTTACACTTATTTTAAGCCATATGGGACGAAATAATTATATTGCATACCCTGCCCCTTTTGTGAAAAATTTTTCTCCTATATAGAACTAAAGTGATTCATTAAATTTAATTAATGAAATAATATTTGAAAAAACTGTATCAACAACAAGTGTCTTGCTCTACAAGTGTAAAACAATGTATTTGAACTTAAGTGGTGAAATATAAAATATTTATTTAACAATTGAAAGTTTGAACAAGATATATATATAGCGAAAGTGTAAACTAATAGAACGAATTGAGAAAAAACAACGTAATTTAGACGTTCTGCCGGGACAAATAAAGACAAATGGATGTAACAGGATCGACGGGAGGATGTACACATCATATGCGCCCCTCAGGAAGCTATTCATTTACCCAATGGCCCTCAGGAACGATTTCGGGTTGTTCTAATGTTCTGGATATTCACCTTCTGTGTCTTGAGGCGTATATCACGAGCCCAAACAGTGTTATCCATTGAACGAATCAATGCTGACTGTTTTGCTCGCTTTTCAGCAGCGCTCTCTATCGAACCTCATTGAAATTATTGTATAAAGTCAGGGTCTGATATACTGAATACAGCCTCGTTCTGATCGACTCAATTCACAGATTAAACGATCAAACGGCATAAAATGAATTTTTCATTTTCATATTTATTTCAAAAGCTATTCATTTTACTTCGTTATCAAAACATTTCAGTACTAACTGATAAGACATGTCAAAGTTTTTTCTGCCGAAATTTTTCTTTTATTTCAATCGAACTAAATAGTTTTATTTCAAACAGAATTACACATGTAATAGTTTAATGCACAGATTTTATACAACTTTTTATGCAAACATTTTTTTTGCAACACTAACTCAATATGTTATCGCAACACATTGATCCAATATTTAACGCTACACTTTAATGCTAAACTCTTATAGAATACTTTATTGCAATAATTTAATGCAAGACCTTAATACAATACTTAAATGCAAAACTTCATTGGAACACTTTAATTCAAAACATTTAAGCAAGAATAATAAATACACCAAAACCTCCTAACCACAAACTTTCTTCATTTTACCCTTATGTACATTTCAGTTACCAAGATACTCAGTCTTTTTATGTTATCACTCTGAAGATGGTTACTTGGTAACTGAAATGTACATAAGGGTAAAATAAAGAAAGTTTGTGGTTAAGAGGTTTTTGTGTATTTATTATTAAATTCAACTACAGTATATTCCTAATAAATAGTATTTAAGCAAGACTTTAGTGCAATACGCTAATGCAATACTTTAATGAATATTTTATAACAATACTTTTAAGAAACACTTTCATGAAAATTTATTGCTACACTTTTATGAGTAAAACTTTGTTGCAAATTAATTATGCATCACTTAATTGCAAAATTGTATTGCAACATCTTCATGCAAATCGTTAATGCAACACTTTACACAAAATTGTATAGCTACACTTTTATGCAAAACATTATTGCTACATATTTATTCTACACTTTAATGTAAACCTTGTATTCAATACTTAAATGAAAAATTTTATTGGTACACTTTTATGCTAACCTTTATATCAACATTTTAACTCAAGACTAATAAAAACTTTAAATACAAAAAAACAAAACAATAACCGACCTTTAAAAACTTTATAATCAACGACAAACCGAAAGAGAATTTAACAGAAGAGAAAACATTAAAGCATTGTTTAAATGAAACATATGAAAACAATATATTTGTCAAATATTAATTAAAACATTCAGGTGCCAAGAAAAGATTAATGGCCGCCATTGAGGGAGGCATAATCCGTAAACATCTCGACAAATGAATCGCTAAAGCCAAGTGACATGTTTTGGTTATTGCACAGTTTAGTCTAGGCACAAATAAACAGCTTTGTCAAATGTCAAACATTTGTTTAACACACGCCAATGTGGTCGGGAACTAACGGCCTAAACACTTCATGTGTGAGCGAAAACGGCTTTTTAGTTTGGCCCGCTGACGCAAGCTATGTATCCTGGCAACATGCCCCGCCACAGCTGGCCAATAAACTAACCTCTTTACATCAAAATATGCAACTGTGCTGCTAATGTTTAATATAGGAGTTATTTTTATGCGGGCTTTTGCGAGTGGAATACTGACGCATGGAAATAGCAAGTAGCGATGTGATTAATAGCATACGGCTCTATTCAAGCAACCACCAAAATGTTTCAGAGGTCTTAACAGCGGACGATCCGGTAGAAACAGCTTTGAAGTGGAACTGCCAATTGAATCGCAATTCATTTTCCAACCGGAAGCGAAGAATATTAAATAATCTTAAGAATATTTCCGAGCATTGCTTTGTATATGTGCTCATGTTTGCTAAATTGGCTCAGCATATATGTTTTATTATACTTTCCTATCCGAAATAACAATAAATCAGTAATAATCAGTAAATCAGTTTGAATAATAAATCAGTAAAAAGAGTTTATAATTGATATCTATTTATTAAATTCCTGTAAAGTTTTAAATTCTTTTATTTATTCGAGAAGTATTGAAACTACTAAAGGGGTATTGCTTAGACTAATATTATTTTAATTTATTTTAAAATTTATTTTCTCTTATTTTTAATAATAAGATTTAAAGGAAAAATTCATTTACTACAAACAAATGTATTTTTGAACGTATTCTTTAAGGCCACTGTATAATTTGAACGTTTAAATCCGGCTTTTCCAATCTTTCTGCGGCTCGATTGAATCTTAACTTGTTCAAATAAACTATGACCAGTAAGAGTGACGTAGGCCTGAAAATCGCTAGCATACAGTGATGGGAAGTGATTTGCACACCTGAGAATTAGTCAATGTTATTCGAAAATCACAGTTTGACCTGTTATATTTAGGAGATGAAGTATCAGGTTCTTGTCTAACTTAACTGTGATTGTGATAATCAGTTTCTCTCTTTCACTTACTGTGACAGTGAATTGTGACGATCACTCGTGGTGTTATTAGTGTGATCGTGGTCGCTAAAGAAAGTTCTGGAACGAATTGTTTGCAGTAGTTCGTTATTCATTACATAATTGGTTTCATTTAAGTCGATTATTTTTAGACGTTTAGTGTATATTGCATAGTATATATAAATGCAGTTCTTTCCTAAAAGTGATTGTCTAGAGTGGACAAAAGCAACAGCGAATCTTCTTGAAATAAATGTTTAATTCCCTTGTCTACAAGTGTTTTGTTTCACCTATCATTATTATTGAATTTTGCACATGTGTGCGTTCACAGACACACACACACACACGCACCAACTATTAAATAATATAAAACAATAATACTGACATAGTCAACGCACATATCATTACATAACCTCAATAACTAATAGCAACTGACAATCACAGTTAAAAATATAACAATCACGTTTAAAAATCACAGTTATTTTCAAGTTGCAATCACAGTTTGACCTGCTACTGTGAAATCACTGTGAGTCATATCACTGCTAGCATGTAACCTAAATGATGGCCAATCGTAGTATATATATTCCATTTAACTCATTGTAAGATATGATTAAGGTTAGTGAGGTAAGTGCTATATAGAGTTTTGTGACAGAATATTATGCCAATATATTAGCAATAGTTATACGAAAACTAATTTTCTAACTAGGTTCTTCTTACTTTATAGACAAGATCGATTACAACGGTAATAGAGTTAAGCCTAAAGGTAGCTTAAAGAAAATGGAGTCAACAAATTTATGTAGGTAATAGTAAAAATATCAGTTTGAATAGTTTTAGTTTTATTTTACTAAGTATCTAGCAAAAGATTGTTCAATTTTGATGTTATTTAATTTTGTTTAGCTCCTAGGCGCTGCTGTATTTTCAATCACACCTTATAATATATCCTATATCTAGCAATCTGGTATTTTATCGGCTCGAAAACCCGTTTTTACAGAGGCCAGGGCGTATTTTACCATTTCCTGACTTTCTTATCATTAGATCACAAAATCAATACTTTTCCTAAATGTAACTACTGATGACGTAATCAAATGGTAATGTAATTATAGGCTACCTACATATACGTATTATAATAGTAAATATGAAATAAATGTTTGTTGAATTTTTTTCCTGAGAGTCAATAGTTTACGTATAATAAATTAAAAATCACATTCCGTCAGCACGGTTAGAAGGACGCTTCCTAATGAGGCATACATTTGACAGATTACCCTATTTAGAGTTGTATTTCATTGTGGTGTTCATAAATCGGAATGATTAACGGCGCAGTGCACGAGGAATGTGCGGAGGACGGCATACAACGTGTCACGTTCATTTACATTCGGTCCTGCATCCACGAGAAACTTTATTCTCTGTGATTGATTTTCATAGCTTTCTCCTTCTTACAAACCCCCTCTCTATCCTTCTCTTTCGTCAGGAGAGAACACCTGCATTGTCAGAAAAGAGTTTAAGAATATATTCTTACAACTGGTTCAGTAAATTATATAATCATTTTATACATAAACAATTAGTTGTAAGCTATTACCATTTATTTACACAAAATAATATTTTTAAAACTTTTTCGTTTTTGCTAGTTTATACAGGAATTGGTTTCCACAAGATAGAATACCATTATGAAGCTATAAAATGCACAGGCTGAAGGCGCTTTATCTTTCTAGGTTAAGTATATCTGTGCTCCATAGAGATGAAAATATACACTTTTCCCTAGTTTTCATCTTTTCATCATCATCCTTTAAATGTTTCCTTTTCATCATTTAAACGCAATTATTTGTACATCAGGCCTATTTTTTAAATTTTATTGCTTACTGGCTATGTAATTATGATTCTTATTTTGCAAAGCCCAAATTAAACTATTTACGTTCTTATTGCTTCACAAATATATTAGGACTCAAATCGAAATATGTTTGTCAGAATACAAATCGAAAACTCGAAAATAATAACGAGGTAAACATGTAATTATATGTATTCAATATTTAGTTTTAAATTGAGGATATATATTTTGATTTTTAATGCAGTTTAATAAAATTCTTATATTTTGTTGTATTTTTGTCCAAGTTTCCATAATTATACTCAGATGCTGATACTGATGTATATACTGTATGTGGTAGGCGTTCGTAATATACAGCAAGCAATTCGAACTATAATTTTACCAGTATTTCCAGTTATAGTAACAACTCCACAAAATGGCTTCTCTACAGTACATTCCATTAACAGGCTTAGTTTGTTAGCAATATTTGTTGTATAGAGAATCATTGCTCTACTACGCGGCCTGAAAACATCACGTGTCAGAAATGAGCTATTTTCCTCTCGATAAATAATGTTTTAAATACGTTATTTATTTTAAACACGAAAAGAAATACGAAAAACGTTATATTATACAATTACGTTGGAAAAATGTATTGTTTGACAAATAGTTGCGTAAGGAAATAGTTTCAACCCTTTTAATGACCACGGGTAGTTTTAGGTCTACATTTCAGGAGTATAAATGTCTCACTAAAAATAAATGTTACTTTAATGTTGTTTTAACTAGTAATAATTTTAAATGTTAAAAGGCTTTAAAAATTCGAATCAGTAAAACAACTTTGAAATAAAAGTATATCACCCTGGTACTTTATATAAATAAATGATTACAGAGTACATTATAATTTATAAAAGTTCTATGTCCAATCAGTAATTGTCGATATAAAAAGAAATATATAGTCACTTCTAAAACTGTAGAATGTTAGTAGAAAAGCTAGTACTGCAGAAACCCTTATGTCTGTGAAGTACCGCCAACTAAACCTTGAACGTGTATTAGTAATTGGCTCTTATCGTGTAGGATTCTTTATTTGACGCTTAGAAAAAGAAACACATTTCCTTGGCAATATTACTATACGTAGGCACTTAACGACCGACCGAGTACAATATACTCTTTACGGGTGCCAGTAAATCTGTCCATACACGAGTTATCGGTAATGTTAAGCCTGTGGTTGTACTGCGGTCCTGTTCGGAATAACAGTCAGCTGACCACAACATGTAGCAGTTACTGTGTCTCGGAATTACAATCCGCTGACCGCAGCATGTAGCAGTTACTGTGTCTCGGAATCGGACACTCAGCTTTGTGGTAACACATCGCAAGTAGGTACAGAAAATATGCAGTCGTAGCAAACCGAAGAGGATGGTTGTGTAAAACACAATAATCGTAGATTTATAACTGTATGAAGCAACTGTGGCGTAATGTTTATTTTTAAATAAATAAAACCTCTAAACCACAAATAACATTTCTTCAAACCTTATATATAAACCTTATAAGGTTTAAATAAATGTTATTTGTGGTTTAGAGGTTTTATTTATTTAAAAATAAATCGTAGATTTATGACATGTTTTTTTCGAACTCTTGTTACCAATCTTAAGGCCATCATAAATTGTAAGCCTCAATATGTACCGTACTTATAGATTTTAGCACTGCTTGGAATGTCATAGTTGGATTGGTTTACACTTTTAACACAACCAGACTGAATGATTAATAACTCCTACAAAGGATAAAAAAGGATCGTGATTATATAAAGGATTAAGGATAATGATTGGACATAAGCACTCTATTCGGATCTCCGCGGGTAGGACATATATCACCCACTTGAAGACATAGAGTTTATCATAGTACCATTTGTGCAGTCTCACGTCTGTAACTAGACTTATTTCTAACAGCGATCAAAAAGAATTGTCTACCAGTTACACCCTTTTATAAGAGGGCTAAGTAAGGGTAGATGAGATGAGCCATGACTAAGGGAAGAACTTAATTATCCTCTGTATCCCTTACAGCTGTTCTACAACATATCCTGTAACATAAAGTCAGCTGTTTTATGAAATCATATGTTATCGCTTAACTTAAGCAAAGCACAGTAGAGTCTCGGAATTCCGAGTCCCGATTTTTCGAGCTTCCGTTAAATTCGAGTCCGGCTTCGACTTCACTAAAATGAGTGGTTCGATTGGTTTTTTAATGAGTTTTTGCTCGAAACTGAAAAGTTTTTAAAAGCAAAGAATTTGCTTCGGAAGGCTGTTTTACTGTTGGACAAAGCACAGTCGCACCCGATGAAGATCAACTGTGCTCTGATGATACCCCTGCTTTATATCTTCCCGCAAACGTCACGAGCCTAATCCAGGTGATGGATCAGTGTGACTGAAATGTATGAACAAAATACAAACGTTACATTGCAAATCTCTCTTGGAAGCGACTGAAGGGGAAGAAAGCATTGTAGACTTTCTAAAAACATTTACAGTCAATAGAGTGTACTGGACAGCCGAATTATGGAAAAACATAAAAGAAGAAACATCAAGTATGTCGTGGAATACAATTGAGTTA
Source organism: Prosapia bicincta (assembly GCA_036971475.1). Classification (NCBI taxonomy): domain Eukaryota; kingdom Metazoa; phylum Arthropoda; class Insecta; order Hemiptera; family Cercopidae; genus Prosapia; species Prosapia bicincta. The sequence continues at coordinate 52,085,710 of JBAIZL010000009.1, read as the reverse complement.
TAATGAAACTGTTGACTGTGTTATTGATCCACAAGAAGAAAAAGATTTGAAATTTTTTATCGGGAAATTTCCAGACTGTTAAAATTCCGATTTGAACAATTTGAGATAACAAATGTTACGATTATTAAAATGATGCAAAAACCTATTGAAGGCAGTGATGACGAGGATTAAGATAAAGGTTCGACCGAAACGGTACAAGAAGGGAAAATTAGTCACGGTGAAGGAACGACCGCTTGGAAACTGCACTATATCGAACGCTTGCCACCGCTCCAACACATGTGCTGCTAAGACGTCTACGCGACACCGTAGCACGAAAACGATCTGATAAGCAAACACAGAAGACACTTAATAACCTTTTCCAAAAAAAATGTAGCAACCGTGATAAACAATTTATTCCAAAGCAACATATTTATGTAAGTACTGTAACTAATACAGTTGTATAAACGTATATTGTGCATTATTAATTATAGTATTGGGGTTCAATAAAACTCCTGTTTTTTCTGATGCACAGGAACGTATTTCCATGTAATCAGAGTTTTCTGTAATCTGAGGTGGTCTCGGTCAAATCTGACTCGACTTATCGAGACTCTACTGCAGTTGTATACAGCACCATACATAAGTGCGTTTGGAATGTGACTATTTTAACGCGATTTCAAATCGAAGATTCTACGCCGTACAATTCAAGAGCGCAAAAACATGTATTTATCTGAAAAAAATATTGGTATAAGAACCCAAGGATTACTAAAACTCTCATAAGGGCACGATGCTACAATTACTGGCCTAATAACGCTCATGAATTGAGAAGTGAAAAGAAATACATAAAATATTCATTGGGATATGTGACTATACTAAAGTATTTAATTGCTCTAAGCACTGGATTTTTAGCGAGTTAACATAACAAGTTAATCTGTGGTTTATAATTTAGAACACTCCTACGGTAAATATAAGTTTAGAAACTTCAATTAGTTAGATTAAAATTTTGGCTTAAGGGACTTAGTTGGGCGTGCTTTGCACTCAGTAGTGTAAACATTTAAATTTGCATAATATACGCAATGGACGCATTAGCACAGCGTTGCGTCTACAATTAAGTTAATAGCGCTTGCTCTAGTAACGGAGTTACGTCTCTATCACAGATGCAGCCCAATTAGCATATGTATTGGCCACCGCAGCATGCCCACTGCCTTCCGAATTCGATTTCAATTATACAGCTGTAATAAAACCTAACGTACAGTAGCCGTAGCGTTATTGCTTTTAGTTTTATTGCGGCCAATGAGGGTTGTAAAATTTAATTGAATTTATAAGTACAGCAATAATGGCGGTTTTCTCTTCCCCTTTGGACGTACAGAAATTGAAAATTAAAAATAATTACTGTACTTTGACATATTTTCCGGCACAAATAACAAAATAAGAAAAGGTAAGTTCCAACAGATGTAAGTAAAAACAACTCACATCGTTTTAAACAAAATTAATGTTCCACAACTTTAAAATGCGTATGAATTGCTGTATTTTATAAAATGAGCTCATTTTCGGGTTGGGTGTATATATGTTTAGGTGAAAAACCTGTTATTTGTACTTACAGAAAGTACTCAAGGTATATAGGGAGTGTTGTATAGAATTTTCCTCTGTACACACACACACACACACAGTGCTCGCACGCACGCTCGCGCTCACTCACACAAACATAAACCTATTTTACTTACAGTAGAGAGTCGATTATCCAAACTAATTGGGACCTCAGAGACTTTGGATATTCAAATACATATATTATATTAAATATAGAGCTACAGTTTACGTTTTATAAAAATTTACAGTGAACTTTTGAACTGTATGTATAGTGATTTACATCCTATTGCTGTAATGTTTTTAGGTTAAGGGTGTAATTAAGAGAGGCTGATTCGAACAAACGAAACGTTGTTTCTGTGATTAGAGTTTGTTAGATTAATATCTGGGATATGTTAGACTAATAACATTTTGAAGGCAACAACTTTACAACATTCAAATGCTATTGGAAACTCCACCATACATATTACGTGAACTGACACAAAACAGAGTTTTTCGGGCCAGAAAGGTTCTTTCGCGCATGTGTCAAATTTCTCATTGAATCTTTCTTTCCCAAGACAGTTTCATCACTCGCCTCACAAGCTATAGTCAAATTATCCCTAAAGCTTTCTTCGTCACCACGAGGGTTGAGCGGGTTTCGGAGTCAGACTGTAATGCATGGAATAAGGATAGACTACTAACACACATTTACGTGCTCAGACAAAAGGGTTGCCATCACTGATCTTCAAATTTAACGCAGTGTACCTGTAGCGAACCCAAGGTGCAACACGAGGAGGCTTGCTACTTTACCCTTACGTCTCTCGCCACGTCAAGGCTCATAATAGAGGCTAAGGTTGGAGCGCTGGTGAAGGGTTGCCATCACTGATCATAGCTTTTAACGCAGTGTCGCTGTAGCGAACCCAAGGTGGACCATGATTAGGCTTGCTACTTTACCCTTACGTCTCTCGCCACGTCAAGGCTCATAATAGAGGCTAAGGTTGGAGCGCTGGTGAAGGGTTGCCATCACTGATCATAGCTTTTAACGCAGTGTCGCTGTAGCGAACCCAAGGTGGACCATGATTAGGCTTGCTACTTTACCCTTACGTCTCTCGCCATGTCAAGGGGCATAATAGAGGATAAGGTTGCAGCGCTGGTGAAGGGTTGTCATCACTGATCATAGCTTTTAACGCAGTGTCGCTGTAGCGAACCCAAGGTGGACCATGATTAGGCTTGCTACTTTACCCTTACGTCTCTCGCCACGCCAAGGGGCATAATAGAGGCTAAGGTTGGAGCGCTGGTGAAGGGTTGCCATGGAAATGACTGTAAAGGAAAAAGGTCGTATACCCTTTTTTGATAAAAGCCCACTCCCTAACAATCTGCCAAGAGCGAGAGCTGCAGCAGAGTTTCGCTTTTGCACTGGGCATGACTATCTTTAGACTCACCTGTATCGCATAGGCCTGACAGACACCGACCCCTGCCCACTTTGCCACGATAGTCGGATGTCACTACCTCCATGTCAAGTTTTGCATGCAGATCGACCAACCACGTCTAGCTAGTACTGGGAGGATCGTCACCGAATGGCTTTATTGCCAAGGGTAGGTATTTTTGCTAGATCAAATCACGAAAGGCTTCCAATAATATGGGCACCACGAGGATCGGAAGTGTTTCTGAGAATCCAGATCCAAGTTTAACGCGATACTGAACTGCAGATTTTCCAAAGAAGCGACTTCCTTTGCAAACACCTTGGTACAATTAATTTATATCAGTCAGTTTTTATTGAATTTCCTGTCTCTTATTACAGCGAACGCAATTTGTCTCTTTGTTACAAACACAATTTCAGTTCACAGCGCTAACAGAAGCACAGATGCAGTATATTGAGTTTGTTCGATAAATCGTACGAAGCGCTTTTACATCGTGTTTGTTCTGTTTTTAGCATTTCATCTTGACATTTGTTGTTTGACGAAATACATCGCAAATAACTCTCTTTAAATAAACACTGCAGCAGCCCTTGAGTGTGATGTCATCTGAAATTAAAGGCATTAATTCTTTACAACACCAAATATAATTTAATTCAAAAGATTTTTGAGATGATAGTCAAAATATCATTCTTCACGTAACCCGATCATAAATATTTAATTTAGATTAGTAACATAGTTCTGCTGTAATTTATGTAATTATATTTAATATGATGATTGTAATATTTTGTTGCTGTTTCCGCCCAATCATATTTTTTTTGATGAAAGTTATTTCCGTCGAAAATCATTTGTTAATTAAGATTATTTGTAAATCTCAGTTTAGAACTTGAGGGAATTAACTGTGCCTAATCAGTAATAAAGATGAAAAAGTTTTTTCGTGTTTATTTAAGCACTCGAAATGAGTAATAAATAAATGAGAAAACGGTTGAGTTATTAATCAGAATAGTACAACTTTTCAGCAACTAGTTCATAGTTTGCTGCCTTTATGAAGCCCGTTAAGGTATAAAGAACAAAGTCCTTATGTTTAACATTCAAACAAATGATAAATGTACGTCGATGAGGGCAACTAACTAGTTGTCGATACATTGCATTAATACAAACAATATATTTGACTCCATTGTCAACAGTTTGTTCTTTTTATTTGGAAAAGTTTAGGTAAGTCCAATCAATATCTGATATTGTATAAGTACTACATCTTCTGTTACATATCAAACATAGTTCCCAATGTTACACTTTAGTAACTTTTATTTTATTAAATATTATGTTTACAATAACAAATGACGCTTAACCCGCCTCCAATACGGCTTAGCATAGACAGAGGATGGCTTACTTGGTCCAAACGCCTCTTCATCCAACATTTCTTCCAGCCCCCACTACTACTCTACAACTTCTTTTGTAGCTAGCGCAATCTAGTTCTTAATCATAATATTACCAATAATCAATTATTATTATAACATTGAGATAAACACATTAAAACTTAGATAGCATTATAACATGATCATAGATAGAATTATAACCAGATAAAAGATAACATTAGACATTGATAGCATTATAGCATAGATATTGTTATGTAACTGACAGCATTACTATCTATGTAACAATGTAACAATGTACTATGCATTACAACAATGTAACATGAATATCATTATAGAAATTATAACATAAACATAGGTAGCAATAAAACTTAAATAGCATTATAGCATGAATAGCATTACGGCATAGGTGACATTATAACAAATATTACATTGAAACGCTATGTTAACAATATAACATAGAACAAAAAACATAATATTTTTATGAAAAAGACCAGTTTTTATCGTGCAATTAGAGAAAATTTTAAATTAATATAATATTTTAGGAATAATTGACGATTGCCTGTAGATTCAGATTACTAACCAAACCCATTCTTTATACGAAATTTATCACAAAGTAAAGCATAAAAATATCTTTCTTATTCAGTGGTTTTATTTTTTAAATTAGAAACAAGTAATATCAACAAAAATTGTTTAAAGTATACTCCTACTTAGGCCAACATAGAAATATTTTACTTTAGCTGTTTTGTAATGAATAATTACAATAAATGTAAATCAAGTAACATAACCTATGAGTTAAAACAGCTGTTCTACCACGTAGACTTTAACATAAAATCAGCTGTTCTAAGAAGTCATATGTTACACTTATTTTAAGCAATATGGGACGAAATAACTATATTGCATATCCTGCCCCTTTTGTGAAAAGTTTTTCTCCAGTATAAAACTAAAATTATTTCATTAAATCTAATTAATGAATTAATATTTGAAAGAAATATATTAACATCAATTGTCGTCCACGACAGAAATGTATTTTAAGAAAATGTATTTGAACTTAAGTGGATAAATAAAAAGTATTTTATTAAAGATTGAAATTTTGAATAATATATATATATATATATATATATATATATATATATATATATATATATATATATATATATATATATTATAAAGAATATATATAGACTCTATATACCTATATATATAGACTATATATAAAGGTGAGTGTGAACTTGTAGAAGGAATTTAAAAATTACTTTCTATATAACAGACATAGCTCCTAATCGGATGTTATTGATTTTGTTCTTTCGAAAGGAATTACACTGAACTGAGGCTATGTAATGAATTACTGATGCAGTGAAACTCCAGCTGTTCCAAGCGTAAATGTTGTACAGCGTGAGGCTAAACTATTCGCAGAACACCCGGCCTGTGTGAAAATTTTAACCAGTTGTTCCCAAAATGGAACGAGCTAATCGGGTTTATTAGGGTAAGTGCGGAAACATTTCTAAATTACTGTGACCCATTGCAGCGAAGCGGAGATTCTATTCAAAAGTTAATCATTTCTGTTTAAATTCCCTCAAGTCGTATTTCGTCCAGTCTGGCATTTGGCCCACACGCGCTCTGAGTTTAGTTCCGGTAATAAAATACGTATTTAAAGCAGAAATTGGTTTAGCATAAGTGTACATGTAACAATTTAACGCATTTATTCGTAGGTTATGTGTGGCGCTGTTCCACACGAGCGGAGGCTGCTGTATTCTGAGAATTGGAAATTGTTAAATGGCTTTCCAACAGGAGAAGATTAAAGCTAGAAAGTTCGACTTACTTTACATTCTACGGGTAAAGAATCGAATGGCAGTCCCTTTAAGCCTGTTAAATTTGCATATGCATACGGGTAAGGTTTTTTTGAATATTCAATTGTATTTTACTCGGATGGTGTGGGTTAGAATCGATCAGTAAACCTACGGCTAAAGTGTAGATACACTGGCGATCAGGCAGCATGAGTGATATCGTCTGCGAAGGGTAGCAAAGGATAAGTAGAATTAAGGTAGTGAACCCCCTCCTTTACATGTAGGAGACATTATGGCGTAAAGAGTTCAGGACTATGTATGGCTCCCGAGACATAGGAAAAGACCTTATATGTGCGTGGCAGTGACGTTGGACACACATTGATTGCGCAACTTTCTCCATCGCACTAAGGCCTTTTGTCCACCGGAGCAACGCAACTGCATTCTGAATTTAAAAAAATGTCCCACGAGGGTTGAACGGGAGTCGTTTTATAGTTGGACAAGTGTTGTTGCATTGAACCTCTTCCACTGGTGAGATTACAAGCGAGGTGTGATCAACTCGCAAACAACAAATTCCAATAGACTGGCATGTCAGTTGCATGCCGACTGTCGTACAACCCATTTTAAACTTTCAGTACAAATATTTATCACTGGATAGGTTATTAGATATGGCAGATCGCCACCAAATATTTTGTTGTAAATTAGTGGAAGCTGTGGAAAAGGATGGAGTTTATAGAACTACCATTTACAGATTTATCCAAATAAGATATTACTTATTATTCAAATACGGAGAAGTCTTTCTTCCATTGAGATACATCTACTCCTGTTTGGGTCCCTTCTGACTATCGGACTAAGTATTTGGGACAGCTTGTTCAACAGTTCCCTAGACATCCCCTATAAAAACTTCTGAACTTTGCTTCCTCTTTTGCAAGTTCTTGTGCTACAACAAAAGATGGATTTGATTGACTTGTTTGAATGAAAGGTTGAACCTAAAATCTACGTTTTATATTTTGAAGCCTTTGCAGATACCAGTACGCAAAGACGAAACTACTAGCATACACACGGCTGCAAATTCCAATGCATACTGACGGAAACAATACTGTCTTGTAAGGTAGGGACATCGAAAAGCGATATATTGAAATATTGATATATCGGAGATAGATCGGTGACATTTTTCAACGATATTGTCGTACCCCATATATATCGGAAACATCGATATTTCGATGCAATATATTCACACTTTAAATATAACCTAAAAATCATGTTTGGCTATATCTTGACGTTAAAACGATTTAAGAATCACGGGTCACAGAGCGGTCTTTAATTTCAGAATTTTGATATATCGATTGGTTTTAACAATAATATTGAGATATCGATATTCAATAGTAGTTTAATTGTTAATATCGAATATCGATATTTTATTTTCGATGTTCAAAGCCTACTGTCTTGATTGTATGTTGCAAGAACGTTGCACAAGTGGGCGAAGCGCAAGCAACGCAACTCTTTTTCAACTCTCCTAAATGAGTTGAGTTGAAGTCGTATTGCAGTTGCGTTGTTCCGGTGGACGAAGGGGCTAAATGTCAAGTTGACAACCGTGCATAGACAGACCAGGTCTCTTGCTAAGACTCGGGATCTATAACGGAAGTAGACATACTCTCTGTCGGGTACATAAAAGGCGTCTAATCGTTACACACCCTGTAAGGAGAAGCTAATTAGTCCGAATTAGGTAAGACTAAGGTAGAAAATTGACTCGAAAAAGACTCAGGTACTGAGAATAAAGGAAAATTGTGGCATCTACTTGAAGTAGGATTGCTCAACCGGGATAAAGAGAGATTTAGAAATAGAATAGTCTGGATAAGTTTATAATCATGATTTGTGTCTAGAAATCGAAAAGATGGTTAGAATAATAACGTAAATATTAAATAAACGTGGGAGAGAACCGTACAGTTATTTTAGCTACGATATATAGTTGCTATCACTGATATTGTTTCGGAAACAAATTTGATTTGATAAACGTCTTTTGGGTGTGCATTAATTTTAGTTTATTATTGAATAACTTGGTTTATATATATAGATGTTCACAGTTATTGCTAATATTAATAAAGTAAATGTGTTAGGTTTAGTGTAGAGATAGAAGGGGTAGTTGGTAACAGGTTGTATAAAAGGTAATTATATATTGTAAAAATGTAGGTGTTTTAACGATTTATTTTCAAAAAAAGGAAATTTAATTTAAATAAATTTATAAAAAAGGAGTATAAACAAAATTTTCAATTCAATTCCTACTAAGGCGAACAAAGAAAATTCTGATTGAGTTATTTTTTTATTGAATAATTACAATTATTATAAATATGTATATACGTATGGCCGAATCACTATACAGGGTTAAGTGGGAAAATGTAAAGCGAAATTAATTATTAAAATAATTCTGTATGTTTAATTTATTTATTACTGTATTAATATAAAGTGTCATTAACTGCAAGTTTAAAAACATCTATTGAAAATTTGAACAAGATATATAAATATATGTAGCGAGAATGTAAACTAAATTGAAAAATATACAGAGACGAAATTTAGCACTAAGCTATCTCCCAAAATTTCTCAATAAAATATACAATTTTAGTTTTTAAAATAAATCCTACATTTTAGTATTATATTTTTATTCTAATTAATATTTTTTGATTTACGCAACAACTCATTAAAAACTCTATAGATTTTTAAAGCACAGCTGAAAGTCAACTGCAGAGTGATTTATTAAAATTTTAAAAATCTATTATTTCGGAAACAGATGTAGTAAAACAACAAATGAACATTAATTCTGTTCCCTAGAGATGTTGGAACAAAGGGTTAAAGTATTTGACTATTAATTTACAACTGTCAACAATCAGCACTGACAAGTTGGGTTCACAGACTCTAGGCTAATTAGATTGTCTAATTAATGATATTCCGGGCCGCGGTCGTCGGAGGTAGAAGGAGCTGCGGCAGCCTAACACGAATGCTCACTGCAAGACTTAACACTTTGCTGGCCACGCACAACCTGTGTTGGTATTGGTTAATTACCTTAAAACTACAGCAACAAAAATAAAACAAACAACTAAACAGTTTTTCCAGGAACACAAACTATTAGAATGAATAAAGCTAGAAAGTTTTAGGTTCATTTTAATCTATACACTATGATAGCCTTAAAGCAAGATGTTTACCTTTACAAAATTAATTCCATAAATATGAAACAACTATTAAAAATTGAATACAAAACATAGACTATAACAAAGTATCGTTAAATATAAGACCATTAAAGTTGCTTGTTGTAATCATCTTGAATTCACTGATTAAACTACTGTAAAATTAAATGTACTTAACTAAGTGAATACGTAATGACTTACTTGCTGACGTGTTTCAAAACAATCGTTCCTTTTACGAAGTAAGACATTACGTATTCACTTAGTTAAGTACATTTAGTAATAAGATAATGAATAAAAACCCAGTAGCTAGTTTTTTATAAAATTATAGCCTTTTAGTGATAAAGTTTCAATTAAATTACAAATTTGACATTAAAACTTCATTGACCAACGTTTCTTTGTTAGTAAAAAATATTAGTAACTACAGTACTGTATTAGTAAAAGGAGCTCATAAAGTGCGTATTCTCTTAATCTGTTTTAATATACAGTAACCGAAAACACCCGGACGTTTTTGAAATGGCTAGTACACGCGCTGCGGCCGTTGTTTGGAGGAGGGACTGCGACCGCTGACCCCTGCACATGATGCTATTTCATTATCCATGAACCAGTGGACGGTACAACACCGTATGTTTGCTTTCGATGCGTATAAGCGAAATAGTGAGTCTATCACAGCTACACATCGGCTTTTTCGCGTTCCCTTTCAACATGGACGACATGATATAGTTCCCAGCCGGAATACGCTACTCAGGTGGGTTAACAACTTGAGGACAACGGGAAGTATTCTAAAAAAGAAGTCTCCCGGCAAAATACTGAAATTGTTAGGCAAGCTTTGGTCGCTAGGCAAGAACACTCGCGGGCGAATAAGGCCTAACTGATGAATCAGTGCTTATTATTTCATCCACACAAGAAGTGCGCGACTCAGATGTTACAAGAACGAAATTATAACCTATGCCAAGATTTTTCTGTTTGTATGCAAGTGTTGCTTGAAGAACAAGAAAATGCAATAACCATCATGAGTGAAGAGGCTCATTTTCATTTAAATGGTTACATTTACTCAACAAAAACAATGTTTATTTCCAGGAAGATGACGTCACTGCACACTCCAGATGCAATTGCCGTGGTGCGTCGCATGTTTCCAGGATGGATCGTTTCGCGTTTCGGTGGTATCCCATGACCTCCAAGTCTCCAGATTTGAGCTGTTGTAATTCTTTTTCTTTGGGGCATAAATGGCAAGTGTAGATAAATATTTAATGTAATAGACGTTCTAATTAACAAAATAATAAACGAGTAATGTTAATTTAAAAAACGTCCGGATTTTTCGGTCACCCTGTATATGCATGCAGTGGAAGGAGTTAAGTTTACTGGAAGTCCATATGCAAGCAATAACGTTAGCAAAATAATTGAAATATTAGCTTCAAACTAAATTTATTCTTAATAAAGTTAATAATAATTGTGCATGTATAATTTCATTGTAGTAGTGTTTTTTTAGTTGTAATTTTGTTAATCAAAGCCCCTGAAGATGACATTGTTTAGATGCCGAAGCATTGGGCAAGGATTTATCAATTTAAGATTTGTCTGAGATTTGATCGGAATCTTTCTACTAATCATTAGTTATAGGTTGCTATAACAATTACAAAATTTATATTTCGTACAAAAGAAAATGCTCACCTTTTGCTTATAAAAGGTTTTTAATTCCTTTCATTTACTACTGAAAACAATCGCAGAAGTACTTCCATTATTTCTACATTATCCCTGTCCCCGTTGGGGAAAGGTAGACAATTAATAGTTTGTTACAAACAGAGCTTGCATAAAAATACTACCTTTTTAAATAAATTAGTTTTCTTAATATCCAGTGGCAGACAGGAAATATTCTCAAGAGTTGCTTAAAGCGTTTTGTAGACTACATTAATTAAAAACGTTTTCACTAAAAACTTTTAGTAATAATGTACGTATTTTTCTTACACCAAATCGAAATGGGAATTGTCTTTATTTTTTGACAAAGAAATTAGGCTAGGCTAGGTTAGGTTTCGACGGGAAAGATTAGGTCAGGGTAAGTCAAGTTATGTCTGGTCAGGTTAGGTAAAGCTAGGTGAGGCCAGCAAGGTCAGGCTAGGTCAGGTCAGGTAAGTTAAATTAGGTTAGGTCAGGTTAGGTTAGATTAAGTTAGGTTATGTTAGGTCAGGTCGGAATATGCTAGGTTACGTTAGGTCAGGATAGGTTATGTTCGGTCAGTATAGGTTATGTTAGGTTACGTTAGGTCAGGATAGGTCAAGCTAGGTTATATTATGCAAGGAAAAGGTACGTTTCGTTAGGTCAGGTTAGATCAGGCTAGGTTACGTTAGGTCAGGATAGGTCAGGCTAGGTTAGGTTAGGTCAGGATAGGTCAAGCTAGGTTATATTATGCAAGGAAAACGTACGTTTCGTTATGTTAGGTTAGATCAGGCTAGGTTACGTTAGGTCAGGATAGGTTACGTTAGGTCAGGTTAGGTCAAGCTAGGTTATGCTATGCCAGGAAAAGGTACGTTACGTTAAGTTAGGTCAGGCTAGGTTAGGTTAGGTCAGGTTAGGTCAGGCTAGGTTTGGTTAGGTCAGGATAGGTCAAGCTAGGTTATATTATGCAAGGAAAACGTACGTTTCATTAGGTCAGGTTAGATCAGGCTAGGTTACATTAGGTCAGGATAGGTCAAGCTAGGTTATGTTATACCAGGAAAAGGTACGTTACATTAGGTTAGGTCAGGCTAGGTTAGGTTAGGTCAGGTTAGGTCAGGCTAGGTTAGGTTAGGTCAGGATAGGTCAAGCTAGGTTATATTATGCAAGGAAAACGTACGTTTCATTAGGTCAGGTTAGATCAGGCTAGGTTACGTTAGGTCAGGATAGGTCAAGCTAGGTTATGTTATGCCAGGAAAAGGTACGTTACATTAGGTTAGGTCAGGCTAGGTTAGGTTAGGTCAGGTTAGGTCAGGCTAGGTTATGTTAGGTCAGGATAGGTCAAGCTAGGTTATATTATGCAAGGAAAACGTACGTTTCATTAGGTCAGGTTAGATCAGGCTAGGTTACGTTAGGTCAGGATAGGTCAAGCTAGGTTATGTTATGCCAGGAAAAGGTACGTTATGTTAGGTTAGGTTAGGTCAGGCTAGGTTATGTTATGCTAGGAGAAGGTACGTTACGTTAGGTCAGGTTAGGTTAGGTTAGGTCAGGTTAGGTCAAGCTAGGTTATGTTATGCCAGGAAAAGGTACGTTACGTTAGGTCAGGTTAGATCAGGCTAGGTTACGTTAGGTCAGGATAGGTTGTGTTAGGACTGGCTAGGTTATGTTAGGTCAGGATAGGTCAAGCTAGGTTATGTTATGCCAGGAAAAGGTACGTTACGTTAGATCAGATTAGGTCAAGCTAGGTTATGTTATGCCAGGAAAAGGTACGTTACGTTAGGTCAGGTTAGGTCAGGCTAGGTTACGTTATAGACCTATACAGCAAAACCTCTCCTATCCGGGATCTCCGATATTCGGCCGTAATATGAAAATAAATTAAGGCTCTTTATTCCTTGAGGAGCCTAGCCGTCAGCCCAGTTCTCCGGCATTTGACCAGTTGATCGAGTACGTTCAACAACCAGACGAAGCAACATCAGCCTATCGTCTACCCTTACGAAGGTGGAGGGATATTTCATCTAAAAAAAGTGTTTAACAAAACAACCAAACCACCATTACATCTTTTACAAACACTATTGCAAGGAACCTTACTCTTATTATTCATATAAATCCTTAAGTGAACGATTTCTACCTATGGGAAAGTTGACTCAGTGCAAAAGTGCTGGATTTCAAACATGTAGTCATTCAGTTTGTATCTGAATGAGACTTCAGCTTTTTTAAATTTAATAAAAATATTTAAAACAAACTGTATTAACATTAATTATCATCCACTATGGGTTTAAAAAATGTATTTAAAATGAGTGGATGAATTAAACATATTTTATTAATAATTTAAAATTTGAACAAGATATATATATATATATATATATATATATAAGGAGAGTGTAAACTATTAGAAGGAATTGAATAAATGTTAGAACAAAGATTAATGAGAATGAAAAAGATAAATTAATTAAAGCAATATAAAAGTTTTAAAAGCTATTCGTCAGCCTAGACTTTTATTGTTTATGAATTATAACATTTATATAAATCATTGATACTGACAATATAGGCAAGGTCTTGGATCAAGGTCTAAAAAATAAATGACCAATATTTCAGGATATTTTTTATAATTTTAACAGCTACAAAGTTAATTGTACTGTATTTTGTATTTTACCACATAATATTTCAAGTCTTTATGAGTGTTGTTTATTTCTTTAAAGACTATTATTACCTATAATTGTCCTTTTTGTTGCAATTAGGGTTATCCTCTTAGATGATCAATTTAAAATGGATTCTTATTTAATGGTTGAAAGTAAATAGAACAAGAAATATATAATAATCCCAATAATATTTCCTGTATTACAGTAAAACCTCTCATATCCGGAACTTCCGATATCCGGACGTAATACGAAAATAAGGTAGGCGTCTTTACTCTACCAGCTGATCGAGTACTTCGAAGAACAAGACGAAGCCAATACTCTTTCTAAGGGGGAGCGATATTTCATCTAAGTAACGTGTTTACCATACCAAGTAAACACCATTACATCTTTTGCTTTCCCAAGTCTGATAGCTGATGTTCATATTTATACACAGTACAGTATTAAGGAACTGTACATACAAGCTTAAAACTAATTGTATATTCAGCTTTATATTGCTTTTAAAATATAAACACAGTTTTCAGTAGGTGTAACTTATTTCCTTTAAACAATCATGCATG
>JBAIZL010000009.1:51422348-51477348 GCA_036971475.1 Prosapia bicincta | reverse complement strand
ATATTCGCTGACACATACATGACTACTTTATGTTCTCTATTAGCTCTATTCTCGGTGAAATTTTCTAAAAGGAAATTCACGGCGCTGTATAGGCAATTTAACTTCACAATAAAAACAATAGTGCACCCGTAGTGAGTAAAAATAACCATATAATGTGAATTAAAGCTGCAAATAATTCAAAGGAACCGCTATCGTCTAATATAATTTTCAACGCTAAGTTTAAAATGAATGAACTTTAAAGAAATTTCTCTGATGGAAATATTTACGGTATAACTTGCAACATTTTAATTTAACTTTATACAAGTCAAGGAACGTTAACAACTGTGAGAAACGATTTGTATAACACTGTGAAATATCTTCTAATGCTACTATTGCAATTTATTTACAGATGGCAAGTTCTATAAAAACTAATGCAATTTCATAAGTTTTACAAAGTAAAGTGGCCGATGATTTCGTGTGCAATTGGTCTAGAGTCACAATAGAACTAAGCATATTGCATAACTCGCCATCGCTGTCAATATCAATTCACTGAACATCCGTGTTCTCGGACCAAATACAAACTTTATGGAATTTCAATAATAAACAAAAACACTTTTTACATTAATGACTTTCCAGTGTTAGAAGCACAAATGATCTCAATTGCTTTTAGTTTTTGTGTGGCATCAGTTATCGACCGGCGCCAGCTTGGAAAACATATTTTTGGTCACATTAAACCAAAAGCTTAAAACAATTGTTCTCTAATTGGAATCCCTAATTATTGTCCGAACGTTAAAATAAATCTATGCAATTAAAGCTGAAGTGGATTTTAAAGTCAGACTACGATGTAAATGAGTGCTTTACTCAGAGAGCGCCCTAATGACGTCAGTGAATTACTAATTGCAAATAAATGAATTTAAAAAAACAAATTATAAGTACATAATAAAATCGATTATGCATTTGTGCGGGCATGTGTTTCATAGATAAAAATTTATTACTCACAGAGCATGAGCCTCCTCTCGTTGCTAATAGCTCATCTCCATGATCGTATTCCCAATAGATCTCTGTTTCTTGAGACAGACATATGACCCTCTGTTAAAACGATTAACAAATACTCATAATTTTTAATCAAAGCTTCTTGAAAACACAGATATAACAAAGGAAACGTTTTCGCAATAGGACATTAAAATAAAAATTTTAAAATACTTCATTTCAGTGCTGTAATATAACAGGGAGAACATGGGGAGACACGTATGTGCCAGGGAATATAATTTCTCTCTCTATGTCGTCATCTTCAGGATAATGCTATTCTATTTGCTTCACTCACAAAGTAAACTTAGAGCTAATAGTTTTGTAACAATTTCAACGAATTAAATTAAAATATAAGATTATAATCATTATTTTTATAATTAACAATAATGCAGATTGTAGACGCTTAATGCCAAAATTTGAATTACAAACAACACATTACAGCTAGTGGTGTTACAAATTTTCATTAAAAATCGCCAAAAATATATAATTGTAGAGTCTATTGATAATGGATAACTTTAATATTTTAATTACACCTTAGCTATTGAGCAAAGGTAATATTAAGCAAATAACGAACACGAAATAAACATCAATAATTTATGTAGGGCCTATATAGTGAATTAATAGTAATAACAATTAAATAAGTAATAACCATTATCATTAATATTTATTTTTTTAATCAATAATTCACTATCATTTTGAGTGTAATCATCATTATCAGTGTAGTCACCATTATCAGTCTAGTCATCATCATCACCTTCTTCTTCTTCATCATCATCACCATTACCATTACAACCACCACCACCACCAGGGTTTTTCGGGTTTGCCTGAAAAGTCACCGAAACTATTATAACGTTTCATATATTGTAATATTTTGTAAAATATTTAGATAAAATTATTGTAAAATGTAAAATTTTGGCAATAATTTAGCATTTATATAAATATTTGTTTTATTTTAGCTAAAGTAAAATCGGAATAATTTAAAAGAAAATGTTTTATTTATAAAAATGTTATTAGACAGATTTGAGGAGAGAGTCATGTAAAATACTGTTAACCAATTAAAACCTTCTATTTTCAGTGTGTAAGGGTGGGATTCTGTAAACTAAGCGTAAGCCTTTAGCGAAGGCGGCTGTGGGTTAATATTTTGGTACAAGATGACTCACTTATAATTTATCAAAATATATACAATTAAAATAATAATTAAAGGTAAAATGTTTCCTAAAGTTTAAACCTACCTTGTGTCTATATTATTAACATTTACATAATATGTTAAAGGAGTAAAAATGAATAATGTTTGAAATGTGTAAATACGACCAATAAGTTTAAGTGATTGCCAAGGTATGTTCAAAATTGAGTTTATGTTTTGATAAAGTCGAATCAGTAAATATACGGAAGCTACCAGTATGCATCTGTCCTAACTTTCTTTAATAATATAATCTGTAAAGATCTAAACTTTATTTCTGTAGACGTTATAAACCAGAACTTTAATGTATCCTATTTTCCTGCAGAAAACAATTTGAATTGACAGCGAGTCTGCAAAGTCAAATCGTTAGATATAATTGGTAGTGTAAACAATTGACCTGGTAAGTCTGTATAGAGTGTAAATAATATTTATTATGTTTTTTTTTTTTTTTTTTTTTTTTTTTTTTTTTTTTTTTTTTTTTTTTTTTTTTTAAATAAAGATAATACAAAATACAAGGGAGGGTTACAACCTGTAACAAGCAATCCTGCCTTCGCAGTACGATAGTTTCCTTCTTTCCCCAATACCAGGTGATCATTTTTTCCTTCCCTTACCCTAGATATTTACATCAACTCCTTCTTCTCAGGAGGGTTATTACCAGAGGCTCTTCACGACCACAATAGAGAATCATGAGAAACTTTGCACTGCACACCTAATGGCATTTTCTCTTTATATCTTCTGAGTTCGTGTGCTATGTCTATAGACGTGTTCATAATCTTTTTCTATTTGCTTTTAAACTATAATAGTAATATTTTCTGATCTCTTACAAACTCCAGATGAGAAAACAAATAAACAAACCCAACTAATTCAGGGTTGTAGTATTCAGTGTTCGTATCGGATGGACAAGACCCAACTGAGAGTACGTGGCCATGCAGAAGTTGCACTATCCTCTCTCATGCCCCTATGGTTACCCTTATTATATTCACAACCCTTTAATATTTTCCTTAGGCGATGAATTATATAATAACTCACATCATGGGATCAGCCGTTCGCTGAAACAAATTTCACGTTGTTACAGTTACGTAATGTAAGTTATAATTGTGTGCACGACTTATGTAACGAACAACAAATAGTTCAGTTAAATTATTCAGTGTTTTAGTTGAATGGAAACGGATTAGCGTGGGATAGGTCGGTTATTGGCGCAACCATGCATCGCTAATGCGCTCGCAGTTCGCTATTGTTAATCATTCCGTAATGATGCGCATACAGCTTTCCCTGATTGTATTAATAGATTGCAAACTGGTATAATTAGCTACGCACCTTTGTAGGATGTCCTTTGGAGTAGCTCGTAACATTACGAGCACCTCATAGTTAAGTTGGGCTGGTTGATCGCACGATGTATTAGTGAGTTAGGTATAGAAATACAGATGTTTATAGCGAACATCCGACGCACTGTGAAGTGAAAATAGCAGCTGTCCTGGTCCATTACACTTCCCAACTGACCCTTACCTTACACTGCCAAACAGATACACAAGGGTACCTTTCCACTTTTCTAGTACAAGACCACTTCCCCATTCTCAAACTCGTGTCTCTTGCTCGGAGGATTTTCTTCAGGGCCAGACAGGAACTTGGTGTCACGACCCATGGTATGAGTCCACAAGGAACTTTCGTAATTACAGTAATTCCTCTGGACGGGTGACAGGCCCGTCTTTGGGACGAGTCGGATTTGTATGACACCCAAGGTTTCGACCTTTTTTCTAGAACTACTCGGGACCAGTAGAGCCTTTCGCTCAGGTTTTCAGTACCTCAGTACCCTCTCTGAGGCAATAAAATCTGTATCAACCCGGCTGGCCTCTCCTTAAGGACCGGAACCTCATACTAGTTACTTGGCCGAGAAGGGCATAAATCCATCCCATTAGACCTTGAGAGCATTAACGCCTCATTATAACATATCCTACTAAACTGGACATCGTGCATGACAGTCTATGTTGGTGTTCTGAAGATAGATTACACTAACCTCCAACCATGTAGACTGGCTGCTGACACGGTCGTTTACACCTTTTGTGAGGCAGCAGTCCCCTATAAGTGAAGCAATAGAACTGTATTTACTGTTGAGATTTCAATAATTTTTATAACACTAATTTATTACTTGTAGGAAAATGTTTTGGAAACTTATATACACCTTAAACTAACTAAAAAGATCACTGGCTCTAAACGTAACATCTGATTTTTGAAATAACCTCAAAAACTTTCAATATCAATCTGAAAACTATCCTATAAAAAGTAAGTAATAATCTTACACTAGCATCAGCAAGCTCATTATTTGAATTTCAACCACGGTAAATAAAACCTGGACAAGTTTTAAATGAGTTTAGTTCTTTTTTAAAGCTTTTATATCTTTTTCTCCGTCTTATTGGCATTATAACCGCTTTAAGATACCATTTTCTTTATAACGGACAGCCTTTAGCCCCAATTAGTCCGATATAGTAGGGCTCTATTGTACAGCAAAAATATGGAGATGACGTAAAAACATAGTACCAGACGTAATGGTATGAATTTTTGTATTCCGAACTACCACTAATGATGAAAAGGATTTAGGTTCGTAAAGATGTAGGCTGTGGAGGATGATCAAAGAGAATTGAAGTGGGAAATAGAAAGGGGCAACTGCATATAGGGAGAAATTGTAAGCTGGTGTCAAGAAATCCATGGTCAACTGAGAAACAAAAATGCAAAATGGTTTAAAAATCGTTTGAATGCATTATGTAACGCGTAAGGGGTTTATTGAAAGCTCTTTATGAGTGTAAATGTCCATTTAAAAGACCGTAGATATGATCTGCTTGGGATATCCTGGTAGAGGGTACATATCCTGGTAGAGGGTACATGTAGTCATTGGTATGTGCTTTTGAGCGACAGAGTCCAAATTCGACTGCAGTTAATTCCCATTTGTTAGTAAAAATAATATGTTTCCGTTATGAATGTCACAGAATAGGTTAGTAAAATGTAAACAAACCATAGATACAGAGCTATAAATCTAAGAGTGTCACATATTTATAAATATATATGATGAATAGTTCATACCCGGAGAACATCCCTTTATTTTGTAGTTCATAAAACGCCAGAATTTCATGACAGTAGTTGAAGTTTTATTTACCATATATGTATATAAATTATAAGATTTTTTTCTTGTATAATTATCAAAACAACTGAGACTATACAAATATCTGAGAAGAATTCATTCTTAATTAACTGTTTTCGACGAAAAGCTTTGAATAATAAAAAAAGCTTCGTTAGTGAGCTATGCCTAGTTAAAGAATTGTCCTAATTTTAGGTCATAAATTAAATAAAATATTAACAGATCCTTTATTGGATTAGTTAGAGTAAAAAAAATAATAGTTCCTTATGACTTTGCCCCTGATATATTATAATAATTTTAGTAGACATTTGAAATTCAGCCGTCAAGTGGTTATTTTATCTATATAGTGCTAAAACATAAGCTAGGAAAAACCTCATTGTTTAACTAAATTAAAATTCTTATTAATAAAAATTTATTTTCCTGTATTTGAAGGTTTTGATAACACACCTGCATATTTTGGTCTTGTTAACCCTAGCATGATATATGACAGAAAATGTGTTGAGATGGTTGCCTACCCGATCCCTGCCTATAGATCAATCTAACGAGCAACATTTCCAATTCAAATCCTTCCCACGCTTGACGTGTCATTTAAACTTTCCTCCCGCGAATCGTTTTTATCTTTCCCTTGATAAAACCAACCGGAGCAGTTTTTATACGGTTGGATAGTTGAACTGTGCGAAAGGAAATCCTTTTTTACATATTTTTTTCCAATAAGTTTAATTACCATAAATTATATTGTTTTAAACCTTTTCAAATATGTTAGAACTTCTCTAAATTATTTTTGGTAATAGATAGTAACTAAAAAAACGTGTTGCCATTGCTTGTAGGTAAAGCAGTTTGTAACCGATTTCCACCTATCGTTGCTAGTATTTTTTATTTTATATTTTACAATTTAACACTTCCATGTTTTATCTCGAGATTTGTTTAATTTTAATTGGATTCATTTGCCTTTATCAGGAAAGTGTAAAACTACGCTATATCAGGGTCACAATGAGCTGCCTACCCGTTTCACCTCTTTATAAGGAGGAAATTATTTAGCACTAAGTAGTGGGAAGTCCTGGTGGTATTATTAACTGGATCTTGGTAATAAAAAGGTGTATCTAATAAACACACTTGTAATATAAAGATATCTAACACATACGTCCCTTGTAAAATAGGTATCTATCTGGTACACCCTCAGATAGTGAAACTGTATGCTGTATCCGATACACCCCTTTGTAAGAACAGGCATCTATCCGAAATATCTGCTTGTAATAAAATGGTATCTTTCCGATACACGTCTTTGTAATAATAATAATTATAATCTGATATACCTCTATTCAATAACAAAGTGTTTATCCGATAGATCTCTTTGTAATAAAAAATATATCTATCTGGTACATCCGCTTGTAGTAATTTGTATCTATGCAATACACTCCTTGTAAAATAGGTATTTATCTGATACCCCCAAATAATAAAAACTAAGTATGTATCCGATACACCCATGTGTATATCTATCTGAAACATCCTCTTGTAATAAAAAGGTATCCACCCGAAACATGCCATGTAAAGAAAAGTTTCTATCTTATACACCCACTTGTAATAAAAAGTTACCTACGCGATACATCCCTTGTAAAAAACGCTATCTGATACCCCCAAATATTATAAATGCATCAATCGGATACAGATAAAGGTTCTATCTTATACACTTACTTGTAATAAAATGACATTTATCCATATTCCCCCTGGTAATAAATAAGGTATCTATCCGATACAACCCCTTGTAATAATAAGAAAAGAAAAAAGGGTAGGTAAAATTAATTACTAGGAAGGAAAAGATTGAGTCCCGATTCTTCCTGATGAGAAAGTTATGAATGACATGGCATAGTATGGATGCGTACGTTTAGTCGACGTAGTCTAGATAGGGGCAAACACATGTCTATCCGTTACACCTTCTTGCACAAGTACGGAGGTGGATTTAGATAAGACCAAGGGAGAGGTCTAATGATCCCTTCGAACTAGGAAGTATGCAGAGTTGCATAGGAAGTAAGGCGTTTACCTGACACCCCATACTTTACGTCTTATTTTTAATATCCGGTGTAAATATAATTTTTTCTTATTTTATTATAGTTAATTTATTTAACATAGTTCGACATAGAGTATTGTTTTTAAGAATAAACAGCAATTTTATTCTTTCGTACTAACTGAAGGCTAATTTAAAGCATCTCCTTTACCATAACAGGTTGTTAAAATTAAGTCTGATTCTATTCTAAAGCAAAATGTAAACCAGGAATCTTAAAAGATATTTATGAATATTTAAAACCTTTTTCAGGTAAAATATCATTTTGCAAGACCGAAACGTCGGGAGTCGTGTTTTAATCCTAACCATCTTGAAGGTTAAAAATCCAATAACAACCTCTCCCAGGCAGTAGTAAGGTTAAGTGGATTATGCTTATTTAGGTTGTTTGAAAAGTTTTCATTGTCCTAATGGAAGAGATTCAGTCCCGCAGTTGTAGTGTAAGCTAATGCTAGCCTATATAGGAAGCTTGTTCTAACTGCAATAAGTAAGCGTTTAGAGATTAAATACAATTATTTATTAGTTTAAATGTGCTCTCGTTGTAGTCATACTCGAACGTAGTTAATACCTAGTTTTTAAAGCCAAAATAATTATTACCTTAGAACGCAATTTTTAAATTTTTTCATTTTATGAAAGGTTTTTACATTTATAGTCTAGTGATACGACCATTTAAGGCAGTTTAAAGGCACAAGTAGAAATATACATAATCTATACGTCCAAAATTTCACTGAGCGTCAAAATAACCTTGTTAAAAGTTAGTATTTTTTTATGAAACTAAAATTAGTTCACACTGCATTAGAAAATACAAATACACGGCTCTGTATAGGCAATATAACTACACATAGTAAACAACAGTCTTCCCGTAGTGACAAAAAATAAGCATTTTATTAGAAATAAAGCTGCAATGAATTCAAAGGAACCGCTCTGGTCTAATACAATTTTTAACGCTAAGTTTACAACGGATGAACTTTAAGAAAAGTTCTCTGATAGTAATATTTACGCTAAAACTTCCAAAATTTTAATTTAACTTCATACAAGTAAAGGAACATTCACAACTGTGAGGAACAATTTGTGTAACACTGTGAAGTTTCTTTAAAAACTAATGCAATTTCATAACTTTTGCAAAGTAAAGTGGCCGATGCTTTCGTGTGCAATTGGTCTAGACAGAGTCGATGTAGAACTAAGCACATCGCTGTCAATGGTAATTCACTCAACATCCGAGTTCTTGGACCAAATACAAACTTTATTGTAAAATTTCAAAAATAAACAAAAACACTTTTTACATTGATGGCGTTAGAGTGTTTGAAGCACAAATCGCTAAAATATCGTCCCAATTGCTTTTAGTTTTTGTGTGACATTAGTTATCGACCGGCGCCAGCTTGGAAAACATATTTTTGGTCACATTAAACCAAAAGCTTAAAACAATTGTTCTCTTATTGGAATATCTAATTATTGTCCGAGCGTTCCAATAAATCTATGCAATTAAAGCTGAAGTCGATTTTAAAGTCAGACAACGATGTAAATGAGTGCTTTACTCAGAGAGCGCCCTAATGACGTCAGTGATTTACTAACTGCAATTAAATGAATTTAAAATAGCAAATAATAATGCGTAATAAAATCGATTACCAAACAAATACCATAGGTCATTATAGTATTGTCTCTGTGTGCAGGCACTTGTGCGTGCGGTAGTGCGGGTATGTGTTTTATAGAGAGCAATACAATAGTCACAGAGCATTTGCCTCCTCTCGTCGTTGCCAATAGCTCAACTGTCTGTGAGTATTGTCACTAAACCTCCTAGGGATTCGACCAAAACTGAAGTGATAGGTTTAAATTTAAAGTGATTGTTGTTAAATAAGCACGTAATAGACACACACACGCGCGCGCGCGAAACCAAAGATACTTTAGAAGTAATAATTTGTAAAATGAATGTCAACTACGATAAGTCGATGCAATACGCAATATGTTACGTATTTGTGCATGTAATAGGCCCAATAAGGCGAATTACAATGCTAGTAACTTAGTAGGGGCTTAACCGCATATCACTGAAGCGATAGGTTTAATTCTGAAGTGATTGTCGTTGAATAGGTCTGTCGCAAACACGTACACTCACACTCGCACACATAAAGACACTTTAGAAGTAATAATTTGTAAAATGAATGTCAACTACGATAAGTCGATGCAATACGCAATATGTTACGTATTTGTGCATGTAATAGGCCCAATAAGGCGAATTACAATGCTAATAACTTAGTAGAGGCTTAACCGCATATCACTGAAGTGATAGGTTTAATTCTGAAGTGATTGTCGTTGAATAGGTCTGTCGCAAACACGTACACTCACACTCGCACACATAAAGACACTTTAGAAGTAATAATTTGTAAAATGAATGTCAACTACGATAAGTCGATGCAATACGCAATATGTTACGTATTTGTGCATGTAATAGGCCCAATAAGGCGAATTACAATGCTAATAACTTAGTAGAGGCTTAACCGCATATCACTGAAGTGATAGGTTTAATTCTGAAGTGATTGTCGTTGAATAGGTCTGTCGCAAACACGTACACTCACACTCGCACACATAAAGACACTTTAGAAGTAATAATTTGTAAAATGAATGTCAACTACGATAAGTCGATGCAATACGCAATATGTTACGTATTTGTGCATGTAATAGGCCCAATAAGGCGAATTACAATGCTAATAACTTAGTAGAGGCTTAACCGCATATCACTGAAGTGATAGGTTTAATTCTGAAGTGATTGTCGTTGAATAGGTCTGTCGCAAACACGTACACTCACACTCGCACACATAAAGACACTTTAGAAGTAATAATTTGTAAAATGAATGTCAACTACGATAAGTCGATGCAATACGCAATATGTTACGTATTTGTGCATGTAATAGGCCCAATAAGGCGAATTACAATGCTAATAACTTAGTAGAGGCTTAACCGCATATCACTGAAGTGATAGGTTTAATTCTGAAGTGATTGTCGTTGAATAGGTCTGTCGCAAACACGTACACTCACACTCGCACACATAAAGACACTTTAGAAGTAATAATTTGTAAAATGAAAGTCCCATACTTCGATGCAGTACGCAATACGTATAAATGCCTGCAATAGGCTCAATTTAGTGAATTACAATGCTAATAACTTAGTAGGGGCTTAACCTCATATCACTGAAGCGATAGGTTTAATTCTGAAGTGATTGTCGTTGAATAGGTCTGTCGCAAACACGTACACTCACACTCGCACACATAAAGACACTTTAGAAGTAATAATTTGTAAAATGAATGTCAACTACGATAAATCGATGCAATACGCAATATGTTACGTATTTGTGCATGTAATAGGCCCAATAAGGCGAATTACAATGCTAGTAACTTAGTAGGGGCTTAACCGCATATCACTGAAGTGATAGGTTTAATTCTGAAGTGATTGTCGTTGAATAGGTCTGTCGCAAACACGTACACTCACACTCGCACACATAAAGACACTTTAGAAGTAATAATTTGTAAAATGAAAGTCCCATACTTCGATGCAGTACGCAATACGTATAAATGCCTGCAATAGGCTCAATTTGCTGAATTACAATGCTAATGATTTAATTGGCGCTTGTGTTGAGAATGATACATTTATCTGTGAACACAGATATACCGAAGAAAACTTTTTCGCACTAGGACATTAAAATACAAATTTTTAAAATACTTCATTTCAATGCTGCATGAAAACAGGGAGAACATACAGTAGACACCTATGTGCCAGGTAATAAAATTCTCCTTCTATTTCACCATCCTCAGGGCAATGCCATTTTGTGTCGTATTTTCTTGACTCAGAAAGTAATATTATCGCGAATAGTTCTGCAACATTTTCAACGAATGATATAATATTATAAACAATAATTTTATAATAAACAATAATACAGATTTTTTACATTTAACACCAAAATTTGAACAACTAGTAACACATTAGAGCTAGTGGTTTTGCAAAGTTTTATTAAACATCACCAAAAATATAATTGTATATATTTTTTATTCGATTTATTATTTATATCTTTATTTTAGGAATCTATTTAATAAAGAGTGTAAAACAGCTGTTTTAATGCTTAGGCTATGCTACTTTATTTAATTATAATTATTTTATAAAAAGTAACTAATATTGTTTTTTTTTAATTCTATGTAGGAATTGCCTTGAAAATTTGTTTTATTATATATTACTTCTTTCTAACTTAGTATATTTAATAAATTCAAGCAGTCATTCATAACACATGGTTTCATACAATCTAGTTTAGATTTTAGGTTTTATTTATTTATTTATTACTAAAACTCGGAGGGACTTTATCGGTGTAGAGCACTTAGCTGCAGCCTTTGTATTCTCTTCCCATCCCTACCACAGGACTAGCTTAGTGGATACCTACCTCTTTGCAAAAATCAAGTACCCATCTGATGCTAAATCTTCTGATATCCTTTGGTGTACATACCTGCCAGCCAAACCACTTTCTCCTGCAGCTCCCAAAGCAGGGCACTCACAGAGTACGTGGATTGGGCTTTCCTCTTGGTCCTTGTTGCATCTCTTGCACACAGGGGACCTAGATTTTCCAATTTTGTATTGGAACCCCCTCAGATTCCCATGGCCTGTGACCAGCTCTACAGTAGCTCTGAGGTGACGTCTACTTAAGGAGAGTAGTTTTTTGCCCCACAAATCTCTTGAGTAACCCCACAGTACCTTGGATTTGTTACACCCCAAGGTTGCATTCCTTTCTTCCCTGCACAACCTGTCTATATGTGGCGTGATCCTCTTGCGCCCCTCCTGAGGCGGCATGCCCACTGCCCTCAGCAACGGTCCTTGAGTTATACACCCTTGTTTTGCTAAGGCGTCAGCTCTCTCATTCCCTATCCAGCCAGAATGTCCTGGAATCCAGGTTAGGTTGAGTGAATTATACTTATTTAGCTCTGCTAGAGAAGCTGTAGTCTCAGCCACCAGCCTAGAGCTGGTACTAGCCTTACCTAAAGCCTTCAGAGCTGCCTGTCCGAGCAAATCCAGATGGTCTTGCCCCTCCTGCCAGGCCCTATTATTTCCTCAGCACATAGTTTGATCGCGAGCACCTCCCCCTGGAAGATAGAGTTGTAGTCCTCCAGGCGATGATAAAATCTGTCTTGGTGTCTCGGTCCACTAAATCCTGCTCCCACTCCTTTCTTCATCTTGGACCCATCGGTGAACCAGATTTCACCATGTCTGGGTCTATACTCCGCCCATGCCTCTCTTGCAGGAATATGGATTTTGTAGTTTCCTTTTTCCCTTTTAAGAGACAGTATCCTTATCCTGAAGTTCTATCCAGAGCTCCTTCAGTGAATCCCCAAATAGCTGTTTATGACGTTTGCTACTTGTCTTTCACTGCCCGGTACAACTTAGCCGGTATGAAGTTTTTATTGCCTCCATCCTAATTTGAAGACTCAAGGATAGAAAGCCCAACATAACCCTCATGGCCGCACATAGTGTGCTTCTCCTTGTAGCTGTTATGCCTCTAAAGAAGAGACCCTGCGCGCGGCCTAGCATTCTTTTACTTGTTTCTTTCTGTGCCCTGTCTCAGCAGACGATTGAGGCAAAGACCGACCTCGGCACCACAATGGCGGAATAAATCCAGTTCATCTGACATGGGCCCAAACCTCATCTCGTGCCTATTGCTCCTCGGCATTGCCAGAACGTACCTATGGCTTTTTTGGACTTATCCTCCAAGTGCTCACGCCAGAGTAGCTTCCTATCCAGAATAACTCCCAGATATTTAGCGCTCTCAACGTAGCTTATTTTGGTATTACCAACTTCCATTATCTCCAGCGATTTAGTTTTATATCGCCTAGTGAAGATGTGTGCCACAGATTTCTCTCCTTTAATGCATAGTGCATTCTCCCTGCATCATGTTTCTGTTACCTTGAGTGCCTCTTGAAGCCGGTCTTTGAGGACCTCACCAAATGGTCCCCTAACAAGGATAGCTATATCATCCGCATATCCGACCACCTTGACACCCATTCCACTGAGCGTCCTTAGTAGGCCGTCCACGACAAGGCTCCACAGCAAAGGGGATAACACTCCTCCCTGCGGTCAGCCCTCCGAGACCATCCCATTTATCGTGCACCCCATCCAGGATGCAGTACTTATCCGGTTTTCCAAGGAACTCATAATCCAATTTATAATTCCATCAGAAATCCCGTGATCCATAGCTGCTCTCTTAATGGCCTGTCTAGAGGTAGGCCTACTATTAAAAGCCCCCTCTACATCAAGAAAAGCCCCAATACATATCCCCTTGTTGTTGATCTGACCCTCAATAAAGTCCACGACCGACAACAGCGCAATCTCCACTGACCTACCAGTTCGGTAGGCGCGTTAGTCCTGATGATGCGGATACTGCTTCAAAGGTCCCTCCTTCAAATAGTGGTCCACCAGCCTTTCCAGTGTCTTTAACAAGAAAGATGTAAGGCTGATAGTTCTGAAGTCCTTTACTTCTGTGTAACCTTTCCTCCCCGGTTTGGGGATAAAGATAACTTTCGTTTTGTGCCACTGCCAGGGCGTGTAACCCAAGGCAACACAGCCTCTGAGTAATCCTGTCAGTGGCCCAATTATTTCCTCCAAGCAATTTTGTAGTAGTGCTGGAGTAATATTATCTAATTCAGGCGCTTTAAAAGGCTCAAAAGACAGAATCATCTCTCTCACCTTTTGCGCTGAGATCACCTGCCCAGCAATATTCCAGTCCGCCCTTAGACTAGTATGTCGGAGGTTTTGAGTACCAGTCTAATAAAGATTTTAGGTTAGTGAAATTGTCAATTCTAATTTCGCATATTTCGAATAAATTATTTCGATTATTCGATTCATTTATTTAATAGCAGCTGTAGATAATTGGTAAATTATGATTTAAATTTCTGTCAATATGATTTTAAATAAATTGATAATATCGATAACTTTTTCTGATGTTTGTATAATGCTGATCTAGTTAGTGATGCCTTCTAGACCACAGAATCTTTGAGGGCTTTTCTAGATTAACCCAGTTATATCTACCCTTCTCTATTCTTCTTCACACAAGAGGAAAGACCCTTGTAATGGGTCGATCCTCT
This sequence comes from Prosapia bicincta, assembly GCA_036971475.1. NCBI lineage: Eukaryota > Metazoa > Arthropoda > Insecta > Hemiptera > Cercopidae > Prosapia > Prosapia bicincta. The sequence continues at coordinate 51,462,865 of JBAIZL010000009.1, read as the reverse complement.
TTATGCCTTCTTTAGATAGACGGTATACTTCAGGTACTCAACTCTATCACGTGATCTCTGGACTCCCTCCCATATCTTCTACTAGAGAGATTCTTAATGTACCCTACCTTAATCCCACTTATAATCCTATCGTTTCTTGCCTGCGTAAGCGATGATAATCATACTGACTGACAGTTTTGAATGAATTCTTTAAGTTATATTTTGTGAAATATTTATGAAATAATCATCGAATTTTAATAGTGTTAATCAGGGTCGTAGCCAGGAAGATGGTTTGGGGGCACGACCCATTAGGTGGGACTTCCCTTTGGAAATTCCAATTACACAATTGTTGGGTCGTCGTAAGATTTGTGGCTAAACGCTTAACTCTGTCTAATTAGTTAATATTTTTTCCTAAATTTAATTGGTTTGGGATGAAGCAAGTACCATCTAGCTAGAGGGTACTAGGGGGCACTAGAGGTAATGCTCATATCAAATAATATGGCTACCTTAAACACTCTTTTCAATTAGGTGTTAGAATGTATTAGAATGGAAAACACTTGGAAACTTAACCAGTTTTTATTTTAAAGGATTGTATATATTGTTGTAAGTTACGTACGCGTCATGTTCTCTGAGGTCAGACAGGTTTTCCAAATCCCTTTACGTTGGTGCGAGGACACGGAATGGAATATTAATTCAGGCATTCCTCCTCGGCTTGATCTATCACTTTCGTAACTTCTCGTGTTTGGCGAAAGGAAGCCACGTGTTTACCTAGATGTCTCCTGGACCAACTTTGGATAATGTGAGAATATGTTAGAGAATTCGCCAAAGACGAAGCTCCTTCATATATTGCGTAGAAGGGATCGTGGCAGCGTCGCATTTCCGAAGTAGATTCTAATTTTACTATTTTCATAAAGCGATGAAAACAAACTCAATCAGACCAGCCTGAAAACGAACCTAAAACAAGCTGACCTACCCTGACTTCACCTATTTCGACCTCACCTAACCTAGCTTCGTCAGCATCTTCGTCGTTCTTGACTCTAAAATACTTACAGTACCAACCACACCTAAGCTGACCTGATCTAACTGAATCTAACCTAACCTGCCCAGATTTGAGTTGACCTTACCTAACCTAGCTTCGTCAGCATCTTCGTCGTTCTTGACTCTATAATACTTACAGTACCAACCACACCTAAGCTGACCTGATCTAACTGAATCTAACCTAACCTGCCCAGATTTGAGTTGACCTTACCTAACCTAGCTTCGTCAGCATCTTCGTCGTTCTTGACTCTAAAATACTTACAGTACCAACCACACCTAAGCTGACCTGATCTAACTGAATCCAACCTAACATGCCAAGATTTGAGTTGACCTAACCTAGCCTAGCTTCGTCAGAATCTTCATACTTTATTTTAAAGTATTTAAAAGAGTTCTAAAACAGTTACAGTCTAAACCTAGCCTACTATAGCTTTGTCAACATATTCAATATGTCCTCTAAATTATATTAGATTACTGTAAAATAATTACATGCTAACGTAACCATTTACTTAGAGGATTCAAAGGAAATGAAAAAACCTGAAACGAGTCAAAAATAAAAATTCTGACTGAACTAGGAAAGCGCGATAGTAGTATTAGGAACCAAATAATACATTGTAGTTTCGATGATCTTTATGAAAAGTAAAATTGACTTGTGCTACTTAAAATCACTAAAAACATGAATCTTAATACCAAAAAAGTCTCAAAATTGTATATACATACATAAATACATACATATTTACATATATACATATTGTTCAATAAATTTGTAAGGAAATTTACTAAATATATGAAATAATTTAACATTTCGTCGCTAAGCAGGAGGTATTGTAGACTCGGTTTAGCGAAATATTCCATGCATTGTATTTACACGTACTTGATGCATGACAATAGATTTCACAAACAAGCACTCTCAACAAATACTCTACGTACTGATATGTTCCCCTTTAATTGAGCACAGTGCTAAATCCCTGCATCCGGGACTACAACCTATAGCAAGAGCGAGCTATTTGTCATCGTGCAGGTATATTTACCTCCTAATATACCTTGTTAAACATATTCAATAGACAAACATAATTTGCATAAGAATATTAAAACAATGTATTAATAACAGAAAACACTGTCTTGGATGGCATTAACAGAAAACTGTAATTCACTGCCTGATTTTGATATTGTTAAGCTCTCGATGTTTTGCAGAGTTTCCAAACTACCAATTATATAGTGCATCATGTATTGTTCCATCAATACGTTTGTTTCTAGTATTGTGTTTATACAATTTAAAAAATGTTCAAGCATTCGTTTCTAAAAAATTATTTACTTTTATAATGTTTCACATTATATAATGTTAGTAATTTTTTTATCAAAAAATTATAAACCCCTTCAGAAGCAATATTCATACAACCTGCATGTACATTTCGGCAACATAGTTAGCATCATCAGGAGGTTACAAATTAAAGGATCATAACAAGACAGAATTCGATTCTAATTAAACAATCAGCTCTGTAACATCAATGAGGATCGACACGTAACAAAAATCATAGTTACACTAACAACAAGCCGTAACAACATCATCATCAACAACCAATTTTTATCATAGTTATAGTTCAGATGTTGTATTAACTGAAATCAATGATGACGAGGTTGTTTTAGAAACCAGTCACAGATTGCAAGCCGCAGTTGCTTAATGTATATCACTTGAGGCTTCAACCGAAGCTAAAACTTTGGTATAAGTAGAGCTTGCCTTAACGTTTAGCACTATAGTTAGTCATTATGATCCCAAATTAAAACAAAAACTAACCCGTAAGGCTATAAAAGTATTACTTGTATTTACGTACTATTTCACTATATTATTATTGTTGAATCGGAAAGTTTTTTTAAGGTACTTTAGCATCTGAGTTTATATGAACTTCGGCAAACTACAGCCCTAAAGTGTCTTCTATAATCAAAATTACTGACACTTCGCGACTCTAATTTTCTTGATGACTCCCTTAAACTTTGGCGATTAGCCTCAAATTCCCTCGCTTTGGTGTAAAGTTTTGTTTACAAGGAACAATGTTGGATACATAATAATGTTTAGAACACAATATCTCCTTTACGACACACAACCTTACAGAATTTTTTAGTGCTAAATTCAAAACTTACTAACGAGTGTTTGATAATATATTTCATTATAAACATTTATGTTTAGCATATTATTCATGTTTATTTTGTTAAAACCGTTTTAAAAATTAAAGTTTTGTCTACAGTATTTTTGTATGCAAGAATAAAACGAGATACATATTACATTCCCGATACCGAAATAGAAACGTCCTCTGCGTTCTATATCCAATCTGTGCGTCTATATCCAATCTGTGTCTCTTTGCAATAGTCACGTATTTCATTTAATCTGACATCCACAGATACTTTTCTCTCAGCTGATTTGCATTGTTATTCTCCATGTGTACCAACCAAACTTACACACAATACCGGAGGACTGTTACTTATTTTTACGTTCTGTGAATCTATGGAGATATAAACTATGTGTGTTTCGACTTGCACCTTAAAATCTGACTTAAATAGTCGCATGACTAGTATATATATATATATATATGTAAAAGCTTTCACAAAATAGAAGGAATTTTATAATTTCTTTTTAAGATAATAATTATTTTTGCTTTACAAAACTAGGCACTACATGCGTGTTAGTATGACTACATACAGAGCCCATTTAAACCTATAAATAATTGTATTTAATCTCTAAACGGTTACTTATTGTAGTTAGCACAAACTTCCTATTCAGTCTATATTTAGCTTATACTACAACTGCGGGACTAAATCTCTTCCATTAGGACAATGAAAACTTTTCAAACAACCTAAATATGCATAATCCACTTAACACTCCTACTGCCTGGATGGCTGTGTTATAGGATTTTTAACCTTTAAGATGTTTAGGATTAAAACACGAGTCATGACGTTTCGGTCTTGCAAAATGATATTTCCCTGAAAAGTATTTTAATTATTAATAAATATCTTTCAATATTCTGCAACGGCTGCTTTACATTTTGCTTTAAAACAGAATCAGACAAACTTTTAACTACCTGTTATGGTAAAGGAGATGCTTTAAATTAGCCTTCAGTAAGTAGAAAAGCATCAAAGAGCTGTTTATTTTTAAAAAATAACACTCTATGTCGAACTATTTTAAATAAATTAACTTTAATAAAATGAGAGATACTTATATTTTCAACGGATATTGAATCAGGTGCTGTGTAAACGCCTCCCTTCATTTGCAAACCTGGTCACGTGATGTTACCACTCACCCTACTTCCTTGTACGAAGGGATCATTAGGCCTTTTCCTTGGTCTTATCTAAATCCTCCTACGTTCTCCTTACTCGTGCAAGAAGGTGCAACTGAAAGACATGTCTTTGAATCTATTTAGAGGATGTCGTCTAAACGTACGCATCCATACTATGCCATATCATTCATAACTTTCTCCTGCCATCAATAAGGAAACAATTCTTTCCTTTCTAATAGTTAATTTTACCTTTCAATTTCCATTTTTATTATTAGAACGGGATGTATCGGGTAGATAACGTTTTTATTACAAGAAAGTGTATCGGATTGTAGAATTTTATTACCAGGGGGTGTAGCGGATATATGACCTTTTATTACAAGTGGGTGTATAAGGTAGAACCTTTATCTGTATCGGATAGACACATTTATACTGTTTGTGGGTATCAGACAGATAACGTTTGACAAGGGATGTATGGGATAGATAATCTTTTTATTACAAGTAGGTATATAGGATAGAACCTTTTCTTTAGAAAGGCATGTATCGGATATATATCTTTTTATTACAAGCGGATGTATCGGATAGGTAACATTTTTATTACAATCGGTGTAAAGGATAGAACTGTTTCTTTAAAAAGGCATGTATGGGATAGATAATCTTTTTATTACAAGTAGGTATATAGGATAGAACCTTTTCTTTAGAAAGGCATGTATCGGATATATATCTTTTTATTACAAGCGGATGTATCGGATAGGTAACATTTTTATTACAATCGGTGTAAAGGATAGAACTGTTTTTTTAAAAAGGCATGTATCGGATAAATACCTTTTATTCCAACCGGATGTATCTGGTAGAAACCTTTTTATTACAAGTAGGGGTATAGGATACAACCATTTCCTTAGAATGGCATGTATCGGATAGATACTTTTTATTACAAGCGGATGTATCGGATAGGTAATCTTTTTTATTACAAGCGGTGTATAGGATATAACAGTTTCTTTAGAAAGGCATGTATCGGATAGATACCTTATTATTACAAGCGGTGTATAAGATATAACAGTTTCTTTAGAAAGGCATGTATCGGATAGATACCTTATTATTACAAGGGGTGTATAGGATAGAACCGTTTCTTTAGAAAGGCATGTATCGGATAGATACCTTATTATTACAAGGGGTGTATAGGATAGAACCGTTTCTTTAGAAAGGCATGTATCGGATAGATACCTTATTATTACAAGGGGTGTATAGGATAGAACCGTTTCTTTAGAAAGGCATGTATAGGATAGATACCTTTTAATTATTACCGGATAGGTAATCTCTTTGTTACAAGCGATGTATAGGACATAACAGTTTCTCTAGAAAGCCATGTATAGGATAGATACCTTTTTATTACAAGGGGTGTATAGGATATATCAGTTTATCTAGAAAGGTATGTATCGGGTAGAAACCTTTTTATTACTAGTAGGTGTATAGGATAGAACCGTTTCTTTAGAAAGGCATGTATCGAATATATACCTTTTAATTACAAGCAGATGTATCGCGTAGATAACCTTTTTATTTCAAGTAGGTGTAGATGATAAAACCGTTTCTTTAGAAAGGCATGTATCGGATAGATACCTTTTTATTACAAGCGGATGTATCGGATAGATATCTTTTTATTACAAGCGGATGTATCGGATAGGTAACATTTTTATTACAAGCGGTGTAAAGGATAAAACTGTTTCTTTAAAAAGGCATGTATCGGATAAATACCTTTTATTCCAATCGGATGTATCGGGTAGAAACCTTTTTATTACTAGTAGGTGTATAGGATAGAACCGTTTCTTTAGAAAGACATGTATCGGTTAGATACCTTTTTATTACAAGCGGATGTATCGCGTTGATAACCTTTTTATTACAAGTAGGTGTATTGGATATAACAGTTTCATTAGAATGGCTTGTATCGGATAGGTACCGTTTTATTACAAGCGGATGTATCGGATAGGTAATCTTTTTTATTTTAAGGGGTGTATAGGATATAAGAGTTTCTTTAGAAAGGTATGTATGGGATAGATACCTTTTTATTACAAGGGGTGTATAGGATAGAACCGTTTCTTTAGAAAGGCATGTATCGGATAGATACCTTTTTATTACAACCGGATATATCGGATAGGTAATCTCTTTGTTACAAGCGGTGTATAGGACATAACAGTTTCTCTAGAAAGCCATGTATGGGATAGATACCTTATTATTACAAGGGGTGTATAGGATAGAACCGTTTCTTTAGAAAGGTATGTATAGGATAGATACCTTTTAATTACAAGCGGATGTATCGGATAGATAATCTTTTTATTATAAGTAGGGGTATATTATAGAACCGTTTCTTTAGAAATGCATGTATCGGATATATATCTTTTAATACAAGCTGATGTATCGGATAGATATTTTGTATTACAAAGGGATCTTTTGGATAGATACGTTCTTATTAAATAGAGGTTTATCAGAAATATACCTTTTTTTTACAAAAAGGCATGTATCGGACAACATTTGTTTTTATTACTTAGCGAATGTATTGGATAGATACCTGTTCTTATAAAGGGGGTGTATCGGATACATACATACATTTTTATTATTTATGAGGTGTATCAGATAGATTCCAATGTCTTATTACAAGTGGGTTTATCAGATAGACCTTTAATTAACCAAGACCAGGGGGCCATTATTACTTCCCATTTCTTATTCCTAAACATAATAATCCTGTCCTTCTTATAAAGAGGGGGCAATGGGTAGGCAGCTCATTCTGACCCTGATAGAGGGTAGTTTTACTCCAAGTACACGATCCTACTCAAGACAAATGAATCTAATAACATTAAACACATCTCAAGATAAAACATCGAATTCTTAAACATTAAAATCATTATATAAATCAGTAACAAGGTTAGGTGGAAACCTGATACGAACTCCTTCAATCGCCTGTAATACCAACATTATTTTGAATTTATATTCTATTACCAAAAATAATTATAATAAGTTCTAACATATTTGAAAATGACTAAAACATAATAATTTATAGTAATTAAACTTATTGGAATAAGATATGTAAGAAAGGATTTCTCTTCGCACAGTTCAACTATCCAACCGTAAAAAACCTCCTCCGGTTGGTTTTATCAAGGGAAAGATAAAAGCGATTCGCAGGGGGAATGTTTAAATGACACGTCAAGCGTGGGAAGGTTTTGAATTGGAAATGTTCCTCGTTAGATTGATCTATGGGCGAGGATCGGGTTGGCAACCATCTAAACACATTCCCGGCGTAAATCATGTCTTGGGTTAACGAGACCAAAATATGCAAGTGTGTTATAAAAATTTTCAAATACAGGAACATAAATTTATTGTAGTACAAACACTTTAACAACAAGAATTTTAATTTACTTGAAGTGTGGAACTTTATCCTAACCTATATTTGTGGCACTACATAGCTGATATAACACACCACCTTGACTAATTAAAATTATTATAATATGTTAGGGGTAAAGCAATAAGGAACTATCATTTGTTTACTCCTAACCTACCCGCTAAAATATCTGTTAAAATTTATTTAATTTGATGATGAGAAATCCGGACGGAGTTTGGCTCAACTCACTTACGAAGCTTTTCTGGACCTGTGCTTATACTAATATTTTTCATAATTTTTTTGTGTAGGATTGGCCACGATATGTATATATATATTGGCTAATTTTAATTGTTTAATATTCCTGATGATGTTGGCACTGTTAGTCAACGAAAAGCTTTGAATTGTAAATTCAATTATAATTCTTGTATTTGTATTTTGACTTATGTTCTTTATTAATACACAAGAATACATATTACGATATATATATATATATATATATATATATATATATATATATATATATATATATACAATATATTTATTGTATAATAAACAAAACAACTGCTTATATATAATAACCAGAATCATTTAATACTGTTTGTGTTTCAAAGTTTTTCGTCAAAAACAGTTCATTAGGAATGAACTTATCTCAAGTATTCTTATAAGCTCAGTTATGTGGACTATTTTAGTAGTAAACATAATTTGTATATATATATATATATATATATATATATATATATATATATATATATGTATATATATATATATATATATATATATATATATAAATATATATATATATATATATACATATATTTTTATATATATATACATATGGTGATATGTTTCCTTGTAATATAGTTATAAAATTGAAAATGTTTCAAAAACAAGAATACTTTTAATGCATATATTTATTCAAAGCTATTCGCCGATAAAACAGTATCAGCATCTTCAGGAAAATAATTATCTAACAAAATATTTGTACAAAAATTAAATCATATGTACTACAAACAACCATATGATTATAAGTATTGCACTTTATGTAATTTTTTTCTATAACATCAATGACTTTATAAATAGTTTGGTGCCTTGATTTCACTTGAATTTGTTCATCAATTAATTTGTCTTTAACGTTATGCTTATAAATTTCCAATGTTTCACATATATTCATCTTCATTCCTTTATTTAATTCCTTTATTAATTTCATATTTTCTATTTCGGGAAATTCGTTAAATGTTCTTTATATCTTTCCTTTAATTTCTTTTTTGTTTGTCCTACATATAATTTATTACAAGCTTGATATTTTATATTATACATATATATATATATATATATATATATATATTATATATAATAAAATATTTATATTATATTGAATATAATATATATATAGAAAACCAACGCAGACAAATCAAATAATACCTAGTTATTCGAATCATCCATATAACCAAATAATGGCAACGCAGATAATTTATTGTATAGAACGCACAAAATACCAATGAACTTGATCAAATAAAAGAGAAAAATATAATATATCAAATTGGTTCAGAAAATGGTTATAAAAGAAACATTATAGATAAATTCAATAATAACATATTAAGAATTAGAAAATCGAAAATAACTTAGTACATAATAAGAGAGAAAACATTTGGACAACTTTTACATTCACTGGTAACGAAATAAACAAAATTACAAGATTGTTTAAAGCAACAAATTTACAAATTACATACAAAACTGATAATAAAAATAAAATTTAATAAACAATATCAATAATTAAAATAATCTGCATGAAGGAAATGGTGTATATAATATAAAATCTCAAGATTGTAATAAATTATATGTAGGACAAACAAAAAAGAAATTTAAAAAAAGATACAAAGAACATTTAAACGCTTATATCAAACCAATTTGGAAATTTATAAGCATAAAGTTAATGACAAATTAATTGATGAAGAAATTCAAGTGAGATCAAGGCACCAAACTATTTATAAGGTCATTGAAGTTATAGAAAAAATTACATAAAGTGCAATACTTTTAATCATATGGTTGTTTGTAGTACATATGATTTAATTTTTGTAAAAATATTCTGTTAGATAATTATTTTCCTGAATATGCTGATACTGTTTTATCGGCGAATAGCTTTGAATAAATATATGCATTAAAAGTATTCTTGTTTTTGAAATAATTTCAATTTATTATATATATATATATATATATATATATATATATATATATATATATATACATATATGTATATGATGAATAATTACTATCTGGAGTACATCCGTTCATTCTGCAGTCCATAAATTCGCAGTTCCGACGTTTCGCTAGAATCTCATCCAGCATTGACGAGGTGAATCCAACAACAGTAGAAGAGCGAGTGAAGAGAGTAGATAACTCGGCTCCTATATATAGAGGAATGAAGCCAGGCCCATTCACGTAAATACACACATTGACGTCAATCCACACACACCTGATCCAAACAATTACTCACATTCCTTTGCCTTTGTTCACCTTTCTTCCGATAAAATCTATCGATGACACACGTCCACATTGCGGGCATATTCAAATGTCCTTTATTAATGGAACCACTGATATGATTAGCAGACTCTTTAGGAGGCATGGTTTACGTTCCATTTACAAACCTTACATCACCATCGACAAGGTTGTTGGTAACGCCAAAGACAAGATCTTCTAGGAAAACCATGGTGTTTACAGCGTTTCCTGTGGAGTTTGTAAGAAATCGTACATTGGCCAAACGAACAGACGTATCTCAACTAGGATTGAGGAGCACAAACTGGGATTTAAAACAAATAGAAAACGTCGGCATTGTACAAGCACCACTGCGATACAGGGCATACCATTGATTTCCAGTCTTGCTCAAGTGGAAAACTACAGGACTAGAATTATTCGTGAGGCTATAGAAATAGAGAAGCAAGGTAGTCTTAACAAACGCGATGATACTTTGAATTTGCCCGCAGTTTGGAAGTGTGTCATCGATAGGTTTTATCGGCAGAAAGGTGAACAAAGGCAAAGGAATGTGAGTAATTGTTTGGATCAGGTGTGTGTGGATTGACGTCAATGTGTGATTTGACGTCAATGGGCGTGGCTTCATTCCTCTATATATAGGAGCTGAGTTATCTGCGCTCTTCACTCGCTCTTCTACTGTTGTTGGGTTCACCTCGTCAATGCTGGATGAGATTCTAGCGAAACGTCGGAACTGCGAATTTATGGACTGCAGAATGAACGGATGTACTCTAGATAGTAACTATTCATCATATGTTTTCATCCGTGAATGAATACGTATCAGCATATATATATATATATATATATATATATATATATATATATATATATATATATATATATATATGATGAATAGTTATAATCTGGAGTACATCAGTTCATTTTGCAGTGCATAAAATCGCAGTTCCGACGTTTCGCTAGAATCCCATCCAGAATTGACGAGGTGAACCCAACAACAACCTTCTAGCATTGACGAGGTGAACCCAACAACAGTAGAAGAGCGAGTCAATGCTACAAGGTTGTGGTTGGTTTCACCTAGTTAATGCTAGATGAGATTCTAGCGAAACGTCGGAACTGCGATTTTATGCACTGCAGAATAAACGGATGTACTCTAGATAGTAACTATTCATCATATTTTTTCATCCGTGAATGAATACGTATCAGCATATATATATATATATATATATATATATATATATATATATATGATGAATAGTTATAATCTGGAGTACATCAGTTCATTTTGCAGTGCATAAAATCGCAGTTCCGACGTTTCGCTAGAATCTCATCTAGCATTGACGAGGTGAACCCAACAACAGTAGAAGAGCGAGTCAATGCTACAAGGTTGTGGTTGGTTTCACCTAGTTAATGCTAGATGAGATTCTAGCGAAACGTCGGAACTGCGATTTTATGCACTGCAGAATAAACGGATGTACTCTAGATAGTAACTATTCATCATATTTTTTCATCCGTGAATGAATACGTATCAGCATATATATATATATATATATATATATATATATATATATATATATATATATATATATGATGAATAGTTATAATCTGGAGTACATCAGTTCATTTTGCAGTGCATAAAATCGCAGTTCCGACGTTTCGCTAGAATCTCATCTAGCATTGACGAGGTGAACCTAACAACAGTAGGGACTCGCTCTTCTACTGTTGTTGGGTTCACCTCGTCAATGCTAGAAGGTTGTTGTTGGGTTCACCTCGTCAATGCTAGATGAGATTCTAGCGAAACGTTGGGACTGCGATTTTATGCACTGCTAAATGAACTGATGTACTCCAGATTATAACTATATATATATATATATATATATATATATATATATATATATATATATATTAAAAAAATAACCTCAAATAATGTGAGCTATATTTCTTTAACGCTATATGACATTCTGGCGTTTTATGCCCTACAATATGAACTGATGTTCTCCGGATATGAACTATTCATCATAAATATTTATAAATTGTGACTCTTGGATTTATAGATCTTTGTCTATGGTTTGTTTACATTTTACTAACCTACTTCATGACATTCATAACGGAAACGTGGTTTGCCTGTTAACAAAGATTGGTTATATACAACCGAGTTTGCACTCTGTAGCATACAAGTACGTACCAATGACTACAAGCTGTCACTAAAAACTTTTCTTAGAGTTTATTTATTTGGGACGAATTCTTGTACTTGGTTATATAACACTTACTATTACTGCTTAAATTTAAAAATTTTTTTCCCCAGAGTTTTGTTTAATTATTACGTAGACTGAACCCACTGTTCCGAAATGTTACTTTATTTTTTTATTTATTTTTTTAATGATTTGGTTTTTAAAACCAGTTTTACCAACCGACCATCTGACCTGCTTGAGTTAGATCTAGCTGAACCTTTATTTGACTATTCAATTGCGTCTTTCTTGAATAAACTGTAAACGCCAAAGCATGTTTTGCTTTTCAAAACCAGTTCTGCCAACCAAACATCTGACCTGCTTCAGTCAGATCTAGCTGAATCTTTATTTGACTATTCACTTGTCTCTTTCTTGAATGAACTGTAAACGTCAAACCATGTTTTGCTGTTCAAAACCAGTTTTACCAACCAAACATCTGACCTTCTTGAATTAGATCTAGCTTAACCTTTATTTGACTATTCAATTGCGTCCTTCTTGAATAAACTGTAAACGCCAAAGCATGTTTTGCTTTTCAAAACCAGTTCTGCCCACCAAACATCTGACCTGCTTCAGTCAGATCTAGCTGAATCTTTATTTGACTATTCACTTGTCTCTTTCTTGAATGAACTGTAAACGTCAAACCATGTTTAGCTTTTCAAAACCAGTTCTGCCAACCAAACATATGACCTGCTTCAGTCAGATCTAGCTGAATCTTTATTTGACTATTCACTTGTCTCTTTCTTGAATGAACTGTAAACGTCAAACCATGTTTTACTTTTCAAAACCAATTCTGCCAACCAAACATATGACCTGCTTCAGTCAGATCTAGCTGAATCTTTATTTGATCATTCAATTGTCTTTTTCTTGAATGAACTGTAAACGCCAAACCATGTTTTACTTTTCAAAACCAATTCTGCCAACCAAACATATGACCTGCTCCAGTCAGATCTAGCTGAATCTTTATTTGACTATTCACTTGTCTCTTTCTTGAATGAACTGTAAACGCCAAACCATGTTTTGCTTTTCAAAACCAGTTCTGCCAACCAAACATATGACCTGCTTCAATCGAATCTAGCTGAATCTTTATTTGACTATTCACTTGTCTCTTTCTTGAATGAACTGTAAACGCCAAACCATGTTTTGCTTTTCAAAACCAGTTCTGCCAACCAAACATATGACCTGCTTCAATCGAATCTAGCTGAATCTTTATTTGACTATTCAATTGTCTTTTTCTTGAATGAACTGTAAACGCCAAACCATGTTTTACTTTTCAAAACCAATTCTGCCAACCAAACATCTGACCTGCTTCAGCAAGATCTAGCTGAATCTTTATTTGACTATTCACTTGTCTCTTTCTTGAATGAACTGTAAACGCCAGACGATGTTTTGCTTTTCAAAACCAGTTCAGCCAACCAAACATTAGACCTGCTTCAATCGAATCTAGCTGAATCTTTATTTGACTATTCAATTGTCTTTTTCTTGAATGAACTGTAAACGCCAAACCATGTTTTACTTTTCAAAACCAGTTCTGCCAACCAAACATCTGACCTGCTTCAGCAAGATCTAGCTGAATCTTTATTTGACTATTCACTTGTCTCTTTCTTGAATGAACTGTGAGTGCCAACAAACTCTGATTAAGTTGTGTGTTTCTTGACTGACAGCTCTTCTGGTAAAACAAATTAATCATGTTGGAATGTATCTCCGAATTGGAAGTTATCATTCAGTCGGTTAAAATCCATTAATAGTTCTCTTTATAGTTGTCACTTCTTGCAATTCAAAACACCAGTTCCCGATGGCAGTGTCCATTTTCTTGGTATTTTTTAACCCACGGCTCACTTCTACTTTTGCTTCCCCCTTGTAACGGCTCGTGAAGCTCCATTTCAATGTTACCACTCTTGCAAAATGTGTCACCCCTAATACCACTTGAAATAGCAGCGATTATTTTGTTCTGGTAAAAGGAACAATCTGCCTTGAACAGGGATTTTCATCCAATAGTTTTCATCTAATATATGTATTCGGGTATCTGTGATATTAATACCCGTCGTCGACGTTGTCCAGATTGACTGGTTGATCGTCTTTCAGGGAATACATTTTATTGTGTATTTGAATGTTTGCTATAATAATTGGGTGTGATTATCTGTACACTAGCTGTGTGTTTCTGTTGCCTGATCATATTCGCACACGGAAGGTTGATCTTTAATTTCACCTCCCTCTTTACGTTTTTCTGTTTCGCGGTTATAGACTTGAGCGAAGTGATCTTGAATGGAGTTAACATCGCTGTTAGGTTGTAACTCCTAACTAGATTTAGTAGTAACGTTTTTTTACACAAAGAATCAGACCAAATATTGTGCTTTTTATAGAACTTTATTCATAAAACCGTATGTAAACGGCATCCTCTAATTCTTTTTGTTTTCGCTGCTTTCATTTATTTACTTGGAAAACATTCATATTTATTCCCAAGCACTGACACGAAGTTTAAAAGTGTAAATTTTCTCCTTTTAGTGTCTGATATCTTTGGTTATCCAACATCTGAACCAACGTTTACCCGAAACTGTTTTTACGAATATTTTATAAGCATAATTAGTTTATCTGCTAATGATGTGGCAACTATTTTTATTGTAGAAGCCATGGTGAGCTATGAAACGAACTTACAAGAGAACGGTCAAAGGACCGGTCACCTGGCGACGGGCGACAGCCAACTATACAAAACTGCACTGAGACAATTAATTAGCTTCGGTATGATATAAAAACATTCATGAAATATGTATAGACATATCAGTTCAAAAGCATTTGATGTATCGAACGTTATCAATGTGTAACACGTTTTAGATGTGGTAGTACATGCAAGGCCAAGTGTATGATTACCTGGTCCGTACTATATTAAGGATATATATATATTATATATAGATGTAGTAATAAGGTGAATCGATTCTCCACTATTATTATAAAGAATGGCTCCAACTAACCGAAATAAATGAAACTATATCCCACTAGTTTTAATTAACTACTTTATGTAACTTGTAAATAAGGATAAATCAATATTTTTTATAGTGTTATACTTTCTATAGGCTTCTGAGCTACGATCATCTTTTTTGACAAAGAATCAGACCCAAAAATTGGTTTCTCATAAGACTTTATTGAAAAAACAATTTTACGATTGTATTTTCTAACTCTTTGTTTATTGCCGCTTCAATTTATTTACTTGAAAAACATTCATATACATTTTCAAGAACTGACACGAAGTTTAAAAGTGTAAGTTTGCACCTTTTAGTGTCTAAAATCTTTGTTTATCCAACATCTGAACCAACGTTTTACCCGAAACTACTTTATCTTATGGATCTATATCTCAGTGATTATTTGAAGTTATATCTTCTGTGGGCGCGTAACACTTTTTGCCATCTTCCGTATTGAACTGTTTTTAATAACCAACTTTAATTACATTTTTAAAATAAAATATTTAATAAATTAATTCTTTAACATTTATATAAGAGTTTTCATTAAAACCACTATGAACTACATTCTTCAAATGAAGAGTTCATTCTGTCGACCCCGGCCTTACTGACTACCACATATTTTTTGTTTAAGTTTAAAGGCGATTAGGCAGTATGAGTATGATTGCCTACATAGGATAGGAAAGGACTGCGGGTGTAGGAAGAGCTAAGAGGAGAACATACTTACTAAGAACGCTCTGAGAGAGAGAACAGGGTTAATCACGGCTTCCCATAAGCGGGGTTGCGTACCCGAAGATAACCTACTCTCTATCTCTACCCTTACGGATTGTTATACCCGTTGCAATCCCTATAAGAAGACGTATGAGATAGTGTAAAGGAAACTGGCCAGGACTAAGACTATGAGGCTCTGGTAGTGGGGATAGAGGAGTGTCACCTAAAACCTGAGGGGAAAGTATGTGTCTAACCCCTACCAGGACATCCCATGCATAGCATATCTACCCACCGACTTTTAGATCAACATTTACACTCACAAAAAGCTTTCTATAATCCCCTATGCTTTACAGAATGCATTCAAATGATTGTCAAACCTTTTTCATTTTTGTTGAATTTCTGTCTGAGATGGCCTTGAATTTCCTTGTAACAATTGCGATTTTCCTCTATATGCAGTGATCCCCCTCGATTCCCCACTATTGTCTTAGGGCATCATCCCCGTCCTATATCTTTACGAACCTAAATCCTTATTATCATTACTGGTGGTTCGGAATACCCAAATTCATATCATCCTGTCTGGCTCTATGTTCTTACGTCATGTTCATATTTTTGCTGTACAGTAGAACCTTACTGTATCGGACTAAGGGGCTGAGGCTGTACGTTATATAGCAAACGTTATCTTAAAGTGGTTATAATGCAAATAAGAAAGAGGAAGAACTGTAAAACTTTAAAAAGAGAAACAAACTGATTAAAACACGTCTAAGTTTTATTTACCGCGATTAATATCAAATAATAAGTTTGCTGAAGCTAGTGTAAGATTATTACTTGATTTTGTAAGGCAATTTTAAGATTGATGTTAAAGGTTTTTGAGATTCTTTCAAAAATCAGACGTTACTTTTAAAGGATGGAATCTTTTTGGCTAGTTCAAGCTGATCATTTGTTTACACATTATTTACCAACAACTGATAAGTTGTATTATAAAAACTACTAGTATCTCATCACTATGTACTATTGGATCACTTATAGTGGTAATGCTACCTCACAAAACGTGTAAAATACCATGTAAGCAGCCAGTTTACGTGGCTGGGGGTTCCTGTAATATATCTTCAGACCACAGTCTATTATGAGCGATGTTCAGTTTATTAGAATATGGTATAACGAGGCTTTACTGCGCACAAGGGCTAACGGGATGTGTTCATGCCTCCTACGGCCAAGTCACTAGTCTGAGGGTTTGGTCCTTAAGGAGAGGCCAACCGAGAGTTAATAAGGGCCTAATTGTCTTAGATGGGGTACTGAGGTACTGAAAACATGACCGTTTGAAAGGTTCTACTAGTCCTGAGTAATTCTGAGAAAGCGGTCGAAACCCTGGTTGTCATAGGGGTTCGACTCGTTCCAGGGCCCCCAGTCACCCCTCCAAAGGTCTTACTGTAAGGACATAAATATGTTATGGACTCATATCATGGGCCGTGACACCAAGTTCCTGTCTGGCCCTGAAGAAAATCCCCAGAGCCGGAGTCCCGTGTTTGAGGTCGGAACTTGAGAATGGGGGCCGTGGCAATAAACCCTTTTTTGGCCCTGATGAAAGTGTCGAAAGCAGGATTCACGAGTTTGATACCGTGGTATTCCGTGGGGAGGGGGGTGGTCTTGTACTAGAGAAGTGGAAAGGTACTCTTGTGTATCTGTTTCTCAGTGTAATGGGCAGTTGGGAACTGTAATGGACCAGGACAGCTGCTGTTTTCAGTTCACTGTGCGTCGGATGTTTACTATAAACATCTGTATTTCTATACCTAACTCACTAATACACCATGCGATCAACCAGCCCAACTTAACTATGAGGTGCTCGTAATGTTACGAGCTACTCCAAAGGACATCCTACAAAGGTACGTAGCTAAATACACCAGTTTGCAATCTATTAATACAATCAGGGGAAGCTGTATGCGCATCATTACAGAATGATTAATAATAGCGAACTCCTATGCATGGTTGCACCAAAAACCGACTTATCCCACGCAAACCCGTCTCCATTCAACTAAAACTCTGAATAGTTGTCCTCCACTCTTTGTTATTCGTTACATAAGTCGTGCACACAATTACAACTTACATGATTTAACTGTTACGACATGTTGTTTAATTCTGCGATCAGCTGATCCCATGATGTGAAATAATATAAATATCATCGCCTAAAGAAAATAGTAAATAGTGGCATGAGGGGGAATAATGCAACCTGAGCATGGTCACGTATTTGAAGTGAACTTACTCTCAGTTGGGGTCGTGGCACTCCGATAGGGACACTGAATACTACAACCCTGAAAAACTCCCTTGTTCTCCTTCTTGGTGTTTTACACAACTAGAATGACATTATACAACTGCCTCAGCAGGGGGAATTTAGTTGGTTTTAATTATTTATTTTCTCGACAGGAATTTTAACGAGGTCAGAAAATAGTACTGTTTTCTCTTAATGCAATTTTTATTGTTTTTTTTATTGTTTATAAAGGAAAACATTTACTATCATTTATTACTTAAGTAAATTGAAATATAAACTATTTTATTATTCTAATGTAAATTATTTTTGTCTATTGAATATGTTTAACAAGGTATATTTGGAGGTAAATACACATGCACAATAACAAATAGCTCACTCTTGCGATAGATTATAGTCCCGGATGCAGGGATTTAGCGCTGAACTCAATGAAAGGGGAACATATCAGTACGTAGAGTACTTGTTGAGAGTGCTTGTTGGTGAAATCTATTGTCATGCATCAAGTACTTGTGAATACGATTCATGGAATATTTCGCTAAACCGAGTCTACAATACCTCCTGCTTAGCGACGAAATGTTAAGTTATTTCATATATTTAGTAAATTTCCTCACATGTTTATTAAAAAATATGTATATACAATTTAGAGTGTTACGTTGTGGTATAAAGATTCATATTTTAGTGATTTTAAATAGCACAAATCAATTTTACTTTTCATAAAGATCGTCGAAACTACAATGTATTATTTGGTTCCTAATACTACTATCGCGCTTTCCTAGTTTCGTCAGCATTTTCTTTTTTGACTCGTTTCGGGTTTTTCCATTTTCTTGGAATCCCCCAAATAGATGGTTACGATAGCATGTAATTATTTTACAGATCTATTATAATTTAGAATCCATTATGAATATGCTGACAAAGCAATGGTAGCTTAGGTTTTAGAACTCTTTTAAATACTTTAAAATAAAGTATGAAGATTATGACGAAGCTAGGTTAGGTTAGGTCAAGCCAAATCTAATCTGGTGAAGATTGATAAAATAAGTGAGGTAAGGTAAGGGTAGGCTTGTACTGTAAATATTTTACAACTCTCTTACAGAGTTTAGAATAAAGTACAGAAGATTCTTAAGAAGCTAGGCTAGGTTCAGTCAAACCAAATCTTGTCTGGTCAAGATAGATTAGATTTGGTCAGGTCAGGTAAGGCTAGGTTTGTACTGTAACGGTTTTAGAAATCTTTTAATTAGTTTAAATAAAATATGAAGATTCTGACGAAGCTAGGTTAGGTTAGGTCAAGCCAAATTTAATCTGGTGAAGATAGATTAGATTTAGTCAGGTCAGGTAAGGCTAGGTTTGTACTGTAACTGTTTTAGAACTCTCTTAAATAGTTTAGAGTAAAGTACAGAAGATTCTGACGAGGCTAGGTTAGGTTAGATCAAGCCAAATCTTGTCTGGTTAAGATAAATTAGATTTATTCAGGTCAGGTAAGGCTAGGTTTGTACTGTAAATATTTTACAACTCTCTTAAATAGATTTCGAATAAAGTACAGATTCTGACGAAGCTAGATTAGGTTAAGTCAACTCAAATCGGGGCAGGTTAGGTTAGATTCAGTTAGATCAGGTCAACTTAAGTTAGATTGCTACTGTAGGTATTTTAGAATAAAGAACGAAGATGCTGACGAAGCTAGGTCATGTAAGATCGAAATAGATGAAGTCAGGTTAGGTCAGGTTGGTTTAGGTTAGTAATATTAGTATAATAGATTCAAAACGGACGTCAACGGAGCTAGGAATGGGTGAAATAGTGACAATATCCTAGCTAAAGGTTTTATAATAACTTTATTAGTTTAGTAAGTCATTAATAGGTGAAGCACAAATATTAATAATTGCAGGTAAACATAAAAATACGAAGGCAATTACTTTGCTATATTATTTAGTTATATTTACATTGGAAATAAAGGATGTACGTCTGAAGTAGTGAACATGTCATTCACCTATATAGTATATACTGAACATTTTCCTTATAATAAATATCTTTCATTCCGAAATTCATATATTTAAACTTAGTAAAATTAAGAAATGCCAAACTGAAATTAAAAATAATGATTTTTTTAAAAAACCTACCGAAACATCGTTTTTGAAGGCACTTAGAGGTTTTTATTAGATTCTTGATCACAGAGACTGTCGCTAAGCGCGCATAGAACTGTTTTTAAAGGCAAGTAAAAGTCCTTCGGCTCCTATGTAGGCCTATTCGTTTTAATACATTCAACACGTCATAATATTGCGTAAATTTAAACAATGTTATTGTTTTAGAAAAATGAAAATGTATAAAGCCCACCTTTTATATTATAGGAATTCTAATGCTTTACTTTAAGTTCATATTCATTCGTTTGACATTTTTGACATTGAATATTTAAGCAAAATATTTAACTAAATAGAGATATGATGGACAAAGCTATAAGGTTCGTAGCAGCGAGTTTGAATGAGTTTGTTTCCTTCTTTTTATGAGAACAGTAGAATTAGGATCTACTTGGGAAAAACGGCGCTACAAATGCGAGATATGATCCCTTCTACGGAATACACCAGGGAACTTCATCTCTGGCTAATTCTTCAACATATTCTCACATAGCCCGGTGTGACCAGTAGACATCTCGCTAAACACGTGACCTCCTCTCGCTAAACACGAGAAGTTACGAATGTAATAAATCAAGCCGAGAGAGATATGCCGGAATTAATATCCCATTCCGTGTTCTCGCACAAACTTAGAGAGGGAAATATATATAAAGAGAGAGAGAGAAAGAAAGAGAGAGAGAGAGAGAGAGAGAGAAAGAGTGAATGAATTGGAAAATACTTGCATATAAGGCATTAAAATATTAATTTTACATAATTTTTACTAAAACTATTTTACAATCCATCAATCGAGAAGCTGCCTTTCTTACAAAGTCCTTGACCAAGTACTTTAACCGTTACGTAATCCCTGCCCAGACTAGAGTCGAGGATTATGGCCAAAGGGAAGAAAGTTGCCTAAGCCCAAGTACTTCTGTTGTCTCGTATAAATCTCTGCGCACCTGGGCCAAACATTATGTCCCCGCTTAAACGACAAGCAACATCACTGGACCGTCTTTAGTTTACTTTATAATGCTACTCAAGCTCTTGTGCGGGAGATCTTTGCAAACGTACAAGTGCTCCTTATAGAATGTCTTCTTTTCCTTTTCTCCTTCAGTGTTTACTTGTGTATTGCATTATCCGAGATTTGGAAGTGAAAACGTCTGTCGGGTCGCCTACGTAAAGTTACTGGATAGACATAAACGTACAATTTGGTGACAGTATAATTTTCATTAGGTTACGCAATGAGTCGTCTTAAATAGAATTAAATGAAAACATATGATGTCATGCAACAGATGATTTTGTGTCATAGGTAATGTCGTAGGACAGCTGTTTTGCACAAGGCTTGTGTTACGTTTTTGTAGAACTTTGGTATGTAAAAAGGTTATTAATTGTTTTGATTTGGCAATAAATAGAATAATTTATTTAAATTTAGATAACAATACACATAACGATAGTAATAAGTTGTGTATTTTTTTCCAATCTTTGGCCATTCGTATTGTAACCAGTCCTCAGCTCCAACAAAATCAGCATTTCTTTTTTCACCACAAGTTTTCTTGTAAACAATGTTTTCCCTTTTCTTCCATCGATTGAACCATCCATCTGTGGTTTTAAAATCCTGTTTTCCTATTTTTTTTGGCAAGATCTTCAGCTTTTAGACGCACTAGTGGGCCGTCAACTTGAGCATCTTATTCGCGAACATTTTTAAACCACAATTTCAAAGCTGATTCCAATTGCGGATCCTTCCCAGAACGATGTCTTTTGTTGTCAACATTTGCATTACACTTTCATAATGACAAGATTTTTTCTTTGTTGTTCAATATTTTTCATAAGAGAGGTTGAGAAACGCCAAGTTGAGAAGCAGCGTTTCTTTGACTCATTTTTGGTAATTTACTGTACCTATCTAGAATATAAAGTTTTTGTTTAAGACTTAAATCGCGTCTTTTCTTTTGAGATTCTGACATTTTGCTATACTGTCCTTTGAGACTTCAAGTGACACTAAACTCTACAAAACCAACGAAAAAGATCTTTAAAAATTAAGAGTAGATCTGCCCTTAGAATAGCACAACCACCCCTAACTCGGCCGCTACGTAACCTAGGACTATAGGGGTAGTTTCGGATGACGTAGGGGGTTGACGCCTACCTGATCGTAGCCTTAGGGGTGGTTTTGACCACGTCCAGAGGGGTGGGGTGGGGGTAGTTTTTCGAAAAATATTTATTTTCAACCCCTTTAACCTAAGCTAGCCAAATTTGATCAAACCTAACCTAACCTACGTGTGGGGGGTGAAATCGGCTACGTTTAGGACCATCTCCGGGGGTAGCACCGTGTCTTGACTGATAGGGCGGGCCTAGAGTGTATTATCGCGACGGAAGGGGTAGTTTCACCTAAGGGTAGTTTTTCGAAAAAATAAAATCCGACCCACTTACCTAAATGATTAAAGACGACTCTGAATGACCTTGAGCATGGACCAGGGGCCTAATTGACTACGTCTAGTGGTGGTTATTGGATCCAACCCAACCAACCCATAGGGTAATATCAACAGCGTGCAGGTCCATCATGAATGAAGGCGGCTCTGAACGACCTTGAGCATGGACCAGGGGCCTAATTGACTACGTCTAGAGGTGGTTATTGGATCCAACCCAACCAACCCATAGGGTAATATCAACAGCGTGCAGGTCCATCATGAATGAAGGCGGGTCTGAATGAATGAAGGCGGCTCTGAATGACCATGATCATAGACTATGAGGTGTATTTGACTACTTCTAGAGGTAATTAATGGGAAAAAAAACCAAATCAGGCATATGACGCAACAACCCCCGGGACATCCTCCCCGGAGGTAGCTACCGGCGTGGGGTTATCTTAAGATATAACTGTTTAATATATGAAATATCAACGCTCGAACGATCCCAGGCGGTAGGCCCACCCTAAAATGAACGGTATAACCCAGGGTAATGAGGGATACAAGTTGAATGTTAAATGCCGCGTAGGCCGCTCACTCGAACCCTGACGGGCCAGCGCCTTAAAAACAAAATATCTAAAAACATACCAGGTATAGCAACAGAGGTATCTAGTAGGGCCCACCTCCAAAGGTAAAAAAATAAACAGTGTAACAAAGCCTTATCGCTTGAGTGAATACGTTTGACCTACATGTGCAGGCATGCAGAGATAACGCAAATCCCTAGAACCGCAAAGACAAATAGCTACCGGTGGTCTATTTTCATATTATAAAAATAATAAGCAGTTACCTGTACAAAAAAAATAAATACCCTTGCAGATAAGAGAGCAAGAACCTGGACACATAGAAGAATCAAATACGTGTGCAGACAGAAGAAGCAAGGATCTGGACATATAGAAGAAGCAAAGACCTGGACGGATAGGAAAATAAAGGACCCGGACAGGTATACGAGGCAATGCTTGGGCAGATAGAAAAAACAAGGATTTGGACCGGTAGACGAGGTAGGGCTTGGGCAGATAGAAGAAACAACGATCTGGACAGATAGAAGAAGCTAGGACATGGATAGGTAGACGAGGAAGGCTTGGACAGATTGAAGAAGCAATGACCCAGAGAGATTGATGAGGTAAGGCTTGGACAGATAGAAGAAGCAAGAACCTGGACAAATAGAAGAAGCAAATACCTGGACTGGTATACGGAGTAACGTCCCGGACAGATAGAAGAAACAAATATCTGGACAGATAAAAGAACCAAGGACTTCGGCACGTAGAGGAACCAAGACTTGGACAGACGGAAGAAGCAAGGACATGAACAGATAAGAGAAGTAAGGACCTGGACGGATAGAAGAAGCAAAGTACCTGGACAGATAGAAGAAGCAGGGATATGGACAGATAGGAGAAGCCTTGCCAGATAGGAGGAGGTCCTTGACCTGGACAGATAGAAGAAGCAAATACATGGACACATAGAAGAAGCAAAGACCTGGACAGATAGAATATGCAAGTACCAGGACAAATAGAAGAAGCGAGTAGTTGGACAGATAGAAGAAGTAAGGACTTGGACAGATATGAGAAGCACGGACTTGGGCAGATAGAAGAAGCAAGTACATGGATACATAGAAGAAGTAAGGATATGGACAAATAGGAGAAGCAAGGACCTGGACCGATAAAAAGAGCAAATACCTGGACAGATAGAAGATGCAAGGACCTGTACCGATGGAAGAAGCAAGTACATGGACTGATAGAAGAAGCAAGGACCTGGACCGATAAAAGAAACAAGCACCTGGGCAGATAGAAGAAGCAGGTACTTGGACAGATAGTAGAAGTAAGCACCTGGACAGACAGAAGAACCCAAGGCCTACATATATATATAATCAGAAATCAATGTAAATAATCAAATAGCCTCAATGGATATATCCTATAGCTGCAAATGTATCTAGATATAAAGGTATATATGGAGAAACACTAATAAAGAGGCCTATCACAAAACGAGAATAAATATATGTTATAAAACGATCCTAAAACGATGCTAAGCCAACATGCATGCTATCATACATATTCATATATACCGTGTTAAGCCAACATACGTGATAGTCCACATAATGTATTAAACAAATATGCATGTAAACCTGCATACATACTATGCTAAGCCGACTTACACGAATCCCTAAATGTGCCTACTATGTCGGTAAACCACCGGCCAAAGCCTATATGATCTAAGCCTGACACACATTTACACCTCGTCTATCGGGTAGAACCTGACAACTGTATAATACGGGAAGTACTATATGGTATAGCTAACAACGCATAACCTATCACGCCCAAGACGGTCAACAAATATTACAATATAATTAAAAAAAGTTACGCAACCTATATACATACAGTGCTAAGCCAACATTCAGGCATATATACTTTGTTAAAACAGCATGCAATATATTCTAAATAGCCATATATACGTTGTTAAACCAATATGCAGGTTAACCTATACACCCTGTATTAGGCCGATACCCCACACAGGCGTATATACTATGTTAGGCCCACATAATGCGTTAAACAAACATGTGTGTAAGCCAGCATACATATTATGCTAAGCCGACAAGGGCCTACAAATTATAACACATTATATCCAACGCATAGTTTAGCTAAAGGGCTATCACACACTATCCTACAAGTTGCCCACAAATTACCACATAATACCTGATCAATAACACATAGTATCCGATGCATAACCTGACGAAGGGTTAACATATAGTATCCAGAGGCCTCGCTAATGATTAACACATTGTATCCATAGGCCTACTATGTCGGTAAACCACAGGCCTAAGCTTATGTGATCAGAGCCTGACACACACATTTTCACCCCGTCTATCAGGTAGAACCTCAGGCAGGTGACTGTATAATATGGGAAGTACTATATCGTATAGCTAACAATGCATAACCTATCACGCCCATGACGGTCAGCAAATACTACAATATAATTTAAAAAAAAAAGTCACGCAGCCTATATACATATAATACTAACCAATATAGGCATATATACTATGTTAAACCAGCATGCAATATACTCTAAATAGCCATATATACGCTGTTAAACAAATATGCGTGTAAACCTACATAAATACTATGGTAAGCCAACATGCATGCTATCATACTGTGTTAAGCCTAAATACATAATAGAATACATAATGTGTTAAACATATATGTGTGTAAGTTTGCATAGATATTATGCTAAGAAGACATGGGCCTACAAAGTATAACACATTATATCCAGTGTATAGTTTAACTAATTGATATCACACACTATCCCTCAAGTTGCCCACAAATTACCACATAATACCTGATACATAGCCCGGTTAATCATTATCACATTGTATACGATGCAAATCACGACTAGGGCTAACACAATATATCCAAACCATAGCCTGACGACGGGTTAACATATAGTATCCGATGAGAAGTATGAATACATAATATCCGCTGCATAGCTCGGCTAAAGTTCGTCATATAGCACCCGAAGTATAGCTTGACAAACACATAGCATCTCATGAGTGGCGTGATATAAGGTAACACATAGTATCCGATACACAACCTAGGATCGAATATGACGTCATCCAGGTGGAGAACAAGATGGCTGTAATGTTGATACCGAGTTCAAAAGGGCTATGGTGGCTAAGTCTGTTACACGGGCTGATATATATATATATATATATATATATATATATATATATATATATCATACATGGTATTTATGCGAGTTAACTATCAAAGGTTGGTCGTATCTCCATCAACGGGCATCACTGACCGGGGTTTGTAGAAGTTAGGGGTGGTTTTGGATGATGCAGGCGGTCGATGTGACCTTGATCGTAGCCTTGGGGGAGGGTTCAACCACGTCTAGAGGGGTAGTTTTTAGAAAAAATTATTTTCAACCCACTAACCTAAGCTAGCCAGAGTGCTTCTAACCTAACCTACTGTTGGGTGTTCAACCACGTCTAGAGGGGTAGTTTTTAGAAAAAATTATTTTCAACCCACTAACCTAAGCTGGCCAGAGTGCTTCTAACCTAACCTACTGTTGGGTGTGGGGTAAAGATGAGCATCATCACGCCTTCTGCCGTGTACAGAGATATTGTGATGGGTTAGTTAGTGACCCCTCAGTTAGCCTGTGTGATAGGCTAGGCACTGGTAGAGCTATTTACTTAGCTAATGTGACGAGTTATGTGTTGGTAGCTGTGATAAGTAATGCATTGGTAGCCGTCCATACCTTGCTGTTGTCGTAGTTCATGCAGTGGTAGGTTTTCCTTACGGAGCTATTGTCTTAGCACTGATATAGATCTTACGTAAGTATTATCTTGGTCATTGATCGATAACTGTTTTTACGTAGCTATTGTGATGTTGGTAGCTGTCTTTACGAGGCTAGTGTGATGGTTCATTATTTAGTAGCAGTCAATAACGAGTTAGCCTATGCATCTTTAATTGTCTTTACACAGCTATTATGATAGGGTATGTATTGGCTGTTATCTTTTCGTAGCTATTTTAATGGGGTAGGCATTGTTAGATGCCTTTACGCAGTTATTGTCTTTACATAGCTATTATGATAGGGTATGTATTGGTTGTTATCTTTTCGTAGCTATTTTAAAGGGGTAGGCATCGTTAGCTGCCTTTACGCAGTTATTGTGTGACAGGTTATGCATAGCTGTTTTTACATAAGTCTTGTGATAGGTTATACAATATTAGCCGTCTGTACGTAGCTTTTATGGTAGGGTGAGCATCGGTAGCTCTTTTTAACGTAACTATTGTGGCTGTCTTTACGAAGATATCGCTTAAGGTCTTAAATTGATAAAGGGCGTTACGTAACCATTGTCTTAGATTAGGAGTCGGTAACAGTTTTGACATACCTATTGTGGTAGAGTATAAGTTGGTAGCTGTTTTACAGAGATGGTGTCTAAGGTCTCGGTTTGATGGAGAACATACCTGGACAATATGTGTAATGGCCTTGACGGTTTCTGCATAGCTATTTTGGTATGCGTTGATAGCTATAATTATGTCTAGGGCTTAAAGCTTTTGCCGGTGCCTTCACTAACCATAACCCATTTGACTTCGGTGTAGATGTTGGTTGATTAGCGTAAGTTTTTCATTTTGATTAGCTGAAACGCTGATCTGGGCATAGCCGCCATAGCCTATTTGGACTTGGTGTCAATGCTGTTCGTTTGAACTTCGCGTATGTTGGTTGGTTAAACGACGCGTAAGACAGTAGTTTAGTTGAAACGTTGGTTATTTGATCTAGCCTACACAGGACTTAGCCACCATAGCCCTTTTGAACTCGGTATCAACATTACAGCCATCTTGTTCTCCACCTGGATAACGTCATATTCGATCCTAGGTTGTGTATCGGATACTATGTGTTACCTTATATCACGCCACTCATGAGATGCTATGTGTTTGTCAAGCTATACTTCGGGTGCTATATGACGAACTTTAGCCGAGCTATGCAGCGGATATTATGTATTCATACTTCTCATCGGATACTATATGTTAACCCGTCGTCAGGCTATGGTTTGGATATATTGTGTTAGCCCTAGTCGTGATTTGCATCGTATACAATGTGATAATGATTAACCGGGCTATGTATCAGGTATTATGTGGTAATTTGTGGGCAACTTGAGGGATAGTGTGTGATATCAATTAGTTAAACTATACACTGGATATAATGCGTTATACTTTGTAGGCCCATGTCTTCTTAGCATAATATCTATGCAAACTTACACACATATATGTTTAACACATTATGTATTCTATTATGTATTTAGGCTTAACACAGTATGATAGCATGCATGTTGGCTTACCATAGTATTTATGTAGGTTTACACGCATATTTGTTTAACAGCGTATATATGGCTATTTAGAGTATATTGCATGCTGGTTTAACATAGTATATATGCCTATATTGGTTAGTATTGTATGTATATAGGCTGCGTGACTTTTTTTTTAAAATTATATTGTAGTATTTGCTGACCGTCATGGGCGTGATAGGTTATGCATTGTTAGCTATACGATATAGTACTTCCCATATTATACAGTCACCTGCCTGAGGTTCTACCTGATAGACGGGGTGAAAATGTGTGTGTCAGGCTCTGATCACATAAGCTTAGGCCTGTGGTTTACCGACATAGTAGGCCTTATGGATACAATGTGTTAATCATTAGCGAGGCCTCTGGATACTATATGTTAACCCTTCGTCAGGTTATGCATCGGATACTATGTGTTATTGATCAGGTATTATGTGGTAATTTGTGGGCAACTTGTAGGATAGTGTGTGATAGCCCTTTAGCTAAACTATGCGTTGGATATAATGTGTTATAATTTGTAGGCCCTTGTCGGCTTAGCATAATATGTATGCTGGCTTACACACATGTTTGTTTAACGCATTATGTGGGTCTAACATAGTATATACGCCTGTGTGGGGTATCGGCCTAATACAGGGTGTATAGGTTAACCTGCATATTGGTTTAACAACGTATATATGGCTATTTAGAGTATATTGCATGCTGTTTTAACAAAGTATATATGCCTGAATGTTGGCTTAGCACTGTATGTATATAGGTTGCGTAACTTTTTTAATTATATTGTAATATTTGTTGACCGTCTTGGGCGTGATAGGTTATGCGTTGTTAGCTATACCATATAGTACTTCCCGTATTATACAGTTGTCAGGTTCTACCCGATAGACGAGGTGTAAATGTGTGTCAGGCTTAGATCATATAGGCTTTGGCCGGTGGTTTACCGACATAGTAGGCACATTTAGGGATTCGTGTAAGTCGGCTTAGCATAGTATGTATGCAGGTTTACATGCATATTTGTTTAATACATTATGTGGACTATCACGTATGTTGGCTTAACACGGTATATACGAATATGTATGATAGCATGCATGTTGGCTTAGCATCGTTTTAGGATCGTTTTATAACATATATTTATTCTCGTTTTGTGATAGGCCTCTTTATTAGTGTTTCTCCATATATACCTTTATATCTAGATACATTTGCAGCTATAGGATATATCCATTGAGGCTATTTGATTATTTACATTGATTTCTGATTATATATATATGTAGGCCTTGGGTTCTTCTGTCTGTCCAGGTGCTTACTTCTACTATCTGTCCAAGTACCTGCTTCTTCTATCTGCCCAGGTGCTTGTTTCTTTTATCGGTCCAGGTCCTTGCTTCTTCTATCAGTCCATGTACTTGCTTCTTCCATCGGTACAGGTCCTTGCTTCTTCTATCTGTCCAGGTATTTGCTCTTTTTATCGGTCCAGGTCCTTGCTTCTCCTATCTGTCCCTATCCTTACTTCTTCTATGTATCCATGTACTTGCTTCTTCTATCTGCCCAAGTCCGTGCTTCTCATATCTGTCCAAGTCCTTACTTCTTCTATCTGTCCAACTACTCGCTTCTTCTATTTGTCCTGGTACTTGCATATTCTATCTGTCCAGGTCTTTGCTTCTTCTATGTGTCCATGTATTTGCTTCTTCTATCTGTCCAGGTCAAGGACCTCCTCCTATCTGGCAAGGCTTCTCCTATCTGTCTATATCCCTGCTTCTTCTATCTGTCCAGGTACTTGCTTCTTCTATCCGTCCAGGTCCTTACTTCTCTTATCTGTTCATGTCCTTGCTTCTTCCGTCTGTCCAAGTCTTGGTTCCTCTACGTGCCGAAGTCCTTGGTTCTTTTATCTGTCCAGATATTTGTTTCTTCTATCTGTCCGGGACGTTACTCCGTATACCAGTCCAGGTATTTGCTTCTTCTATTTGTCCAGGTTCTTGCTTCTTCTATCTGTCCAAGCCTTACCTCATCAATCTCTCTGGGTCATTGCTTCTTCAATCTGTCCAAGCCTTCCTCGTCTACCTATCCATGTCCTAGCTTCTTCTATCTGTCCAGATCGTTGTTTCTTCTATCTGCCCAAGCCCTACCTCGTCTACCGGTCCAAATCCTTGTTTTTTCTATCTGCCCAAGCATTGCCTCGTATACCTGTCCGGGTCCTTTATTTTCCTATCCGTCCAGGTCTTTGCTTCTTCTATATGTCCAGATCCTTGCTTCTTCTGTCTGCACACGTATTTGATTCTTCTATGTGTCCAGGTTCTTGCTCTCTTATCTGCAAGGGTATTTATTTTTTTTGTACAGGTAACTGCTTATTATTTTTATAATATGAAAATAGACCACCGGTAGCTATTTGTCTTTGCGGTTCTAGGGATTTGCGTTATCTCTGCATGCCTGCACATGTAGGTCAAACGTATTCACTCAAGCGATAAGGCTTTGTTACACTGTTTATTTTTTTACCTTTGGAGGTGGGCCCTACTAGATACCTCTGTTGCTATACCTGGTATGTTTTTAGATATTTTGTTTTTAAGGCGCTGGCCCGTCAGGGTTCGAGTGAGCGGCCTACGCGGCATTTAACATTCAACTTGTATCCCTCATTACCCTGGGTTATACCGTTCATTTTAGGGTGGGCCTACCGCCTGGGATCGTTCGAGCGTTGATATTTCATATATTAAACAGTTATATCTTAAGATAACCCCACGCCGGTAGCTACCTCCGGGGAGGATGTCCCGGG
Source organism: Prosapia bicincta (assembly GCA_036971475.1). Classification (NCBI taxonomy): domain Eukaryota; kingdom Metazoa; phylum Arthropoda; class Insecta; order Hemiptera; family Cercopidae; genus Prosapia; species Prosapia bicincta. The sequence continues at coordinate 51,431,444 of JBAIZL010000009.1, read as the reverse complement.
GGTTGTTGCGTCATATGCCTGATTTGGTTTTTTCTCCCATTAATTACCTCTAGAAGTAGTCAAATACACCTCATAGTCTATGATCATGGTCATTCAGAGCCGCCTTCATTCATTCAGACCCGCCTTCATTCATGATGGACCTGCACGCTGTTGATATTACCCTATGGGTTGGTTGGGTTGGATCCAATAACCACCACTAGACGTAGTCAATTAGGCCCCTGGTCCATGCTCAAGGTCATTCAGAGTCGTCTTTAATCATTTAGGTAAGTGGGTCGGATTTTATTTTTTCGAAAAACTACCCTTAGGTGAAACTACCCCTTCCGTCGCGATAATACACTCTAGGCCCGCCCTATCAGTCAAGACACGTTTTTCCAAAAATTTTTCGAAAACAACCCCCCCCCTAATCCACCCCCTGAGATACCCCCGGAGATGGTCCTGACCGTAGCCGAGGTCACCCCCCAAACGTAGGTTAGGTTAGGTTTGATCAAATTTGGCTAGCTTAGGTTAGTGGGTTGAAAATAATTTTTTTCGAAAAACTACCCTTAGGTGAAACTACCCCTTCCGTCGCGATAATACACTCTAGGCCCGCCCTATCAGTCAAGACACGTTTTTCCAAAATTTTTTCGAAAACTACCCCCCCTCCAATCCACCCCTGAGCTACCCCCGGAGATGGTCCTAAACGTAGCCGAGGTCACCCCCCACACGTAGGTTAGGTTAGGTTTGATCAAATTTGGCTAGCTTAGGTTAGTGGGTTGAAAATAATTTTTTTCGAAAAACTACCCCCCACCCCTCTGGACGTGGTCAAAACCACCCCTAAGGCTACGATCAGGTAGGCGTCAATCCCCTACGTCATCCGAAACTACCCTTATAGTCCTAGGTTAAGTAGCGGCCGAGTTAGGGGTGGTTGTGCTATTCTAAGGGCAGATATACTATTAAGTTATGTAAAATCACACTGAAATACTGTAATAAACGTTCATAAAAATTCACTGTTAAAAAATACAGTAGGACTGTACTGTAAATGGTTCAGTAGTAACATCAACTAATGTTAACAAACAGCTAAAGTCGACTCAGCGAGGCTAGGGTGTTTGCGTAAACAAAGAGTAAGGGAGACATTCTGAGAACTGTGCTAAGTGCTGAAACCTTTATAAAGTATTTCTGTCATTCTAAAAATAAACATTCTATGAATTGGGCGTCATTGTGTGTTGCACGTGCTGTTTACACTACTTTGTAGACATTTTTACTTGGTATATGCTAGTATACGTTGACGCACATGATTTTGCATGGCAAATTAAATGATAATAATAAGCGAACAGATGATTACAATAAGCGGCATAATTACAATGTATTAATATACGTCCGTGTTTGTTTTTCAATGAAACGATAACAATAACCGAATGATAACATTAGCCGTGATCACAATAAGCGGCGCCGACTTTATAATAATTTATTTAAATTTAGATAACAATACAAATAACGGTAGTAATAAGTTGTGTATTTTTTTCCAATTTTTAAAACGAAAACATTCTCTGATGCTTTTTAAGAACCTTTTTCAAATGAATTTGTTTTAAAAAAATTGTATTCAGTTAACGCCTAAAAACTGTTTTTTGTTACATTATTTTTAATTATTAACTACAATAAATAATAGTTTTTATTAAATAGATTCCTAAAATAAAGATATAAATATCAAATAAAAAATGTATGCATTCATATTTTTGGTGATTTTTAATAAAAAGTTTGGAAAATACTAGCTCTAATGTGTTTTTTATAGTTCAAATTTTAGTGTTGAACTATAAAAAAATCTGTATTATTGTTTATTATAAAATTAATGTTTATAATCTTATATTTTCATTTCATTCGCTGAAAGTGTTGCAGAACTATTAGCTCTACGCTTACATTCTGAGTCAAGCAGATACAACACATGAATAGCATTATCCTGATGTCGATGACATAGAAGGAGAAATTATATTCCTTGGCACATAGATGTCTCCCCCCCCCGTTCTCCCTGTTATAATGTAGCATTGAAATGAAGTATTTTAAAACTTTTATTTTAATGTCCTAGTGCAAAAACGTTTTTTTTTGGGTGGTATATCTGTGTTTACAGATGAATGTGTCATTCTTAACAAGTTCGTATTCTGTTCAGCGCCAACTACGTCATTAGCATTGTGATTCACTGTATTGAGCATAACACAGGCACAAATGCGTATTGCGTATTGCATCGGTTTATCGAAAAAGTATGGTACATTCATTTTACAAATTTTTACTTCTAAAGTGTCTTTGGTGCACACGCGGGTCTATTACAGGCCAAATTAACAACAATCACTTCAGATTTAAACCTATTCCTCCAGTTTTGGTTGAATCCTATAAGTATTTATTGATCATATTACCCCTGGTGGCATGTCTCTATCAAGACACAGAGGTGTAGTGACAATACTCACAGACAGTTGCACTATTGGCAATGACGAGAGGAGGCAAATGCTCTGTGAGTAATACATCCCTCTCTATAAAATACTTGCTCACATACGCATACGCGATCGCCCGCACACACAGACTAGACTATAATGACCTATGACATTTGATTACTAATCGATTATGTACTAATAATTTGCTATTTTAAATTCATTTAATAGCAGTTAGTAAATCACTGACGTCATTAGGGCGCTCTCTGAGTAAAGCACTCATTTACATCGTTGTCTGACTTTAAAATCCACTTCAGTTTTAATTGCATAGATTTATTTGAACGCTCGGACAATAATTAGAGGTCCCAATTAGAAAACAATTGTTGTAAACCGTTTACTATTGTGAAGCTAAATTGCCTATACGGAGCCGTGAATTTCTATTCGAGCCTGCCATGCAAGTATACATGTTTGGCCATGGTTACCATTACATTTGTTATATGCGCTGCTCACCATCCGAGAAGTTAGCTACTTGATTGGACTCTTTTCCATATTCCGGCAACGTCTGAACGTTTTCTTTTTGGCATTCTAAAACGTCTTATGCTAACGTAACTTCCTTCCTCCCTCCCCCAAAACCCAGTTTCAGAATCAGTTAAAATGTCAATACGGCAATAAATGCAATTTTCCTGATACTTAGGCACAAACTGTGGCTTTTTGTTACAAATTTTAATTTTATTATAATTTGTAAAACATTAAAAAAAAATTTCAAGACTTTGTCATAAAAAATACGAAATTAGTCAGTCAATCCAGTAGGTCATAAAATAAACTTGTCCCTAAACACAAATTATTACTTGACATATGAAAAAGAACAGCCTTAAGCGCTGCCTCAATAATCACTCCTTGATCCCATATTCTTACCCTCACCTATTCTAAATGACAGTTGCTCCAAAATCTCAGGGGCCACTAAACCTACTCTGCCTGACATCCTAGAATTATAATTTTTATGTGATGAATATTACTATGTGATATACCGTTATAAAAATCCTGTTTAATAAGTGATAATTGTGATTAAAAATCAAACAGATATTTTGAAAATGAAACAAATAATATTTATGTAGAAATGAAATGGTATTTAAAAATACATGTTTTAAAATTGTTATAAATTTATAATATTGGAGTCTATAAAATTAAGGTACATTCTTTAAATGCCATTTCAAACTTGCTATTTTCATTATCACACCTTACCAGATTCCAGGCAACACCATCAGCTGATGTATTGTCAGCAGTTAAAGATGTCCTGAAACTAGTCAAGTGTAAATAAAACTACAGAGTAAGGGTGGGCGTTTAAAGAAACCAGAAATAAATTATTCAGAAGAGTCTAGCAATGAGTACGAAAACCATTATATTAAAATGAAACATTTGTTGTAACAAAACCGTCCTTATTAATAAGATAACAGTTCCCACATCGAGCCAGCTTTATGAATCATTCATTCGATGAGCATTACATTCAACAACTTATTTTTAACAAAAATTGTTGTGTACCATAATCCCCGAATGCTAACCCTAATTTATCAATTGTTGCAAATGTTTTGTAAACAAATATTCACCTTGAACTAACCAAAAAGATCACGGGCCCCAACCGTAATGTCTGATTTTTGGAAGAACCTCAAAAACATTCAATTTCAATCTGATAACTGTTTTAATAAAAGTAAGAGACAATCTTACAGTAGTTTCTGCAAGCGTTTTATCTGATTTATAATCACTGCAAATAAAACTTAGACGTGTTTTAATCAGTTTAGGTCTATTTTTAAGATTGTACAGTACTTTCTCTGTTTTATTTTCTCTATAACCACTTTACGATAAGGTTTGCTTTATAACAGACAGCCCTCAGTACCAATTAGTCCGATATAGTTTGGTTCTACTGTACCGCAAACATTTGGACATGACGTAAGAACATAGTGCCAGACGCGATGATATGATAATCCTGTTTACTACAGATGATAAAAAAAGTTTAGGTTGTGGAAGATGATATAAGAGAATCGAAGTGGGAAATAAAGGGGGGACTACTGCATATAGGGATAAATTGCAATTGGTGTCAGGAAATCCAAGGTCAACTGAGTAAAAAAAAAAATGAAAAAGGTTTGAAAATCATTTGGATGAATACTTTAAAGCATAAGGGGTTTATTAATAGCTTTGTATGAGTGTAAATGCCCATCTAAAAGATGTTAGATATGCTCTGCATGGATATACGGGTAGGGGGTGGACACATAATCTCCTCTCTGGATTTAGGTAAGTGACACTTCTCTATCCCCAATACCAGGACATCGTGGTCTTTGTTCTGGCTAGTTCCCTTAACACTTCTTCACACTTCTACTTATGAGGACTGTAACGGGTAAACCAATCCCTAAGGGTAGAGATTGGGAGTATGTTATCTTCAGGTACGCAACCCCGCACACTTGAAGCCGTGATTAACCCTGTATCGTTAATCAGGGCGTTCTTACTGTCCCCTCCTTAATTCTACCTACACCCGCAGTCCTTTCCTATCCTATGTAGGCAATCATTCTCATACTGCTTAATCACCGTTAAATTTAAACAACAAATATGTGACAGTCAGTGAAGCCGGGGTCGACAGAATGAATTCTCCATTTGAAGAATGTAGCTCTTAGTGGTTTTAATGAAAACCCTTATATAGATGTTAAACAATATATTTAATAAATATTTTATTTAAAAATGTAATTGAAGTTGGTTATTAAAAACGGTAGGGGATGTTTTCATTCCAAAAATTTATACAAAAATATTTAAGATTTAAATTTAATTATATTCTGATTTATTCAAATCATTTTATTAGTTCACACTCTCCTTAAGTATCTTGTTCAAATTTTCAGTCGTTAATACTTTTTAATCATCCATTCAAGTTCGAATACATTTTTTTAAAACTTATAGTGGATGGCACTATATGTTAATACTGTTATGCTTCAAATATTAGTTAATTAAATATATTTAATAATGAAATAATTTTAGTTTTATACCGGAGAATAACTTCCCACAAAAGGTGCTAGGCAACCAATATTTCTATTTCGTCCCATTTGGCTTAAATTAATAGATAATTTATGACTTCATAAAACCATAAGTAGACTTTACTAGTTAGATAAATTATGGTGATAGAACAGCTGTTTTAATGAATAGGTTGTTGCTTTATTTATAGACTATTAATTGTAGTTATTTAATAAAACGTAACTGAATGAAATTTTTCCTTGTGGAACTAAGTAGGAATTGAGTTGAAATTTGTATTTATATATTTTTGTTTGTAGTTATAAAATATTTTGTAACTGTTAAAATATGGAACAGTAAACTTAATAAGTATAATAATGTTGTATAATAAAGTACATACAACGTAAAAGCAACTGTTGTATAAAACCATGTGTTATCATTTAATGCAAGACATATCTGACGCAGTCAGATATCTCATATCGCGAACTGAAGGTTATTTCACCATGCCAAATTGTGGCAGGCACTCCTAAAGAAGATTTCTATTCAAATAATCCCTGTAATATAAGAACGTATTCCTCTTAGAGCAGCAGATGTCTATAGCTTTATCTGTGCTCACTTTCCTTGACGCTGTATCAACACGGGCATAAAGGAATACAGTTCTGTTCGACTCCGAATAAGAGTTGCTATATCTCATAGATTCCCCTCCACAACAGTCAGGAATACCTTTTTTTAGCTTCCCATGTCACAAAGTGTCTTTGTAATTCCTAATGCGCCTTTAAACGCTAAAAAAGTGCATAAAAATGTTTAATACTGTAACGTGAATAATTTTTATATATTAATTCTTAAAGGGTTAGGATGTTAAAAATTGCAGTTATTCGTTACATAATTAGTTATTTGACCTGCAATGTCAAGAAATAAATTGAATTTAAGAATGGTGCATTCAATTATTAATTTTACCAACAAAATTTAAATTTGAATAAATCGAGTTTTACTGCACAAAATTAAACAAAAATAAATAAAAAGAAAATACATCTAAAACGTTTACACTATTTTATATCTGGTTTTACATTCTTTTAGCATGTCATGAATTTATGAAAACTTTATATTATATTAAAATATATGGCATGACATATGATATCCACAAGAAATAATTAAAGTACATTTAAATTTAGCTTTATTCAACATTTAAAAAAATTGATATTGTATCACACAAACTATCACTTCTCGCGTTTTAAAAATATAGAAACTTGTACCGTGACCAGTTAAACTTTGAAAGTTAAATTTGGATTTCACATCACTTTATGTTAAAATTAGAACTTATCTGAACTGCAATTTCTGAGGTAGAACATGGCTCCTGGAATCAGATCTCGCCATTCAGCATTTTATATTTGAGTTGATTGACAACCTCGCCCGGTGTTGAGTATTAGTGTAGCAATATTTCTTGGAACAAAATAAAATAATAAGTGATACCTTCACATAATTAAAACTGTAAAAATTAAAAAAATTCATTTTGCTCGCCCCATCTTGTGACGTTTGTATGGGTCTACGACCGCCAACCAATGAGAAAGAGATTAAGGCTACAACTCGAGTTTTTAAACTTCTGCGCAACGTTCCGGCGAATTTTTCAAATGCAGGTTTTGTGGATATCCTATCTCAACCAGAGTAATTTACTTTATAATTTACAATTTTTTTTTAATTTTATATTTTTAATTTAATATCTCGGCTTGTTTTCTGAAGCTGCTGTAATATGTAACATTTGTTTAAAATATTTTTACAATCTTATGGATAAAGAAAATAAGAAACTGCTTGTTATGTTTATGGCAATGTACGCGATATTTGGTGCTAAATGTGTTGGGGAAACGAAACTGTGTAAGATTGATCAATCGCATGGAAACCTGTAGTTCCCTTAGACGAGATGCTAGTCAATACTAGAGGGTCTTACGACTAATTAACTGTTAGAAACGTGAGACTCAATAACCAATCAGGGACGTACTGCAGTCTACCAAACACTTGGATTAGTTGTGTCAGCTCTGTGTATGTGTTTAGACAGGCCCGCCCAGAGAAATATCAGGCCACTGGGCAAACATGAGTACGGGCCTCTGCATTACTTCCAACATAGGCCTATGTACAACATATCTTATATTCCAACATAGCCCTGTATAACTTAGGAGATTATAAATAAATGATTGTTTGCGTGTAAAAACCAGGCCTACTGGATCTAATCTGTGTATGTTTTGTTGAAATAAACTGCCATTCGTTTACAGCAGTGCATTTTGAGTGAATAGAACATTTTATTTTTATCAGTATTACTTTCGTTTTAAAAGTTTTACCAATTGTACCTTTTATAATTTGTCGATATAATTTTTTATCTCTTTTATGGGTACCGCCACTCGAGTAGTTATTTCCGCAGTAAAACAACACCAACCTGGGCTGTTGGGGATTTGCCCCCTCTCTTGGTGGGCCTGTGTATAGGTCACACACACACACACACACACACACACACACACACACACACACACACACACACACACACACACACACACACACACACACACACACACACACACACACACACACACACACACACACACACACACACACACACACACACACACACACACACACACACACACACACACACACACACACACACACACACACACACACACACACACACACACACACACACACACACACACACACACACACACACACACACACACACACACACACACACACACACACACACACACACACACACACACACACACACACACACACACACACACACACACACACACACACACACACACACACACACACACACACACACACACACACACACACACACACACACACACACACACACACACACACACACACACACACACACACACACACACACACACACACACACACACACACACACACACACACACACACACACACACACACACACACACACACACACACACACACACACACACACACACACACACACACACACACACACACACACACACACACACACACACACACACACACACACACACACACACACACACACACACACATACACACACACACACACACACACACACACACACACACACACACACACACACACACACACACACACACACACACACACACACACACACACACACACACACACACACACACACACACACACACACACACACACACACACACACACACACACACACACACACACACACACACACACACACACACACACACACACACACACACACACACACACACACACACACACACACACACACACACACACACACACACACACACACACACACACACACACACACACACACACACACACACACACACACACACACACACACACACACACACACACACACACACACACACACACACACACACACACACACACACACACACACACACACACACACACACACACACACACACACACACACACACACACACACACACACACACACACACACACACACACACACACACACACACACACACACACACACACACACACACACACACACACACACACACACACACACACACACACACACACACACACACACACACACACACACACACACACACACACACACACACACACACACACACACACACACACACACACACACACACACACACACACACACACACACACACACACACACACACA
>JBAIZL010000009.1:51327348-51417348 GCA_036971475.1 Prosapia bicincta | reverse complement strand
AGTATACTATAACAAAATGTTTAACTTGTAGTAACAGAAAATGTTTCAGCAATTCTGCTGCCATCGCCAGTGAGGAACATACACTATACTCTGTGTAGTGAGCCCTGGAGCTGGAAGTACTTGGGGCATCCCGATAAACACACCCAGACTCAGGAACTATCCCCAGCTGTTTCGGAAATGAGTCATTTGATGGTTACCCCTTTACGAGAATATAATTTTTATAAAACATAATACGATTATTTTCATCAGTTTCACCAAAAAATGAATAGAAAATTATTAAATGGCTATATTTTACATAATCATTTCTCTATAATTAGTGTTAATCATGAATGCAAGCTATTAGTTTGAGTGATCTATGTGTCCAAAATGATTTTAAATGTGTTCAATGAAAATAACCGTAATATTTTACATAAATAATTTATATCCTCATAGACAGATTACCATAGGTTAACTAATTGGTGAAACTGTTTATTGGGGTGATGGTAGGTAGTCATAGATCCAGGGCTCAACCAAACCTATACCGAGTGTAGAGAATGTTCGACCTTGATGATGAAGATAGCTACTTAAACATGTTTGGTGATAAAAACATTTTGGGACAATTGAGTTATAGTGTTCTATATGTATGCTAGAGTTATAAAAAATAATATAAATAAAATTAATTGCTACAATAATACCTTAGTTTTTGTGATTGCGCTAAATAATCACAGTATAATAACTATCGACTTGTTTGTACGTAAACCTACGGACGTGCAATATTTCTGTTGCACATTTATTTTGTATGTTGGCACATTCAGGGTTTGAATATATTATGTATATTAATGAGATTCTTTACACATTTTCCCTGTAGGATTAAAAGTATTTCGTATATTTGTCCTTGGATATATCAACACTTTATGGGTCATAATATTTTAATTACTTGAAAAATAGAACTTTTATTTAATAGGCCAAATAATGCAGATTGTACTGTAGTTTCAAGTAAGCTCAGGTTTAATTTTTTAAATATTGTTTTTTTTTCACTTATTTCTGTTTATAAAAAAGTACGTTAAAAAAAATATAGCTTGGAAACTATATCTCTCAAACCATTTGATATGTATGGCTCAAATTGTTATATTCTACTTACTCTCTTATATATTATATAAGTAATATTTAAAATATTTTATATTATTCCCTAAACCAGACTAAATAAAACTATAATGGGTTGTTAATTTCTTCAAAAATATGATTTTATTTGAAAATGCCTTTCGATGTACAATTTATCTTGATTTAGCATGATGTCCTTTGTCTTTTCAATGTCGTCAGTACTTTTAAAATTATTTTTGTTTATTCAAAGTTATTTTTTTAAAAAAATAATTCAACGTAGCTCGAGGCGTGTATCTCAAACTATTACAAACTGAAATGTGTAGGAAATCTATAACAAAATTTAAGTGTCCAGAATTATTTTTGATATCCTTAAATCATATTTTTGGTCAATAATACTCTCTTGTTTACCTCCCCTTTATTTGTATATCTACTTTGTATAACTCTCTTGTATTACCATTGAAAACCATATACAGACTTATGCCTCACTTGTGTATCATAAGACTTACGTAAGCAGGTTCCAAAATGATTCTCCGAAACCCCTTGAAGGGTAAAAGAACATGTCTCTTGCTATAATATACTTTGCACAATTATTATTACTTATGTTTAATTTTTACTATTGTTAAAGTTAAGTATACTCGACTTCAATAAGCACCAACTCTGTCTGTTCCATCACGCCAGAACTTGTGTTTAATAACAAATCTGCAATTCCCTTTAATGCAAAGTAAATATTCCCACTTAGCATAATTACAACTAAGACGGTACAGTCTACTCTGCAATGTACAGTCTAGTAGGAGAAGAGGAGAACATTTAGATAAGAGAAACATCACTACTCCTGTAATAACTCTTTGGTTACTAGAATAACTTGTTTTTAACTTTGATTCATATAGCCATTTTTTAATGGTCTACCAAGTGCTAAGTAATTATGATCGACCAAATTAAAGCAAGAAACTAATGTCTTTCATTTAAAACTATGGGAACTAAAGACAAAATACAACATGATATCACGTGTCCAAGGACTTGCCAAAGTAGCTTACGTTTACCTGCCTTTAGAAGATATGTACGTATTATTTCCTGTCAGTAACTTTCGGAAGCAATCATTGATTAGACCCGGTACAACCCTCGGTCTATATATATATATATATATATATATATATATATATAGATAGATAGATATAATTGATATCACAATTATTAGAAATGAAACGAGTTTAGAATATATGATTTACCGTAAACCTACATTAACCAATCAAATAATACCTAATTATTCCAACCATCCATATAATCAGAAAATGGCTGCTTTATATAATCTTCTTTATAGAATGAATAAAATTCCCATGAGCAATGAAAATAAATTGAGGGAAAAAACATAATATACCAGATAGCCGTAGAAAATGGTTACAAAAAGAAAACGGTAGATAAATTGAATTATAATATATTACAAAAACAAATAAAAAATAATATTCATTACAATAGTAGTAATAATAATAATACTATATGGAGTACTTTTACTTACACTGGTTTTGAAATAAAAAATATTTCCAAATTATTTACTAATAAAAACATAAAAATTGCATATAGAACCAATAGTAGAATAATAAATATAATTAACCATAATAATAATATAAATAGTAGGCCTATACATGACAAAAATGGAGTATATAAATTAGAATGTGAATTTTGTAATAAAGTTTATATAGGACAAACAAAGAAAAAATTAAAAGAAAGGTATAAAGAACATTTTAATGCTTTTTTTAAAACCAAATATATATAAGTCTAATTTCGCAACCCATTGTATTAATAATAATCATATGTTTCCTAATATAAATAATATGAAAATTATAAAAGAAGTAAATAAAGGGTTAAAAATGAACGTATGTGAAGCATTTGAAATTTACAAACATAATATTAATAACAAATTAATAGATGAACAAATTCAAATACGTTCTAAATACCATACTTTGTTCAATGTATATAATGTTGTGGCAGCAGTGGAATAGGTTTGGCAATATTGTAATAGATTTGGCAACTGTGTATTGCTTTATCTAGTAAATTCATGTTTGTTAGACAGTTCTTTTATCATTCTTACTATTGTAACTCCTGAAGATGTTGGTAATGTAAACCAACGAAAAGCTTTGAGTTTATTGTTCAATAAATTAAATATTCCTGTATTTGTGTGTATTATTTGATCTTAAATATATATATATATATATATATATATATATATATATATATATATATATATTGAATGATGAGATTTTTCCGTTATATCGTAGGCTTAGTTGAAATAACAAAATTGTAAGAATTATTAAAAATATATCGTTAAAAATAAATTAAAAAGTAAAGGACAGGTATAAAGTTTTAAGCTTCAGTGTCACTCTTGCAATACAAGTAAATGTGCGCACGTGACTGACAAGCCGACTCATCGTTGTGTGGCAGAGGAGGATGACATTGTTGTCTGACCTAGAAGTAGGGTAGATCGATGGTATTTATAGATTTGTTACTTCTTACGGGTCGTGCACTGGGCAGTATTGTTGTTGCTGCGGCAGAATTCACATTTGTTACAACTTGGAATTAAACCATTTAGACGATACACAGATGGCCTTGACACAGATTTCCCTTTGCTGGTAAAATATGTTTAGCGGAAGGATTTCGCAAGTGCCCATGTGGAAAAGTCCTTGCGGCTTACTGTGTATTATGTAAAGATTAAGATGGTCTCCACTTATGTGGAAATCTTATACCCTTGGACATGACAACTCTTGGGACGAAATGAAGGAGTTAGGGACTTGTCATGTAGGTTTGCGGTTACTGTGTTAGCTATGATTGTAAGCACTCTGTCTCTCACCACACTTTATATAGACTTTGACCGGCTGAGCTGTACCAAAAAAACTTTTACTATCGTTCAAGTGTTCAAAATCAGCTAACACGTCGTCATTTTCTATATCCGCTTATATATTAGGGACTTAATTAATTAATAAAACGTGACATCTAGATTTTAAAATAAGTAATAATATTTACATGTACTTGGCGCCTGTAAATAAAAGAAAAAGAAGAAACAAATTTTGTCTATATCCTAGTAGTGCAACAAACTGTCGGATGGAAGGACGCACTGCCTAATGAACTGAAAGCCTACAAGCCGTCTGCGTGCAGTGCCTCGTAAAGTGTTGAAATGCAATTGGGCCAAACGATGATGCAAGATCCGTGATTTGTCTTACCATTGTGTTGCTTTTGTACTTTGTGTTCGTTCAGGTGTATCGAGGAAATTTAAAACTGTTTTAAAAGATATATCCGCCATTGACAGTCCATAGCCTTTTCACATCATATAAACACATTGAAAAACTAAATCAAGTCCACTCCCCTCAAGTTAATTCTCTCCTAAACATTTTATAATTTACTTTTCGCTTTCTTTTCTATATATCTTAGTTTAAACCTATTTGGTTTTCATCGTGAAAATCGTCTATATATTTTTATATTTTACTTGTTTTTAATACTAGTTTAGTCGTAATGGTTTGTGTATTCTTTAGTAACCGCTTTAAATCATATTAAAAGCATACATTGTATTTTGCTTCAAGTTTTGTAATTTTTCACATCCGTAGATCCATTGAATAATGCAGTGTTTATTTTTACTGTCTCGCTACGTCATTTGTTTACATCTTCATTTTTGTTCCTGAGGGCCAGCAGCAGTTACAACTGCAGCCCCGATGCGTTGATAGTAATAAATTATTTAAATTTCCGTTTGACACATATTTGTTTCTTTTTGTTACAGTAATTAAGAGTTTTATAATTCTTTTGCATACCTTAAGCATAAATATGCTCAACTCTGGAAAATAAAATTGAGAAATGTTATTAAGAAATAATTACCTTTACGTTTTTCGTTTAATCAGCTTTAAGTTTGTGGCAATTAAAGGTTGTCTGCAGAGATAGTTGTCAACAACATGAAACAATATATCTTGTTGCTGCCATTAGAAAAATTAAAATATTTTTGAAATAACAAACACAAAATGATTCATTAATTAGACACACACAATTTTATAAAGCATGTTTTTGTTTATAAAAATCATGAACAAAATTAATATTCTACAATATCAATTTAACTATTTAAAGAATTCTGCCAACAAGTTTAGTTGTTGACATGTGAGTGTTCTTCATTTTGGTACACGTGATTGCATCTTTGCATAACTAAGTAGGCATTGTCTCACTTAAGCCTGGACCTGTTTAGCTATAAAGTTCACAAAGAATTATATTTTTGCTATTAGTATTGTAACTGACAGAATTCCGCTTGTGATTTTTGAAATACGGGTTGATAAGAAAAGTAAATATTTGTATATGTCAAGCCATAAATCGCAAACGGAATTTTGTCAGCTACAATGCTTCGCCAAAGGTCACGGTTGAGCGGACACATCATTACTCCATCTTGTAATGCGAGAAACTTCTAGAAGTAAATGGATATGAATTATTGAAATTGGCAAGTCATGCTTGAGTGAGCACAACAGCTACATTGTTCTGGAGCCTTCAAGCAGTAGACTGATAGAAATCACTAGAATAGAAAAATCGAGATGTAAAGGTTTTGCTACCCATATGGAGAGTCAGGTTTGTAATGAAGTGAAGAGGGTAAAAGCTTTAGTTACAGACAGTGAGAGGGCGCTTCAGGTGCGAATAAAGCAACAACGAACTCAGTAGATATTAGTAGACCTACGTAAAATAGTGTCTGGGGGCTTTTATAAATACTGTGAGTAAATAATAGTGGCCATGTAAGTCTGAAAACAATAAACCCAGTGTAACTGAGAACTCTAGAATCAAACCTCCCACTCATCTCATTTTTTAGAACAGTAAAAAAACCATTGAAGAATTTATTAAAGAACTTATAATTATTATTTTTGTTGGTTCTGAATAAATATTTTTGGTGTGAACTAATATTTGTGCAACAAACTGAATGCAGAAACATGTCCATCACGAAGTTTTCTACAAGATTCATGTGTAATCTAAATTTTGAATAAAAGAGAAAGGGCTCTTTGACTCTATAATATCCATCCTATGAGTTTAACCTTTTAAATTATTGAGCCCAGCGTAACAACGTAACATTATCTACTTCATAACGTTACTTCAAGGTATGCATATGTCCATCTACACTGCAGTTAATGCCCCTCCTCCATAACGTTACTTCAAGGCATGCATATGTCCATCTACACTGCAGTTACTGCCCCTCCTCCATAACGTTACTTCAAGGCATGCATATGTCCATCTACACTGCAGCTACTGCCCCTCCTCTATAACGTACTACAGCTGGATATTCTGTAACCAGTTCCTTGAACAGTTTTCCTTCTAGACGGATTGGTGTGTCCTGTTCACAACTTATATCGTAAGCAATATATGTATATATAATCCGTTTAATGCTAACATGTCGAATGCATTTCGAAACCATAGAAACAATCATATCATTGTTTATTACTAGTCTCGGTTTATTAATAAAACTCACACTTCTGACGGGTCTTTTCATTTGTTACTGAGATTCGTAATTTAAAGGATTTGAGACTTTTAAAAATAAGCAACGATAAATTTTTTATAAATGTTTTCCTATTTTTTTTTTTTTTTTTAGTTGTGTGTTTAGTAATTGTATGTGAAATGTGTGTGTGTGTTCATGTAACTTTGTCTACGAGATCGATCTATACCTTATTCTTATACAAATTGAACTGCATTAATTCCTCATTTTAAGCTTTATCACAGTAAATACTTTTTTCCCTTTCTATTTGTGTCTATTCGTCTTGCAACAGACTATCTCTCTAACTCGCCATCATAGCTTGAAGTGGTAGAGATAATCGGATAATATTCACTGCAAATTTTCCTTGCACTGCCTAGAAGGTAATGATCAGACGGATGGTACAAACCCGTATCTCATGAGTTGGAATTCCCCAAAAAGAAATTCCTGATTTATAAAGAAAACAAAATTAGCAAGATTCTGGCCTCTCTGCAACATCATGGTTTAGTGAGATTGGAAATGTCCTGACTAAAAAAAAATATCATTTTCTAGAATTTTTAAATCTGAAAAGGTTGTAAACTTAAGCTTCATTAAGTAAATAGCAATATAAATTACTAACTGATTTTATCAACATATTTGAATATGTCAACATTTAATATATATACTAAATTTGCATTAACATATCAAAACAAAATATAATCTCTCTAAATTTATATAAAAATAAACTGATTTAATGAGTTTGATAAAACCTATTTATTTATAATTTGCATAAATTATATAAGTTTACATTTTATAAAATTGGATAAAATTGGAAAGAAGTTTTAATCTGAAATTCATTTAAGGATTTAAATTACTTGATAAAGAACGAAAATAAATATAAATGTTTGTAATGAAGTTTGGAATATGTATAATAAATTTGAAGTCATAGAGTTGCATAAACCTCTTTGGATTTCGTCATTTTATCTACACCAGCATTTGATTATGACGCTCGTCTCGTCTGCTCATAAATGGCTCCTTGGCTTTGATAAGTAGGACCAGATCACCGTTGGGTTCCTTCACACCTGCTGCGCAGTCTTTTGGAATTAGTAACTACAACCCTTAAACGCTAAAAGTAATACTTCATGTAAAAAAAGGCAAAATTTGTTTTCATTAAACCGGATTAGATGATGATGGCGATGATAGGGATTCTTTATATTATATATCGTTTTATTCCCGCTCCTTCCTCCCACGCCTTTAATTATCATTGCATGAAAATGTAATTACTTCAGAAACAAAATATAGTAGGATCTCTACTATCCGAAGTAATGTAAATCTAATAAATTCGGATAATCAAAACTATGTCAAATATCTGGAGGAAAACGGATATGCTTTTGAAATAGACGAACACGTTTTCAAGGTTGTGGAAAAGATATCTTCTGTATTAATAAATGTATAGATATACAAATAAAAATACAAAATGAAGAAACCTACATAAATTGAACACGTATTTTTACATCGTTGCTCTAAGAAGCCGTGAGTCTTTACGTACTTGTATAATTTTAAAGACTACCTCGGTTAGTCGAAGCGCAAGTGGAATCCTGACTCAACTCCTGCAATACCATAATCTTCCCCTTTACCCAGTACCAGAGCAACATTATATGCTTAAAGCCCTATTTACCCCCAATTCTCTTTCTTTATCCTTTTCCTAACAAGGGTTTGACAATTTTTCTAGCCGAATGCCTAATTCAGATGCACGAGAGGGGGACAAGTAGCGCTACGACTCATCCTGTACCCTCTACAGAGAGTTTTATGTCCCTACCCGAAACAGTCATGACCCACAATTCATGATTGTTAGCTCCTTTAAAACTACAAAAATATTTGCCAGTGAAAGAAAACGTTCGTATTAGAAGACATGACCCAACTCGATGTAAAATTAGGATTTTAAATATTTAGATTGCGATATTTATAAACATATTTAAATGTTTGAATTTCGATAATTTGACGTAATAAATTATAAAAATTTACCAAAGCCATAAACTATACAATGCAAATATTTTCAGTGCGCCATAAAATACCGAATCCGTAAATCAGTAGATAAAAACCTGAGCCTCAAGTCATAAAAGCAGTCGTGACCGCGCTCTGGCCGCCCATAAATCCACCCAACCTTTAGTCTCTATAGGGCTGTCCATTATTCTCTACACGGCTTTATTGTAATTGTCAGGTATACAGTTGTCGTTGGAAATTTATATCTCAAAGGTGCCTAGGGATCTCACGTGTAACAGAGTCGGGCTTTAAATGGCGTATTTAAAACTCCATGAATAAATCTTCAGAAGGTTTTAACGTAAAAAACAAGGAATTTAATAATTATTATTATTTTATTAAATGCATTGAATGTGTATTACCTTAAGGGAACAAGAAGTAGTCTGATTAGAATTTACTATTCTCTGTCTAATATTAGAATAAATAAATAAAATTTGTAAACTGAAACATTTAAACAAAAATGTAACGTTAATAAAACTAAATCAAACATTAAAGTCGGCAAAATAATTTGCTTTAAAGGTTGGACCTCTTTTTAGTTAAAATCAAGTCTGGTTTAAGTCGCTGTCCTAGAATTACCTTAATATGATTTTTTTAAATATAATAGGCAACCATGGAGCCATTATATCTTTAATTTAGCTAATTTGGCTGAACTTTCTTATCTTACTCGCAAGTTTTCTCATTATTTAAAACTAGGGATGACTGGCAGAAACGATACAGTAGACTAACATGGCTCATAGGTCGCCATTATGAGTTAAGCTCCTATAAAAAATTGCTGCTGTGGACATGATGGGTAATGACTCTGAAGGTGCACCAAAAGCAGAAATCTGCAAATTATTAAACGGCTGCAAATTATAATGTTACGAGCCACGGAGAGGATCCATTGCATATCTGGAATTTCGCAAAATGCATAAAAAATAAGGTGTACAGCGTGAGAGAGGAGGCCACTGCTGCAGCAGTGAATCACTTGGAGCGGCGCCAGCCACACAAGAACCGTACAGCTCTACGGCTGCTTCACAGGGAGTCATCGTGAAGCGTAGTAAGTCTTTGTACCTGGTTCCAAAGCAACATTAGCTACACATCATCAGCTGCAGCAGTGAATCACTTGGAGCGGCGCCAGCAACACAAGAACCTTAGAGCTCTACGGCTGCCTCACAGGGAGCCCTCGCGTCCACTTAAGCGTACTAAGTCTTTGCACCTGGTTCCAAAGCAACATTAGCTGCGCATCATCAGCTGCGGCAGTGAATCACTTGGAGCGGTGCCAGCAACACAAGAACCCTACAGCTCTACGGCTGCCTCACAGGGAGCCATCGCGCCCACTTAAGCATACTAAGTCTTTGCACCTGGTTCCAAAGCAACATTAGCTGCGCATCGTCAGCTGCAGCAGTGAATCACTTGGAGCGGCGCCAGCAACACAAGAACCTTAGAGCTCTACGGCTGCCTCACAGGGAGCCATCGCGCCCACTTAAGCATACTAAGTCTTTGCACCTGGTTCCAAAGCAACATTAGCTGCGCATCGTCAGCTGCAGCAGTGAATCACTTGGAGCGGCGCCAGCAACACAAGAACCTTAGAGCTCTACGGCTGCCTCACAGGGAGCCATCGCGCTCACTTAAGCATACTAAGTCTTTGCACCTGGTTCCAAAGCAACATTAGCTGCGCATCGTCAGCTGCAGCAGTGAATCACTTGGAGCGGCGCCAGCAACACAAGAACCTTAGAGCTCTACGGCTGCCTCACAGGGAGCCATCGCGCCCACTTAAGCGTACTAAGTCTTTGCACCTGGTTCCAAAGCAACATTAGCTGCGCATCGTCAGCTGCAGCAGTGAATCACTTGGAGCGGTGCCAGCAACACAAGAACCTTAGAGCTCTACGGCTGCCTCACAGGGAGCCATTGCGCCCACTTAAGCGTACTAAGTCTTTGCACCTGGTTCCAAAGCAACTTTAGCTGCGCATCGTCAGCAGTGCTGGAATATCGTTAGTATCATTCACTGGAACAAGTTTGGCATCTCCTCAGAAAGCTATAGATTTCTATTTTGTCTATTAGTATTGTAATTGACAGAAATCCGCTTGTGATTTTTGAAATACGGGTTGACAAGAAAAAGTAAATTTTTGTATATGCCTAAATCGCAAACGGAATTCTGCCA
The DNA here is from genome assembly GCA_036971475.1 of Prosapia bicincta. NCBI lineage: Eukaryota > Metazoa > Arthropoda > Insecta > Hemiptera > Cercopidae > Prosapia > Prosapia bicincta. The sequence goes on along the minus strand of JBAIZL010000009.1, from coordinate 51,406,636 downwards.
GTTACAATGTTTCGAGGAAGGTCATGGTTGAGCGGACACATCATTACTCCATCTTGTTTTGCGAGAAATTACTAGAAGTAAATGGATATGAATTATTGAAATTGGCAAGTCATGCTTGAGTGAGCACAACAGCTACATTGTTCTGGAGCCTTCAAGCAGTAGACTGATAGAAATCACTAGAATAGACAAATCGAGATGTAAAGGTTTTGCTAACCATATGGAGAGTCAGAGTGTGTAAAGAAGTGAAGAGGGTAAAAGCTTTAGTTACAGACAGTGAGAGGGCGTTTTAGGTGCAAATAAAGCAACAACGAACTCAGTAGATATTAGTATACCTACGTAAATAGTGTCTGGAAGCTTTTATAAATATTGTGAGTAAATAATAGTGGCCATGTAAGTCTGAAAACAATAAACCCAGTGTAACTGAGAACTCTAGAATCAAACCTCACTGTCTCCCACTCATCTCATATTTTAGAACAGTAAAAAAACACTGAAGAATTTATTAAAGAACTTGTAATTATTATTTTTGTTGGTTCTGAATAAATATTTTTTGGTGTGAACTAATATTTGTGCAACAAACTGAACGCAGAAACATGTCCATCATGAACTTTTCTACAAGATTCATGTATAATCTAAATTTTGAATAAAAGAGAAAGGGCTCTTTGACTCTATAATACCCATGCTATGAGTTTAAACTTTTAAATTATTGAGCCCGGCGTAACAACGTAACATTATCTACTTCATAACGTTACTTCAAGGCATGCATATGTCCATCTACACTGCAGCTACTGCCCCTCCTCTATAACGTACTACAGCTGGATATTCTGTAACCAGTTCCTTGAACAGTTTTCCTTCTAGACGGATTGGTGTGTCCTGTTCACAACTTATATCGTAAGCAATATATGTATATATAATCCGTTTAATGCTAACATGTCGAATGCATTTCGAAACCATAGAAACAATCATTTCATTGTTTTATACTAATCTCGGCTTATTAATAAAACTCACACTTCTGACGGGTCTTTTCATTTGTTACTGAGATTCGTAATTTAAAGGATTTGAGACTTTTAAAAATAATCAACGATAAATTTTTTATAAATGTTTTACTATTTTTGTTTTATTTTTAGTTTTGTGTTTAGTAATTGTATGTGAATTGTGTGTGTGTGTTCATGTAACTTTGTCTACGAAATCGATCTATACCTTATTCTTATACAAATTGAACTGAATTCATTCCTCATTTTATGCTTCATCACAGTAAATACTTTTTCCCCTTTCTATTCGTGTCTATTTGTCTTGCAAAAGACTATCTCTCTAACTCACCATCATAGCTTGAAGTAGTAGAGATAATCGGATAATATTCACTGCAAATTTTCCTTGCACTGCCTAGAAGGTAATGATCAGACGGATGGTACAAACCCGTATCCCATGAGTTGGAATTCCCCAAAAAGAAATTCCTGATTTATAAAGAAAACAAAATTAGCAAGATTCTGGCCTCTCTGCAACCTCATGGTTTAGTTAGGTCAAGCCAAATCTTGTCTGGTTAAATGTTCTACCAAGTGCTAAGTAATTATGATCGACCAAATTAAAGCAAGAAACTAATGTCTTTCATTTAAAACTATGGGAACTAAAGACAAAATACAACATGATATCACGTGACCAAGGTCTTGCCAAAGTAGCTTACGTTTACCTGCCTTTAGAAGATATGTACGTATTATTTCCTGCCAGCAACTTTCGGAAGCAATCATTGATTAGACCCGGTACAACCCTCGGTCTATATATATACATTGAATGATGAGATTTTTCCGTTATATCGTAGGCTTAGTTGAAATAACAAAATTGTAAGAATTATTAAAAATATCTCGTTGAAAATAAATTAAAAAGTAAAGGACAGTTATAAAGTTTTAAGCTTCAGTGTGACTCTTGCAATACAAGTAAATGTGCGCACGTGACTGACAAGCCGACTCATCGTTGTGTGGCAGGGGAGGATGACGTTGTTGTCTGACCTAGAAGTAGGGTAGATCTATGGTATTTATAGATTTGTTACTTCTTACGGGTCGTGCACTGGGCAGTATTGTTGTTGCTGCGGCAGAATTCACATTTGTTACAACTTGGAATTAAACCATTTAGACGATACACAGATGGCCTTGACACAGATTTCTCTTTGCTGGTAAAATATGTTTAGTGGAAGGATTTCGCAAGTGCCCATGTGGAAAAGACCTTGCGGCTTACTGTGTATTATGTAAAGATTAAGATGGTCTCCACTTATGTGGAAATCTTATACCCTTGGACATGACAACTCTTGGGACGAAATGAAGGAGTTAGGGACTTGTCATGTAGGTTTGCGGTTACTGTGTTAGCTATGATTGTAAGCACTCTGTCTCTCAATATATTTTATATAGACTTTGACTGGCAGAGCTGTACAAAAAAACTTTTACTATCGTTCAAGTGTTCAAAATCAGCTAAACACGTCATTTTTTATATCCGCTTATATATTAGGGACTTTATAAATTAATAAAACGTGACATCTAGATTTTAAAATAAGTAATAATATTTACATGTACTTGGCGCCTGTAAATAAAAGAAAAAGAAGAAACAAATTTTGTCTATATCCTAGTAGTGCAACAAACTGTCGGATGGAAGGACGCACTGCCTAACGAACTGAAAGCCTGCAAGCTGTCTGCGTGCAGTGCCTCGTAAAGTTTTGTAATGCAATTGGGCCAAAGGATTATGCAAGATACGTGATTTGTCTTTTGTGTTGCTTTTGTACTTTGTGTTCGTTCAGATGTATTCGAGGAAAATTAAAGCTCTTTTTTAGAAGATATATCCGCCATTGACAGTCCATAGCCTTTTCACATCATATAAACACATTTAAAAAAAAAAAAAAATTAAGTCCTCTCCTCTCCAGTTAATTCTCTTTTAAACATTTTATACTTTACTTTTTGCTTTGTTTTCTATATATCTTGGTTTAAACCTATTTGGTTTTCATCGTGAAAATCGTCTATATATTTTTATATTTTACTTGTTTTTAATACTAGTTTAGTCGTAATGGTTTGTGTATTCTTTAGTAACCGCTTTAAATCATATTAAAAGCATACATTGTATTTTGCTTCAAGTTTTGTAATTTTTCACATCCGTAGATCCATTGAATAATGCAGTGTTTATTTTTACTGTCTCGCTACGTCATTTGTTTACATCTTCATTTTTGCTCCTGAGGGCCAGCAGCAGTTACAACTGCAGTCCCGATGCGTTAATAGTAATAAATTATTTAAAGTCATTTAAATTTCCGTTTGACACATATTTGTTTCTTTTTATTACAGTAATTAAGAGTTTTATAATTTTTTTGCATACCTTAAGCATAAATATGCTCAGCTCTGGAAAATAAAATTGAGAAATGTTATTAAGAAATAATTACCTTTACGTTTTTCCTTTAATCTGCTTTAAGTTTGTGGCTAATTAAAGGTTGTTTGCAGAGATAGTTGTCAACAACATGAAACAATATATCTTGCTGCTGCCATTCGAAAAACTAAAATCTTTTTTAAATAACAAACACAAAAGTTTTCATTTATTAGACACACAAAATTTTATAAAGCATGTTTTTGTTTATAAAAATCATGAACAAAATTAATTTTCTACAATATCAATTTAACTATTTAAAGAATTCTGCCAACAAATTTAGTTGTTGACATCTGAGTGTTCTTCATTTTGGTACACGTGATTGCATCTTTGCATAACTAAGTAGGCATTGTCTCACTTGAAGCTTGACCTGTTTACATCTACCACAAGTACGTTTACTATTTATTTTAACAAACCCATCTTGACTGTTTACTTTGAAGCTGATTGTAATGTAGAATAACTTAGTTCCCTGCTTTGTAAAGAATCTTTGATATTTTTTCATATTTCTTTTAAAATATTTAAGTTTTGGTATTACGGAGCCAAAGTTTTACATTTCTTCTGCAATTCTTAGGACCTTTTACAACTCCAGGCATAATGTTTTTTCCAAAATCGATGATGCCTTGCAAGTCTAAAAGAACCAAATTAAAATTTGCGATATGTGTATGTAAATTTTATTATTTTTACCCACAAACTGGATGGGTTTTCCCAAAACATTTAATAGAGTTCTGATTAAGTAATGATGAGCTATATTTTAATTTAATTGGTCGTTTAAAATAATACATTTGCCATGAAAACGATTCTATTCTATTTATTAAATTCAAGAAGGCGTAATGTGTCTGCATTAAGCTATTACGTTCACTCGTACGGACGATGAAATACGTAGCACCTCGGTCAGTTGAAATACGGTGCAAGCAATTACAAAGTTGGGTTAGTTGACACCTGTTGCGGACCTCGGTCGTTTGAATGCTCTCCTTTACTTAAATAATGCATACGTGAAAGAATTGTTTAAGATATAAATTCGATAAACAAAAGTTTAAAACACTGATTTAGCTAAGAGGATTAAACGGAGTGCAAATTTAGTGTGCAGAGATCACTTAGATCAATCTAAAATTCTCCCTGGATCCTTGTAAAACTCCTCCATCCGTCAACCTTTCTTCACTATACTCCCCCCTCTGTCAGACTTCATCCGTTTCTACCAGACTTTTCTACACAGCCGAAAGCTCTAAATATGTTCACATCACAAACCTCTGTAATCTGAACGGACCTTCTCCTATTTCCGTCCTCGATCTAAAGTCCCGGATTCCTCATGACGTCTGCCTTCCCTCGTATCCTCTCCTATCTCATTTCTTTACTCACGTTGGTTGAGTAGTATTTCTAGGTATTTAAAATAATCACATTTATTTACCTCGTCTACAATAATTCAAAAATGTAACAATTTATAAGTGTTTTTTTCTTCCTGATAGTTGCTTGTTAGGTTAGATTAGGAGTTAAGCTTAGTTTCACGTACATTTGTAAACCTTCTATCTTCTTTCATATAGTTTATAGGTTTAGCTATAGATTTCTATTTTGTCTATTAGTATTGTAATTGACAGAAATCCGCTTGTGATTTTTGAAATACGGGTTGACAAGAAAAAGTAAATTTTTGTATATGCCTAAATCGCAAACGGAATTCTGCCAGTTACAATGTTTCGAGGAAGGTCATGGTTGAGCGGACACATCATTACTCCATCTTGTTTTGCGAGAAATTACTAGAAGTAAATGGATATGAATTATTGAAATTGGCAAGTCATGCTTGAGTGAGCACAACAGCTACATTGTTCTGGAGCCTTCAAGCAGTAGACTGATAGAAATCACTAGAATAGACAAATCGAGATGTAAAGGTTTTGCTAACCATATGGAGAGTCAGAGTGTGTAAAGAAGTGAAGAGGGTAAAAGCTTTAGTTACAGACAGTGAGAGGGCGTTTTAGGTGTAAATAAAGCAACAACGAACTCAGTAGATATTAGTAGACCTACGTAAATAGTGTCTGGGGGCTTTTATAAATATTGTGAGTAAATAATAGTGGCCATGTAAGTCTAAAAACAATAAACCCAGTGTAACTGAGAACTCTAGAATCAAACCTCACTGTCTCCCACTCATCTCACTTTTTAGAACAGTAAAAAAACCACTGAAGAATTTATTAAAGAACTTATAATTATTATTTTTGTTGGTTCTGAATAAATATTTTTTGGTGTGAACTAATATTTGTGCAACAAACTGAATGCAGAAACATGTCCATCACGAAATTTTCTTCAAGATTCATGTATAATCTAAATTTTGAATAAAAGAGAAACGGCTCTTTGACTCTATAATACCCATCCTATGAGTTTAACCTTTTAAATTATTGAGCCCGGCGTAACAACGTAACATTATCTACTTCATAACGTTACTTCAAGGCATGCATATGTTCATCTGCACTGCAGTTACTGCCCCTCCTCCATAACGTACTACAGCTGGATATTCTGTAACCAGTTCCTTGAACAGTTTTCCTTCTAGACGGATTGGTGTGTCCTGTTCACAACTTATATCGTAAGCAATATATGTATATATAACCCGTTTGATGCGAACAAGTAGAATGAATTTCGAAACCATAGAAACAATCATATCTTTGTTTATTACTAGTCTCGGTCTTTGTTTATTACTAAAACTCTCACTTCTGACGGGTCTTTTCATTTGTTACTGAGATTCGTAATTTAAAGGATTTGAGACTTTGAAAAATAATCAACGGTGAATTTTCTATAAATGTTTACCTATTTTTGTTTTTTTTTAGTTTTGTGTTTAGTAATTGTATTTGAAATGTGTGTGTGTGTGTTCATGTAACTTTGTCTACGAAATCGATCTATACCTTATTCTTATACAAATTGCACTGCATTCATTCCTCATTTTAAGCTTCATCACAGTAAATACTTTTTTCCTTTCTATCGTCTTGCAACAGACTATCTCTCTAACTCACCATCATAGCTTGAAGTGGTAGTGATAATCGGATAATATTCACTGCAAATTTTCCTTGCACTGCCTAGAAGGTAATGATCAGACTGATGGTACAAACGCGTATGAGTTGGAATTTCCCAAAAAGAAATTCCTGATTTATAAACAAAACAAAATTAGCAAGATTCTGGCCTCTCTGCAACATCATGGTTTAGTGAGATTGGGACTGTCCTGACTAAAAAAAAATATCTTACATTTTCTAGAATTTTTAAATCTGAAACGGTTGTAAGCTTAAGCTTCATTAAGTGAACAGCAATATAAATTATTAATTGATTTTATCAACATATTTGAATATGTCAACATTTAATTTAAATACTAAATTTGCAGTAATATATCAAAACAAAATATAATCTCTCTAAATTTATATAATAATAAACTGATTTAATGAGCTTGTAAAACCTATTTATTTATAATTTGCATAAAATATATAAATTTACATTTTATAAAATTGGATAAAATTGGTAAGAAGATTTAATCTGAAATTCATTTAAGGATTTAAATCACTTGATAAAGAATGAAAATAATTATAAATGTTCGTAATGAAGTTTGGAATATGTATAATAAATTTGAAGTCATAGAGTTGCATAAACCTCTTTGGATTTCGTCATTTTATCTACACCAGCATTTGATTATGAGGCTCGTCTCGTCTGCTCATAAATGGCTCCTTGGCTTTGATAAGTAGGACCAGATCACCGTTGGGTTGCTTCACACCTGCTGCGCAGTCTTTTGGAATTAGTAACTACAAACCTTAAACGCTAAAAGTAATACTTCATGTACAAAAAGTGAAAATTTGTTTTCATTAAACCGGATTAGATGATGATGGCAATGATAGGGATTCTTTTATATCGTTTTATTCCCGCTCCTTCCTCCCACGCCTTTAATTATCATTGCATGAAAATGTAATTACTTCAGAAACAAAATATAGTAGGACCTCTACTATCCGAAGTAATGTAAATCTAATAAATTCGGATAATCAAAACTATGTCAAATATCTAGAGAAAAACGGATATGCTTATCCGTTTAAGTTAGACGAACACGTTTTCAAGGCTGTGGAAAAGATATCTTCTGTATTAATAAATGGATAGATATACAAATAAAAATACAAAATGAAGAAACCTACATAAATTGAAGACGTATTTTTACGTCGTTGCTCTAAGAAGCCGAGAGTCTTTACGTACTTGTATAATTTTAAAGACTACCTCGGTTAGTCGAAGCGCAAGTGGAATCCTGACTCAACTCCTGCAATACCATAATCTTCCCCTTTACCCAGTACCAGGGCAACATTATATGCTTAAAGCCCTATTTACCCCAAATTCTCTTTCTTTATCCTTTTACTAACAAGGGTTTGACAATTTTTCTAACCGAATGCCTACTTCAGATGCACGAGAGGGGGACAAGTAGCGCTACGATTCATCCTGTGCCCTCTACAGAGAGTTTTATGTCCCTACCCGAAACATTCATGACCCACAATTCATGATTGTTAGCTCCTTTAAAACTACAAAAATATTTGCCAGTGAAAGAAAACGTTCGTATTAGAAGACATGACCCAACTCGATGTAATATTAGGATTTTAAATATTTAGATTGCGATAATTATAAACATATTTAAATGTTCGAATTTCGATAATTTGACGTAATAAATTATAAAAATTTACCAAAGCCATAAACTATACAATTCAAATATTTTCAGTGCGCCATAAAATACCGAATCCGTAAATCAGTAGATAAAAACCTGAGCCTCAAGTCATAAAAGCAGTCGTGACCGCGCTCTGGCCGCCCATAAATCCACCCAACCTTTAGTCTCTATAGGGCTGTCCATTATTCTCTACACGGCTTTATTGTAATTGTCAGGTATACAGTTGTCGTTGGAAATTTATATCTCAAAGGTGCCTAGGGATCTCACGTGTAACAGAGTCTGACTTTAAATGCCGTATTTAAAACTCCATGAATAAATCTTCAGAAAGTTTTAACGTAAAAAAACAAGAAATTTAATAATTATTATTATTTTATTAAATGCATTGAATGTGTATTACCTTAAGGGAACAAGAAGTAGTCTGATTAGAATTTACTATTCTCTGTCTAATATTGTAATAAATAAATAAAATTTGTAAACTGAAACATTTAAACAAAAATGTAACGTTAATAAAACTAAATCAAACATTAAAATCGGCAAAATAATTTGCTTTAAAGGTTACCGTGTAGAGGTTATGGACCTCTTTTTAATTTAGTTAAAATCAAGTCTGGTTTAAGTCGCTGTCCTAGAATTACCTTAATATGATTTTTTAAATTATAATAGGCAACCATGGAGCCATTATATCTTTAATTTAGCTAATTTGGCTGCCCTTTCTTATCTGACTTGGAAATCCAGCGCAAGTTTTCTCATTATTTAAAAATAGGGATGACTGGCAGATACGGGTCAGTAGACTAAAGAGGCTCATAGGTCGCCATTATGAGTTGAGCCTCTACAATGATTTGCTGCTGTGGAGATGGTGGTTATTGACTCTGAAGGTGCACCAAAAGCAGCAGTCTGGAAACTATTAAACGGCTGCAAAATATAATTCCACGGAGAGGGTCCATTCTATGTCTGGAATTTCGCAAAATGCATAAAGCTAAAGGTGGAGAACGTGAGAGAGGAGGCCACCGCTGTAGCAGTGAATCACTTGGAGCGTCGCCAGCAACACAAGAACCCTACAGCTCTACGGCTGCCTCACAGGGAGCCATCGCGCCCACTTAAGCGTACTAAGTCTTTGCACCAGGTTTCAAAGCAATATTAGCTGCGCATCATCAGCTGCAGCAGTGAATCACTTGGAGCGTCGCCAGCAACACAAGAACCTTAGAGCTCTACGGCTGCCTCACAGGGAGCCATCGCGCCCACTTAAGCGTACTAAGTCTTTGCACCAGGTTTCAAAGCAATATTAGCTGCGCATCATCAGCTGCAGCAGTGAATCACTTGGAGCGTCGCCAGCAACACAAGAACCTTAGAGCTCTACGGCTGCCTCACAGGGAACCATCGCGCCTACTTAAGCGTACTAAGTCTTTGCACCTGGTTCCAAAGCAATATTAGCTGCCCATCGTCAGCTGCAGCAGTGAATCACTTGGAGCTGTGCCAGCAACACAAGAACCCTACAGGTCTACGGCTGCCTCACAGGGAGCCATCGCGCCCACTTAAGCGTACTAAGTCTTTGCACCTGGTTCCAAAGCAACATTAGCTGCGCATCGTCAGCTGCAGCAGTGAATCACTTGGAGCGGCGCCAGCAACACAAGAACCTTAGAGCTCTACGGCTGCCTCACAGGGAGCCATCGCGCCCACTTAAGCGTACTAAGTCTTTGCACCTGGTTCCAAAGCAATATTAGCTGCGCATCGTCAGCTGCAGCAGTGAATCACTTGGAGCGGCGCCAGCAACACAAGAACCCTACAGCTCTACGGCTGCCTCGCAGGGAGCCATCGCACCCACTTAAGCGTACTAAGTTTTGCACCTGGTTCCAAAGCAATATTAGCTGCGCATCGTCAGCTGCAGCAGTGAATCACTTGGAGCTCTGCCAGCAACACAAGAACCCTACAGCTCTACGGCTGCCTCACAGGGAGCCATCGCACCCACTTAAGCGTACTAAGTCTTTGCACCTGGTTCCAAAGCAACATTAGCTGCGCATCGTCAGCTGCAGCAGTGAATCACTTGGAGCGGCGCCAGCAACACAAGAACCCTACAGCTCTACGGCTGCCTCACAGGGAGCCATCGCACCCACTTAAGCGTACTAAGTCTTTGCACCTGGTTCCAAAGCAATATTAGCTGCCCATCGTCAGCTGCAGCAGTGAATCACTTGGAGCGGTGCCAGCAACACAAGAACCCTACAGCTCTACGGCTGCCTCACAGGGAGCCATCGCGCCCACTTAAGCATACTAAGTCTTTGCACCTGGTTCCAAAGCAACATTAGCTGCGCATCGTCAGCTGCAGCAGTGAATCACTTGGAGCGGCGCCAGCAACACACAAACCTTAGAGCTCTACTGCTGCCTCACAGGGAGCCATCGCGCCCACTTAAGCGTACTAAGTCTTTGCACCTGGTTCTAAAGCAACATTAGCTGCCCATCGTCAGCTGCAGCAGTGAATCACTTGGAGCGGCGCCAGCAACACAAGAACCCTACAGCTCTACGGCTGCCTCACAGGGAGCCATCGCACCCACTTAAGCGTACTAAGTCTTTGCACCTGGTTCCAAAGCAACATTAGCTGCGCATCGTCAGCTGCAGCAGTGAATCACTTGGAGCGGCGCCAGCAACACAAGAACCCTACAGCTCTACGGCTGCCTCACAGGGAGCCATCGCACCCACTTAAGCGTACTAAGTCTTTGCACCTGGTTCCAAAGCAATATTAGCTGCCCATCGTCAGCTGCAGCAGTGAATCACTTGGAGCGGTGCCAGCAACACAAGAACCCTACAGCTCTACGGCTGCCTCACAGGGAGCCATCGCGCCCACTTAAGCATACTAAGTCTTTGCACCTGGTTCCAAAGCAACATTAGCTGCGCATCGTCAGCTGCAGCAGTGAATCACTTGGAGCGGCGCCAGCAACCCACAAACCTTAGAGCTCTACTGCTGCCTCACAGGGAGCCATCGCGCCCACTTAAGCGTACTAAGTCTTTGCACCTGGTTCTAAAGCAACATTAGCTGCCCATCGTCAGCTGCAGCAGTGAATCACTTGGAGCGGCGCCAGCAACACAAGAACCCTACAGCTCTACGGCTGCCTCACAGGGAGCCATCGCACCCACTTAAACGTACTAAGTCTTTGCACCTGGTTCCAAAGCAACATTAGCTGCGCATCGTCAGCTGCAGCAGTGAATCACTTGGAGCGGCGCCAGCAACACAAGAACCTTAGAGCTCTACGGCTGCCTCACAGGGAGCCATCGCGCCCACTTAAGCATACTAAGTCTTTGCACCTGGTTCCAAAGCAACATTAGCTGCGCATCGTCAGCTGCAGCAGTGAATTACTTGGAGCGGCGCCAGCAACACAAGAACCCTACAGCTCTACGGCTGCCTCACAGGGAGCCATCGCGCCCACTTAAGCGTACTAAGTCTTTGCACCTGGTTCTAAAGCAACATTAGCTGCCCATCGTCAGCTGCAGCAGTGAATCACTTGGAGCGGCGCCAGCAACACAAGAACCTTAGAGCTCTACGGCTGCCTCACAGGGAGCCATCGCGTCCACTTAAGCGTACTAAGTCTTTGCACCTGGTTCCAAAGCAACATTAGCTGCGCATCGTCAGCTGCAGCAGTGAATCACTTGGAGCGGCGCCAGCAACACAAGAACCTTAGAGCTCTACTGCTGCCTCACAGGGAGCCATCGCGCCCACTTAAGCGTACTAAGTCTTTGCACCTGGTTCTAAAGCAACATTAGCTGCCCATCGTCAGCTGCAGCAGTGAATCACTTGGAGCTGTGCCAGCAACACAAGAACCCTACAGGTCTACGGCTGCCTCACAGGGAGCCATCGCGCCCACTTAAGCGTACTAAGTCTTTGCACCTGGTTCCAAAGCAACATTAGCTGCGCATCGTCAGCTGCAGCAGTGAATCACTTGGAGCGGCGCCAGCAACACAAGAACCTTAGAGCTCTACGGCTGCCTCACAGGGAGCCATCGCGCCCACTTAAGCGTACTAAGTCTTTGCACCTGGTTCCAAAGCAATATTAGCTGCCCATCGTCAGCTGCAGCAGTGAATCACTTGGAGCGGCGCCAGCAACACAAGAACCTTAGAGCTCTACGGCTGCCTCACAGGGAGCCATCGCGCCCACTTAAGCGTACTAAGTCTTTGCACCAGGTTTCAAAGCAATATTAGCTGCGCATCATCAGCTGCAGCAGTGAATCACTTGGAGCGTCGCCAGCAACACAAGAACCTTAGAGCTCTACGGCTGCCTCACAGGGAACCATCGCGCCTACTTAAGCGTACTAAGTCTTTGCACCTGGTTCCAAAGCAATATTAGCTGCCCATCGTCAGCTGCAGCAGTGAATCACTTGGAGCTGTGCCAGCAACACAAGAACCCTACAGGTCTACGGCTGCCTCACAGGGAGCCATCGCGCCCACTTAAGCGTACTAAGTCTTTGCACCTGGTTCCAAAGCAACATTAGCTGCGCATCGTCAGCTGCAGCAGTGAATCACTTGGAGCGGCGCCAGCAACACAAGAACCTTAGAGCTCTACGGCTGCCTCACAGGGAGCCATCGCGCCCACTTAAGCGTACTAAGTCTTTGCACCTGGTTCCAAAGCAATATTAGCTGCGCATCGTCAGCTGCAGCAGTGAATCACTTGGAGCGGCGCCAGCAACACAAGAACCCTACAGCTCTACGGCTGCCTCGCAGGGAGCCATCGCACCCACTTAAGCGTACTAAGTTTTGCACCTGGTTCCAAAGCAATATTAGCTGCGCATCGTCAGCTGCAGCAGTGAATCACTTGGAGCTCTGCCAGCAACACAAGAACCCTACAGCTCTACGGCTGCCTCACAGGGAGCCATCGCACCCACTTAAGCGTACTAAGTCTTTGCACCTGGTTCCAAAGCAACATTAGCTGCGCATCGTCAGCTGCAGCAGTGAATCACTTGGAGCGGCGCCAGCAACACAAGAACCCTACAGCTCTACGGCTGCCTCACAGGGAGCCATCGCACCCACTTAAGCGTACTAAGTCTTTGCACCTGGTTCCAAAGCAATATTAGCTGCCCATCGTCAGCTGCAGCAGTGAATCACTTGGAGCGGTGCCAGCAACACAAGAACCCTACAGCTCTACGGCTGCCTCACAGGGAGCCATCGCGCCCACTTAAGCATACTAAGTCTTTGCACCTGGTTCCAAAGCAACATTAGCTGCGCATCGTCAGCTGCAGCAGTGAATCACTTGGAGCGGCGCCAGCAACACACAAACCTTAGAGCTCTACTGCTGCCTCACAGGGAGCCATCGCGCCCACTTAAGCGTACTAAGTCTTTGCACCTGGTTCTAAAGCAACATTAGCTGCCCATCGTCAGCTGCAGCAGTGAATCACTTGGAGCGGCGCCAGCAACACAAGAACCCTACAGCTCTACGGCTGCCTCACAGGGAGCCATCGCACCCACTTAAGCGTACTAAGTCTTTGCACCTGGTTCCAAAGCAACATTAGCTGCGCATCGTCAGCTGCAGCAGTGAATCACTTGGAGCGGCGCCAGCAACACAAGAACCCTACAGCTCTACGGCTGCCTCACAGGGAGCCATCGCACCCACTTAAGCGTACTAAGTCTTTGCACCTGGTTCCAAAGCAATATTAGCTGCCCATCGTCAGCTGCAGCAGTGAATCACTTGGAGCGGTGCCAGCAACACAAGAACCCTACAGCTCTACGGCTGCCTCACAGGGAGCCATCGCGCCCACTTAAGCATACTAAGTCTTTGCACCTGGTTCCAAAGCAACATTAGCTGCGCATCGTCAGCTGCAGCAGTGAATCACTTGGAGCGGCGCCAGCAACACACAAACCTTAGAGCTCTACTGCTGCCTCACAGGGAGCCATCGCGCCCACTTAAGCGTACTAAGTCTTTGCACCTGGTTCTAAAGCAACATTAGCTGCCCATCGTCAGCTGCAGCAGTGAATCACTTGGAGCGGCGCCAGCAACACAAGAACCCTACAGCTCTACGGCTGCCTCACAGGGAGCCATCGCACCCACTTAAACGTACTAAGTCTTTGCACCTGGTTCCAAAGCAACATTAGCTGCGCATCGTCAGCTGCAGCAGTGAATCACTTGGAGCGGCGCCAGCAACACAAGAACCTTAGAGCTCTACGGCTGCCTCACAGGGAGCCATCGCGCCCACTTAAGCATACTAAGTCTTTGCACCTGGTTCCAAAGCAACATTAGCTGCGCATCGTCAGCTGCAGCAGTGAATTACTTGGAGCGGCGCCAGCAACACAAGAACCCTACAGCTCTACGGCTGCCTCACAGGGAGCCATCGCGCCCACTTAAGCGTACTAAGTCTTTGCACCTGGTTCTAAAGCAACATTAGCTGCCCATCGTCAGCTGCAGCAGTGAATCACTTGGAGCGGCGCCAGCAACACAAGAACCTTAGAGCTCTACGGCTGCCTCACAGGGAGCCATCGCGTCCACTTAAGCGTACTAAGTCTTTGCACCTGGTTCCAAAGCAACATTAGCTGCGCATCGTCAGCTGCAGCAGTGAATCACTTGGAGCGGCGCCAGCAACACAAGAACCTTAGAGCTCTACTGCTGCCTCACAGGGAGCCATCGCGCCCACTTAAGCGTACTAAGTCTTTGCACCTGGTTCTAAAGCAACATTAGCTGCCCATCGTCAGCTGCAGCAGTGAATCACTTGGAGCGGCGCCAGCAACACAAGAACCTTAGAGCTCTACGGCTGCCTCACAGTGAGCCATCGCGCCCACTTAAGCGTACTAAGTCTTTGCACCTGGTTCCAAAGCAACATTAGCTGCGCATCGTCAGCTGCAGCAGTGAATCACTTGGGGCGGTGCCAGCAACACAAGAACCTTAGAGCTCTACGGCTGCCTCACAGTGAGCCATCGCGCCCACTTAAGCGTACTAAGTCTTTGCACTTGGTTCCAAAGCAATATTAGCTGCGCATCGTCAGCTGCGGCAGTGAATCACTTGGAGCGGCGCCAGCAACACAAGAACCTTAGAGCTCTACGGCTGCCTCACAGTGAGCCATCGCGCCCACTTAAGCGTACTAAGTCTTTGCACTTGGTTCCAAAGCAATATTAGCTGCGCATCGTCAGCTGCAGCAGTGAATCACTTGGGGCGGTGCCAGCAACACAAGAACCTTAGAGCTCTACGGCTGCCTCACAGTGAGCCATCGCGCCCACTTAAGCGTACTAAGTCTTTGCACTTGGTTCCAAAGCAACATTAGCTGCGCATCGTCAGCAGTGCTGGAATATCGTTGGTGCCATTCACTGGAACAAGCCTGGCATCTCCTCAGAAAGCAAGCTGTTAGGGGGACTCGCCTTACTCCTATCCGACGCTTTCTTATCCGCTTTCTTACAAAGTGCATTACAAGTATACTTGCTATCAGCTGCTCATCGAAGGGGAGCCTTAAGGAGGTCTGGGCCCCCATTGGCCATGCCTATAAAGAAAAAAATCACACACGTCCCCCATGATTGAAAAATATTTTATGCCCATGCGCCGTATATAAATTAAACTACCAAGATCGACCAGTAAATAAGTGTTACTAATACATTTGTTAGCTTTATTTGTGCCTGAAGTATTAGAAGCATTAGTTAATTAGCAAATTAAAATGTTAATAATATTTGAATGCATCAATAATAACATTCTAAAAAAATAATATCCCTTAAAAATACACTGTTGTTGAGTTTTCACCCTAAAGTAAAACCTTAGTAAGTTGATCGATTTAAGGTAATTTTACAACCGAGTTGAAGAGCCCCCTCCCCCAAATTATTGCCCCCTTAACGAAATTCTGGACACGCCGCTACTTTGTATGACTCTCTTACTATATACATCAGATACAGGAACATGCACAAGTAATACCATAATCCCTCCTATATCCTTAACTAGGAGGTTTTAAGCTCCCATCTTCATTAGGATTAGGCCCTCCTGCGTTGGCGATAATCCTCTGGCTATACTGGCTATTCTCTTTGATTGCATGCGTGTTTAAACCAGGCACACAATCTTGCGAAAATTAAAACCTTCTTCGACCATGAATTCTGTTTAGCTCAAGTAAAGATAGAACATTAGAATAACAATCCATCCCAAAGCAATCACGTAAACTCTAGAGTGAAAGTTCAACGTCGATATGAAATATACCAGATCGCTCTACACACAAATCACATAACTATTCGAATTAAAAAAAAACCTTTTAATAGTAAACACTTAAAGTAATTGTTGAGAGTTGTGTGCGAGACGACGCAATGCCTAATGGTTAAAATAAATTAAAATAGTTTAATGTGTATTGTCTAGAAGTATTTGGTAGTTTACGTTGTATGACAGACTACGTTACCTAAACGACCAATGTAAATGGAAATTTAAAAAAAATAAAAATAAATAAAAACTAAATGAGGTCCAGCTCAAGTTGGCCTCGTATGTTTTACGTACGCAGGAGCTTGATTAAAGTGCTTACAATACATACCGTCGACTGCCAATGGAATTACTCTCCGGCTACAATTAACAGTAGAAACCTACATTAAATCAGTTGCGAAACAATTTGTAAAAAAAATAATAATTGACAATTAAAATGGCAAAACATAATTTATAAATAATCTTATTGGGAAAATGAATTAACAATATAATTGTTGGCAAATTAAATGAAGGAAGTTGCACATTTGGTAAGAGAGATATAATTACAGGATTATTAAATATGCATAAACATTATAGTTAAACAAAACACCAGAATATAAAATGAGAGACAGATACAGGATTATCAGCAGACCTTTAAAAGCTTTTAAAGTTGTCCTACAATTAGAAAGGTTAACCTTAATGCCAGTATTTATAACAATGTGAAGAAACGTTTTTTAAATCTTAGACTATAATTAATACCAACAGGTCAAGACGCAACGTAAAATGGATATGGGGAAACTAGCTAACCAATAAGAAAACAAGACTCCGATAGTCCTGTCCGCTTCCCATTGGTGACAAATTTATAGCCGTAAAAGAAAAAAAATTAAAAGGGTAAGTTATACAGCTGGGCACCCTTAGATTTAAAGAATTCGGTTATAGTTAGGCCTCAATTTTTGACTAACGGAGTTTCGCGTTAACCGAGGCATCAAAAAAATATACAGGTACAATAACATTTGGGGTTTTTACGTTTTGGGTCCCAGCTCTTAGAGCAACGACGTAAAATACTTTACAATTTATGTAGTTTTTTTTCATTTTGTATTTTCATTCCTATATATTTTTAATTAAATAATATAGAAGATACATTTTCTACAGCTCTGATAATGTGTTCATTTATTTCACCAGTAGACCCGTTTTTCTCTGGATATTGGTATAGTTTTGTTTATCCGAATTTCTCTAGATTCTACATTACTTCGGATAATCGAGGCTCAACTATATTCTGTTTCGGAAGTAATTCTATTTTAACGCAGGTCATGCAAGTGTAACGTTTTTAGAAATTATTAATTTAGTTTTAAATTTAAGTTTTAGTTTTAAGTTCTAGCTTACAGTTCAGGCGTAATAATAATAATCGTCTGTAACGCTCTCCAAAACTAGGTAGAACTCCGTTACATTAAAATACTTTAAAATACAAAGTTAAATCATTTAAACTAGCAGAGTTTCATTAAATTAATTTTTAAGGCTTATTAAGTTGAAATGCATGGAATTGTGTGCTGGTTAAATAATTACTCTTTTGAAATTCAATTAAAGCAAATTACGCTCATTTTATTTAACAAAAAAATAACAAATTATAATCATGATACAAATTTCTAGACATTGCTTCAGTTATCGATTATTGAACATTTAATATTTGACTTATGAATTTTTACGTATACCAATCTATCAATAAATCAATCAATGGCTGAAAATGGATCTGTACTCGAGTTTACTTGCTTTTTTCATAATAAAATTTTATAATTCAAGGTGAACACAAATGCACCAAATGATGCGTAAATTACATTTATGTATATAGGTTGAAACGTTCAAGGTTCATCAATTTGAGTTAAACTGTCTAACATTTTAAATTTTGCAATAAATCTCTAAAGTCTTAAATCGTCCACTTAGCTGTATTCACATGTCGTAGCCTCGCATCCTCCTAGTGGAAAAGTCTCAGGAAATGTCATCGGTAACTTCAGCGTTTCATCTTTGTACCTGGTTACGTACGCTGTCTTCTACACCATGATTATAACATGTTTAAGAAAAAGAATATTACATTAAATTTTGAAAACAACATAAAATTTCCTTGCTCTCGGACACGTCCGTTGCCCTTTACATCTTGGCTAAAAGAGAGTTTAAATTGTCGTTGCGAGCAACCTTCCTACCTACTGCGCAACAGGGTGGGCGCATACGTACTTTATTACTTGTTTTCAAACTTTCCGACAGATGTCACTATCAACCAGAGATCTCATTATAAATATTTCTAATACATCACAATTTTTTTTTATTGTTGTATATTGTTACAATTTTTGAATACATTCTCGTTTGTTTTCTGAAATTGCCAATTTAATATGTAAAGTGCGTTACACAAGAAGTAGATAACAACTTGAAAATAACTATTTTCGTCATCATCATCTAATCCAGTTTATTAATAACAAATTTTAAATATGTTTATTAAAAGTATTGCTTTCCCCTTTTAATTTAAGTGTTAGAATTGCTAATTTAAAAAGATTGCGTAGCAGGTGTAAAGGCTCCGAACTTCCTTCAACGCCGAGGCGCCAGCTTCGACTTTATGAGCAAGTCTCAGAAATACAATGCTGGTGTCGATAAAATGAGTAAATCTAAAGAAGTTTATTTAAGTCCATGATTTAAAATAATTCGAAACTTATAAAAAGTACTCGTATTTCAATTTTCAGTATTCACATCCATTTTTGTTTATTTTCATTCTTTATCGAGTAATTTAAATCGTTGAATGAATTTCAGATTAAATCTTCTTACCAATTTTATCCAGCTTTATAAAATGTAAATTTATATAATTTATGCAAATTCTAAATAAATAGGATTTATCAAGTTCATTAAATCAGTTTAATATTATATAAATTTAGAGAGATTATATTTTGTTTTAATATTTTAATGCAAATCTTTTATATTAAATTTACACATAATAAAATATGTTGATATATTGAACCTATAATTTATTGCTGTTTACTTATTGAACCTTAGGTGTAAAACAGTTTCCGACTTGAATATTCTAGAAAGTATTAAACATTTTTTATTACTGTATTAATTTTTCTTCAATACGTTTGGGGAACTCAATTTCGAGTTTTTTCAAAATGTTAATAAAAGTCCACAAAATTTGGTCAGGACTTTTTCAATATCGCTTACCATATGACCAATAGCTCGCTAAGTGTTTTTTTCCCGATAAATCCAGAGAATTATTTCGGGAATTTTAACCAAGGCTTGTAACCATATTTCAGAATAATACCTTCCAGGAAATGCAAGGGAAATTTGCGTTGAACGTTTAGGCGAGTACAGCTATCGTTGGAAGTAACAATTGTTAGAGAGGTAGCCCTGGGTTTGTTGCAGGATGAATAGACATGAATAGAAAGAAGAAAATAACTGTCATGAAAATTTTTTAAAATGAGGCATAAAAACAATGAAGTTGATATAAAATAAGGTATAAATCAAAAAACAATTACAATTGGTAAAGACAAAATTACATAAACAAAATTACACATACAATAAAGCTTTCACTTTCCAAGGTAATGAGGACCGAGGGGACCACGAATAAACGAAAACTCGAGTAACACTGATTCCGTCAAAAGCAGGGAGAAAAACGTGTGGCCAAATAGGGATAAAATGGTGAACAAATATAGAAGAAAGTTATATACTGTATTAACAAATGGAAAATGACGTAAAAATAAAAAAAAGAAAATTATAAAGTAATACTAAAAGTGAATTCTTAATAATACGTCGTCGCTGTAATAGCCAAGAACTAAAATATACCTAACATAATGAATGTTTTTTTCAACTGCGAAACTCGGTAAATCGGGGCTCGGATTATCGAGGCCTTACTACAATCGTTTTTTTTTAATCTTTAGGGCGTCCAGTATCATTGCTAATCTTTTCTTCCTCTGGCTGCAAAATTTCAGCTCCATCAATAGAAAGCGTTTCAGAATATGTTATTCCTATATTCTTATTGGATTGTGATTCATATAAAATAACATATAGACATAAAATTGCATACAAAGTGTAAACATTTATTTTCTAACTTTTTTCAAAACATACCATTTATGTAAATGCTTTTGGAGCAGTAAAATTTAAAACGTATTTTTAAGTCGTTGCTCTAAAGACCGTTATGAGAACCAAAACGTAGATGCTGTAACGTAATTTATATTTTTATCACTACCTCGTTAAACCAGGAACTCTTTACTTTGGATCGGATAATCGAGACTCTTCTGTTTGGCCTAAACACTCTCACTGAATTCGATTTATATGAAAATACATTTTTAAGACTAATTTTCGTTTAACCTGACAGTATATATAAAGGCGTTATAAAATCTGCTTTATAGGCATTCCCAAAGCAGTACATTGCAAAAACTGACTTCCATATAAAATACCTCAGCGTGTTGTGTAATCCACTCCTGAATTGAGAGGGATATAAATTCCAATTATGTAAGCTTTATGTAAGCTGCAAGTGGCAGTAAAGCACCCCCGTATGTAGGCTACACGTCGCGATCGCGAGTTAAAGACAAGTTTACTGGTCCCAAGCGTAGCTTAGACTTTTCCAATTTCTTCATCTAAAATTTATATAGAGCCAGTAATAATGTGTTTTCGGATAACGCCATATATACTGCACAGCGTTTGTATCTGATCCTAGGTGAAGTGTTAGAAATAGATAACTCACTCTCTCTCTTTTCCTCCCCTGTTTTAGCTAAATTTATTCATGTAAATTCCTAAGAACAATTGAGGAATTAACTTTTATCGAAAGTTTCCTAGCTCCGGATAAACATGAACCTATAGACCTTTGAGTTCTAGGGGTTGGAAATGATCGACCTTGGTCCATGAGTTTATACGAACCCATATTCTTGTTTGTAACAGATTTAAAAACCATTTATTGATCAATAATGTTTCTTTACTGATATATTTAGTTTTAAAATAATTAAGTAAACAATTCAGTAATCACGATAAGTGTATAAAGTTCACTTCAATATAACAATAATGCACAATATATATAATGTCCTCAACCACACTGAAGCGAATTCGGAACTGTCTTGAGAAAAATGGCGCTAAGGTAACTGTAGTACTCCATATAATAATTACAAATTAGCTCTTAGACCAAAACAAATATATATAAATAAATATACAATAAAAAATCACGCACAAAATCTGCCTCAACTCAGCACCAGCCACCTTCAAAGAAACAGATACAATATAATTAGGAACAAAACAAATATAAAATTAAACGAAAATTAAACGAATATAAAAATATGTCAATATTAAAGAAATAGGAACTATAAATAAAAGCATTTACGATAATTATAATTATTATAATTATAGACAACACAAAAACAAATAGCATGGTAGCTGGTGAAACCCTCCTCAAGAGAAGAAAAGAAAGCGTGGTCTAGCTGCAACATTCCCAGCGGCTACCTTTGTTGCTGACCAGTGATATATCTCCATATATGCTCTGGGACCATCTAATGGCATCCGACACCTTTAGCCTTTGGCATAACGAGGAGATATATTCAACAAACGTATGGCGTCCTCATTACGTTTGTCCCACGAGCCAAGGGTTCCTACCACTAGGGCATTAAGGGACGCTTCATAACCCTAAGCAGAGCTCCTGCGTCTGGTGTGAATATTATGGACTCGAGGCCCACCCATTCTCGCTAATTAAGGATCTAAGTACCATTCAACAATGTAGGGTGTTAGAAAATATCGCCAGTGATCCATGAGGGTGCCTGTTCGCAGAGCCCCGTCTATAATATTTAACTGGTTTTCCATATTCTGTCGCGCTGTAATGAAGCTTTGGATCTGTAAGTTTTGAGCGGTTCTTTATGATCGACAGTGAGCCATAAGTGTGATAGATATTGGGAAATGTTGTTTAAGCAAGCAAACTCTGGCACTTCTATATGTTTCTCCCTCTTACCATTTAATAGGATCAAGGCTTATACCAGTGGCGAGGCGAGCTGTCATGTGTAGATGCCCCGCTGACATCTAAATAAATTTTTTAATCAAAATTTTCAAATTCAAACCTCAATTCAATATTTATGTATTTGAAAATTATATATTTTCTTTAAAAAATTAAAAAATAAACAGATAAGATACGAATATCTTTTATAATTGGTCGAATGATAGTTATTGAGTAGCAATGAGTAGTAGATTCGCTATGGTCTTCTTATCTAATTCAGTGCTGCCTTAATAAACAAACGCTCTCCTACTCAAACCAACAAATATTTCTCAATTATCATGTCGTCAACTTTAAAAATGCTCAACTACTTATTGTCACACTTTGCTCTTTCCGGCTTTTCTCGGCAGTTGGCATCGGTCACGTCTACTAACATCTATTCGAAGGCTATTAAGAAATGATTACCAAACTTCTAGGTCACTTAAAAGATAGGTTTTCCTAACGTTTTTTAAAATCAATCCCATTCTTGACCAAAAAGAACTTAAAAATGAACTGAGTTTAATAGAACAGCCGCTTCACAAGGAAAATAATCTCACACACCTTTGGCACAATTTCCAACGCCTTTATAATCAAAGTTAATAGGTTTTTTACACGAAGAACATTTACAAAACGCTTTTTATGAAGTATCCCGCTTAGCTAAGCTTAATGCATGACACCGACAGTTAAGGATTAAGCCCGGATATCTGCGACGATGGAGAGATTTGTACAACACCTAATATAATTCACACGTACAAGAGATCCACACAAGAAGATTGAATAGAAAATCTGTCATTACAATCTAATGAAAAGGAACTCTTGGAAATATCAGAGGTGGCGAAGTCTTTTATAATACTGTAGCTCAGATCTTGGCTTTGGAAAATCGTAGAATCGAGTTCATGTACAAATATAATATATAAGTAATTTTAATACTTTAGAAAATAAAGCATTTCTGTTAGGGGTGAATTTTGATATATATATATATAAGATATAATTAAATGAATCATTTTTATAAACAAGAATACTTAGGTGCACTTTTTATGTTGGAACTTTTCGCTGATGAATAGTATCAGAATTTTAACAACTTACATACATAAATGTAGTTCTGTGACTAAATTTGGACTACATTAAAGTTTGTGATTTATGTCAATATATATATATAAATATATATATATATATATATATATATATATATATATATATATATTTTATATAATTTTATGGTATACTAAGATGATTCATTATTTCTTGACCATGTCCCTTTATCGCGTTGAAACAGTTATACATATTCAAATGGATATTATCAAACTTTCCAAATTATTTCTGATACTTCATTACTCAGCTATAAAACAATTTGTATTTAATAAAATGATGAAACATTAAGGGTGGAATAAAAGTCAGACTTCACTGTTTCTCAATGGGGTAAGTAGTACTTTGTGAAGAACTGTTACGGCGACCTAATTTCCTTGTGTAACGGCAACGTAGTCACGGAAGTGGTTTCGGAGTAATTATTGCTTTAATGTGAGGTAAATGGAAAAGCTGAGCTGAAAAACCATTTGTAGTTAAGAAGCATTAAACCTTGCGGAACCGTGATAGGGCTACAAATTGGTTTTATAGCCGGGGCGGAATTATAGCAACCCTTCCCAAGAAACCTTGTCACATTGCGCAACTATATTCTGCTATATGTAATCCTAGGCTTCACAGGTGTTGGGCCATATCACTCACTGGTCACACGCAAACCATACAAATTTGATTAGTGGCTGAGCAGAATATTTATGGCATAAGCAAGAACATAAAAAGCCCATTAGTTCTTGACAGCTATTCTATATCATAAGAAATGCATGAAGCCTGAGAATATAAAGCGGTGCTTTGATACTTGATTTATTGAAATATATAACCTGCAAAATGTTACCCCCTTCGCGTCACGTAAAATCAAAGTCAGATTTACATATTTTAGTAAAATCCTTTCAGTAGTTTTATAGTGGTTGCCAAGAGCTGATATCTTACAAAATATGAGGCGTTTTATACGAGGATGAAGTTTCTGACAAACTTTCCTTATTGGAAATAGAACTTAACAGGTATATATCTCATCATTTACCCAGAAACTTGTCTAATAAAGTGGAAAGAAAGAATGTGAGGAATTTTCTTTATCGAGCAATAGACCTGCCTTCAGAACTCCGACGATGTTCGGGAAACTCTATTCTTTATGGAGACATTAAGTCACATGTGACTGAACAACAGGCTTCAGAATCCCTGGGAGGCGCGTAACACTGAAAGTATATTTGGCGCGTTGCTGAATATGCACCCGTACTAAATTTCGTCCCTGATTTCTATTTCAGTTATTAATGTGATAAGATACGTTGTCGTGCTCGAGAACTGCTAACGCTATGTTACCGGAAAGATAAGACAAGCTTGTAAATAAAATAATTTCATGATAAGGAAAATTAAAATACATATCTATAAGAGAATCAAATATAAAACTGACACTTTTGCGTAATCATTAAGTCGTCAGGGCTACAAATGTATTTGTTTTATAACAAAAATTATCAATCAGAACGTTGTCACTGCTGCCAACAAAATAAACATTAAACATTATGCTGTGAACAAGTCAGGGACATTTGTGAATGGGGATTGGTAATTGTATTTTCCTTTGTTAATCCTAATATGTCTACTTATAGAAGAGAGAAATGATTTTTGGACGAATATATCAGTTGTTGAATGTCAATATAAGTACAAGACGGGTAAAGTTGTAGTCCCTTGTTGGGCGATTTGGAATAACATCGCCCAACCTAATGGTTGACATCTTCAGTGAACAATCAATATAAATCTGAAATTTTATTCTTCTAAACATTTTTAAAAATATTAAATTTTATCATAATAAATTACCGAGAAATAAAATAAAATGTTTAATATCACAGTAGTAGGCCTATGTATAAACACCCGTTGAATACATGAGAACCACAGATACAGAGAAATGTCTTGATTACGACTCGTCTACCTTTTGATAGCAAACTTGGATTCTGCAGTTGCACCACCTGAATTCAGCGCACATCAGCTCTCGCTTGATTACCTTCTGCAGGTGACGTCAAACACTGCTATAATGACGTCATCGGTTGATAAAGCATTTGGTAAGCAAAAAATAAAAAGAAATATCCACTCGAATGTCTGAATAAAAATTGCTTTTATTAACTATTATTTCAAACGCCAAGCACTTACTCTTTATGTGGCTTTAAAAAGTTATTATTTTTAGAAGTACGTGAGGGTTTATGTTCTAAAGGTAAACCCCTCTGATGTGTAACGCAAATAAGGTGAATATGGAACCTATTTACTGTCTCAGGAGGATGGAGACATCATGTCTCGCGTGGACCAGGTCGCTTCCTGCATTTACTTCAGTATATTTCGATTGTAATGAATAAACTATAGTGTTTTATATTTTTTATGATATAATTTATGCTATTTTCTAAAATAAACCTTTAAAAGGCTTTTATCTAAATAGGAGCTACAATAAGACGGGTGGGTCTGTTTTAACTTATAAGTTTTAAAACACAAAAATGCTAGGAAAAGATTTTTCAAAGCACATTCATACATAATCCTCGTAAAATTAGTTTTTAGTTTATTCCGTTACATCTGTTTACTAGTTGTTGTGAAAAAAGTAATTTTCAGAAGAAAAATATCCATCTATCATTATATTTTATATATTGCTACAATATCAGGGGAATCAGGGGCTCAATATTGTTTTTCAAAATTTCCATATTGAAGGGGTAACATTGGGCGTGTCAAATTCTTCTAATTCGCCACGTGCCTAAAGTGACCCATATACGTTATCGGGGTCATAGAAAGGTATCTACATCTTCCACCACCGTTTATGATGGAGGGTAAGGAAGGGTAGATGGATATATGAAGCTGGATGTAAATGGTATAATAATGAAGCACAGGGCGTTATGGCTTGCGTGGACAGGGTTGCTTAACATACGAAGAGACCTTCACAGAGGGTGAAGAGAGGTGTCTACCTGATACCTGAACAGTTAATAGATTCACGATTTTCAATACTATGGCAATATCATCTACGTTTTTTAAAAGCAATATTAACAATATAGAAGAAAGAAACAATATTCAAACGAAAGCTTATCCTCCTAGACACAAAAGAATTATGTCATCTAATCAGGCAAGAGTTTTATAATAGGGTTAAATTGTGATAATCTTATAAAGCCACTGAACGTCAGGATACCATACGATAAACTAGCCCGACGCTGAGTATTAGGGGGAACACCCGGGAAAGGAAAAGCAAAACATTGCATGACTTTTGTCGCTCAGAAGAAGAGCGGAAAAGTACTGAAAAATCAGTTATTTGCTAAATTGCTTAAAAATATGTCACAAAGAGAAACTATTATCAATATTCATTAAAGAAACTTTTACATGAAACCTAAGGAAAAAAGAGTTCTTAAAATCAACAAAGCAGGCACTTATGTACTAATAAAGCCGGATTAGAGTTTTGCGTGACGATAAATGTCTCGATAATCTGCTAAATAGACAATCCAGGCAAAGGCAATAAGGAAACCAGCGAAGGGGTGTTAAGTTACACATAAATATGTCAAGTCAGTAGAGATTAGAAACGTGTATGGCAGGGTGAACTAAATTACTTTTACTTATAACTTAATACTAACTAACTCCAATTACAATCGGTAATTTGCTTTCACATGTGCATTACTGTTTACGTCTTATTTAATTATTTAAGTTGGAACTTTGTGACATCACGTCTTGCTAGAGTGTATAAATAATGTAAGTTTTTACTGTGTAAAGGATCTCATTTTATTTCTAACATCAGTGTTTCAGTTGAAAATGTTTGTCTCTGTAAGGTTAAACGTAAATCATGTTTTAACCCTATATCTGTTAAATGCTTTCAGTCAATAGTGCCAATAGTGGTTTGTATATATATATATATATATATATATATATATATATATATATATATATAAAACTTTATATATAACATTATTATATAACATTATATATATATATATATATCATACAATAAGCAAAAAACAATGACAATTTATTCAACCAAAAAAACCCTTACCAATACACAATAGACAACCCAAACCCCCCCAAAATGAACGCCCTCAACAAAATTTTTGTCAAAATACATAAAATCAACAATCCCATAAGACCCTTAATAAATTTTAAAAATGCACCTGCCTATAAAATATCACAAATAATAGACAAAAACCTAAAACACGAACTTAAATGGGAAAATAAATACACCATAAAAA
This sequence comes from Prosapia bicincta, assembly GCA_036971475.1. Taxonomy (NCBI): domain Eukaryota; kingdom Metazoa; phylum Arthropoda; class Insecta; order Hemiptera; family Cercopidae; genus Prosapia; species Prosapia bicincta. The sequence continues at coordinate 51,379,232 of JBAIZL010000009.1, read as the reverse complement.
ACTCAGTTGAATTAACGGAAATACTAAAAACAATAAACATAACAAAAAACGCCAAATTTATATCATTTGATATCACAAACATGTACTCTAATATACCAATTAACGAAACCAACCAAATAGTAAAAAACAAATTAACTGACCTTAGAACCTACCCCAAATACACAAACCAAATCACAAAAAGCCTAAAGACCATAGTAAACCAAAACTATTTCATATTCATAATAAGATATATAAACAAATAGTTGGCTTAGCAATTGCATCACCATTTTCAAGTATAATATCAGAAATTTACCTCCAAAAACTTGACGAATTAATCACACAAACCATAAAAACACACGACCCCAACGGACATTGGATACGATATGTTAACGATGGATTATACATCTCACAAAATAAAGCAATAAATAATAACATCATCCTAAATGAAAGCAATAACTTACACCCTAACATACAATTCACCGTGGAGGAAGAAATAAACAATAAAATAAACTATCTAGACCTAACATTAACTAGAAATACAAATAACATTGAATATTCTATTTATAGGAAACCCACACAAACCATTAATACAATACCAAACCACTCCAACCATCCCCCACATCATAAAATGGCCGCTTACAACAAACTTTTATACAGGATGCTAAAATTGCCTCTAAATAATGAACAAAAAATCAAAGAAAAACAAATAATATATCAAATAGCCCAAAAAATGGATACAATAAAAAAATTATAGATAAATTAGAATTTAAAATATTAAATAAATTAAAACAACCTAAAATCGAACCACAAACAACAAAATGGGCTACACTCACATACACAGGATACAACATAAAAGGAATAACTGAAACACTAAAAAATAATAATATTAACATAGCCTACAAAATCACAGGAAACATAATTAACAAAATAAACCAACCAGAAAAAATATGTCCCACACTTAATAATGGAATATACAAAATCGAATGTCCAGACTGTAATAAAATATACATAGGTCAAACAAAAAAGAAATTAAAAGACAGATATCAAGAACACCTCAATGCATACATCAAACCTGAAATTTATAACTCAAACTTAACCACACACGCCATCAAAAACAAACATACATTCCCCACATTAAAAAACGTACTCCTAATAAAAAAAAGGTTCAAAAAGTCCTCAAAATGACAATCTGGGAACAACTAGAAATTTATAAAAATAAAAATAATATCATTAACGAACAAATACATATAAAATCGAAAAACGATAAATTATTCAATGTAATAGACAATATTAAATAATAGACAAAACAAACTTTAAAAACTCCCACAGTACAATGAATCTAAAAATAGAACATAACGGTACACCAAGGTCAACGGGAAATTCACTCAGCTCGCAGTCTACAACAACCCTGTTCAGTATGCCCGAACATAATGACAAGGCCAGACATTGAAAGTTAACTCGCATAAACAGCAAGTAAGATTCTTGTTTAAGTACTTAAGTGAAAGTGATACATATATATATATATATATATATATATATCCGCTATCTTGCATTTTACTTTCTTCTAGGTATTTCCACCAATAACTCTGGATATTCCTACGTGTTTTCTTTTTTTATCTTGATAAAAGCCTTCATATGTCCCCACTTAGTTTATACTCATTGACATAATACCCATACGTGACTTCATTCACGCAAAATTTACTTGTTCCCCCCCCCAACGAATATCAAAAAATGTTGTATAGTAAAGTTGTCCTTATTAGGATTATCTCCATTTCCCTTTGACAAAATCACCGTCTTATTTCGCCTTTTTAAAAGCAATAATGAAAACACATTACGTCTTACATATTACAAAGAACTTTCCCTCGCCTCATATTCTATTCCGTCCGTACAACTTCACCGAGATTGTTGCAGGATTTACAATTCCCTCGCCTGCAATTGTAACTTTATTTCTTGTCCAGATTCGATTTCGGATTGCTCTCGAGAATAGAGGCTCGGTTTTACGTTGTTACCTGGAACAGTCGTAAAGATAACGCCGACAACGCGTCTCGTCCCCAAACATAGTTACGGCGTCTGTGATAAAACTTACTTTGCTGTAAACATTTTACATAATGGCTTGTACAGACGGCACACATTGTGTGGTTTATTACGTTTACCTGTTCATTGAGCTGGATAATGTGAAGCTGTTAATTTTACAGTAAGTTTAAAATTAAAATAGTATTATATTTGTCAAGACATTTGAGAATTTAGAAGTGCGTCACCGCTTTCCTATGTTAAGAGTACGTAGGAATACCATATCCTCTTCTTCAGTATTCATCTCTTGTCAGAGAATGTGAACGAGATAGTGACATTACCCTACTACAGAAAAAACAACATCCAGTTAAGCCAGTTCGCCGGCAGACCTCCAATACTTTTCTAATTTTATTGCGGACTATTTAAATATTTGTTATTGTGAAACAAACAAAGTAAGAAAAATTATAACATTTTTACCCTCACACATACACTTACACATATAACTTCTTACATTTTCAAAAATGTTAGAATTGCACTTTTTATACAGTGTTATAATTTTCCAACACAACATCAACTCACAAAAATGTTAGAATTGCACGTTTTATACAGTGTTATAATTTTCCAACACAACATCAACTCACAAAAATATTAGAATTGCACGTTTTATACAGTGCTATAATTTTCCAACACAACATCAACTCACAAAAATGTTAGAATTGCACTTTTTATACAGTGTTATAATTTTCCAACACAACATCAACTCACAAAAATGTTAGAACTGCACGTTTTATACAGTGCTATAATTTTCCAACACAACATCAACTCACAAAAATGTTAGAATTGCACGTTTTATACAGTGCTATAATTTTCCAACACAACATCAACTCACAAAAATGTTAGAATTGCACTTTTTATACAGTGTTATAATTTTCCAACACAACATCAACTCACAAAAATGTTAGAATTGCACGTTTTATACAGTGTTATAATTTTCCAACACAACATCAACTCACAAAAATGTTAGAATTGCACGTTTTATACAGTGTTATAATTTTCCAACACAACATCAACTCACAAAAATATTAGAATTGCACGTTTTATACAGTGCTATAATTTTCCAACACAACATCAACTCACAAAAATGTTAGAATTGCACTTTTTATACAGTGTTATAATTTTCCAACACAACATCAACTCACAAAAATGTTAGAACTGCACGTTTTATACAGTGCTATAATTTTCCAACACAACATCAACTCACAAAAATGTTAGAATTGCACGTTTTATACAGTGCTATAATTTTCCAACACAACATCAACTCACAAAAATTGTAATACACATTAAATTACTACATTTCCTTTAACAAAGTTTACCGTGTAAAAGATTAACGAATTAAATGCATAACAATTAGGAGTTGTGCGTTCATTAGGAACTTAGGTTTACAGGCGTTGCAATTTCCAACCTTTTTGCTATATATCTTTTGGCTACATTGTGTGTAACAAATATACCCTAACTATGCGTTGGTAATCCTTCAGCACAGGATTAATTATACTATGCTTAACCGAAGACATACATTTTGTTAACAAAACACCTGAATTGAGTTTTAGTGTTTAATTAGTATTTTGTAGGTTGTACAACTGATCAATCCTTTTCATAGATATTGTAAAGAATAAAACCCATTGAACCCATATTTTGCATTTATGATATTCCCAATAAAAATATTTATCAGCAAGTATAACACTTGGCGAAGAAGCACATCAGCAAGAAATTAAACTTAGTAATATTTAGCAAACAAATTTAAAATACCTCGACGAGCTTTTTTCCCAATGCAATGTTATAAATGTTTATAATGAAATATTTTCAATAATAAATCATTGTACACGTGGAAACAAGTGCATTAAAAGAAATATTTTATCAATAAATTACTTTTTAAAACTCCAAAACACTTAAATCTACAACATTTAAATCCAGTAGAGTATAAAGACAAGGGTCAATCGTATCTTAATTCGAAGAGAAATAACAGAATTGTTTAATCCTTAAAACATTTATTGTTCGAAAGTGTATAGAAGCAACAAGATTATTTTTTATGCTACAAGAAATAAATCAATAACGGGTTTTTATTGAATAACCGTTCCTAGACAAGGACAGTGAGTAAAAGAGTTTACTAAACGCTCTGAGATCATATTTCCTTATTATGTCAAAACACCTGAACAAAGGGAAAACGCTGGGTTTAAAAGGTGAAGGGCTTTAAAGAATAGCGTTATAAAGATTAGAGCAGCGTTATATATATATATATATATATATATATATATATATATATATATATATATATTATTACATAGTGTTATGTAGATTGAAACATAGATTTATGTAGTTAAAACATAGCATTATCTAGATTAAAACATAGTAATATGCAGGTTAAAACATCGTTTTGTACTTTAAGGCATTTTTTGGATAAAAGATTGGTCTACGTAATTTTATGCATAGCGTTTCGAAGTTTAAAACTTACAACTATGTAGTTTCAAGCAAAAGGTTAAGTTTTAAACTAAGGATTATGCAGTTTAAAACACAGTGTTATGTAGGTTACACCCTAGGGTTATGTAGTTTAAATCATTTTGTTTTCTAGATTGAGGAATATTGCTACGTAGTTTAAGGCATGGAGCTATGTACTTTTAAAATTTGGACTATTTTTAAAACACAGAACTGAGTAGTTTAAAGCATAATGTTATGTAGCCTAAAACATAGGGATATGTAGTTTGAAACAACATAGAGTTTTCGAGTTTAAAACGAAGTGATATATAGATTAAAAAGTGGAGTTATGTAATTTAAAGCATGACATTGAGTAGTTTAAAGCAATGGAGTGTGTAGTTTAAAGCACAGCGTTATGTAGTTTAAAGTACAAAATTAAGTAGTATAAAACCCAGCGTCTGTAGATTAAATATAGTGTCGTATAGATTACAACCTACTGTGGTCCAATTTAAAACAAAGTGTTTTGTAGATTGAAAACTAGGTTTACGTAGTTTAAAGCATAGAGATGTGTAGTATGTAGCTTAAAGTCTAGTTTTGCGTATTTTAAAATTTATATTTATGTAGTTTCATTCGGTGTAGAAGTCGGAAGACTTTATAGCGAAATACTAAGAAATTTTTAATTTACATATATTCCGAACAAAAAAACATACAATACATTTGAATATAAAAAGTGAAAATTTGAGTTTGAGTGCATATCTTTCGCTTAGACCCTTCCTTAGCTTTATGTTGTTTACAATATTGGATTATTTAGATTAAAGCGAGGCGTTACGTAGAACAAAGTGTCGAGTTGTATAGTTAAGAAGTTTTAAATTCAAGGAATTTCCTCATACTTGTACCCCTGTAAATCTAAAAAAAAACACTTTACGTAATTTAAAAAAATGAAACATTTGGTTTCTCCAAAACATAATAAGAATAAGTAGTTGAGCCAAAAGAAGGGGACATTATTAAATAAAGAAAAGCTACAGCTCATGTTTAGACTGAGACACATTTCAGCTAACCGCATATTTATTTGTAACTTTAAATATTTATTTATTTTTTCGTAGCTTTTTAAAAAATTAACATTTTTATTTTATTTTGTCTAGCTCACTTTTGACACCGATCATAGTTCCGCTGTTTCTAATACGTCTTTAAATTGCCTATACAGCGCCGTGTTTTATTTTTTATGAGCCTGCAGTGCATTCATGTATGTTCGACCACATTATAAATGAACTTATTAATTTATATTTATAAATACTCACCATATCAAAACAAATGATTATTACTCGTGGTAATATGTTACCAGTTTTACACCAAACATTTACCTGAAACAAAATAAGTTACCATCACTAAATTAGTACTACTCAATTTCATAACACATTAAAAAATTGAACTACTAAAATATTAAATGTGGACCTACATCAAAATTTAAACGTCATAAATATTTTAACTTTTTAAAACCACGTTTTAAAACTTATAAAGCGTTTTTCTAAAATTTCACTTCAATTATTCTTTCAAAGATGCCGTTGGTAAAATTATTCAACCTGTAACAGTTATTTTAAGATGATACAGTGATTTCTTCTAACTTGTCACAGCATATTACAATGGCATTATCCGGAGCGTCTTCATTTACATAACTAAGACAGACAAGTAAAAAGGACGGGAAAACTCCCTTGGTGACGTTTTCCATTATTTGGGTTAAGCCGTGAGTAAAACGTTGAAATAATCACTGAGAAGCATCACGCGGACTTGAGCTCCTCCATCTTCCAGTGCCTCTTGCTAACTTTGCCACTTTACGTAATATGCATGCAGTCTTATTAGTGTGAGAGTTTCTTATAAATACAAGAACAAAGTAGAATAGTGTCAGGATTATGTAATCAGAAACTTATAATGTAAAAGTAAACGATTTTAGGAAATACATTAGAATGTTATCACTTTATTAATTTATAACCGATTAAAATATCACCTTAAATAAATTATTCATCGTAAGGATGAAATAAAAATAAATAGACAAGAAATACGACAGTTCAATCATTCTTATTAACAAATCCACTTATTTATGACTCCAATGGAGAGTAGGTGTACTTGAAGTACGTGACCGTAAACTGGCAATGCTATAATTCGCTATTCCTAGGAACAGGAGACCTACCTATATATCCTTTTCTTTCTAATTCCTAATTATATTTATAGTCTTCTGTTTCTTCTAAGAAGGATGTTTCGTAAAGGGTAGACGCATTTTAACGATCTCGATAAATAGCAGATCCGCTTCAGTTATATGATTCCTGCACATGTGATGCAATGATCTCCTTTTCAATCTGTGTCAAATGTTTACGTCTATAAATTCTAATCTCTTCTCAACCTTTGCAGACTATAATATGGACGGATAGCATTAAAAGAACAACAAAAGTTTAGAAATAAATACATTTAAAGTTTCAGCTGTACTTTCCAACAACGTTTGTCCAATCCCTTATAGCAAATGCATAAAGCAGCAATACTAAAACCCTGACATAAGAAGTCCTGTAACAGTTCACAAATATTACGCATAATGTTCTCTGCCGCATAATTATAGAGCGCAGCACCAGAGATTGGTCTCTATATTAGATTGTATGACGTCACGGCCATTAGCGAGGTCTGTCTGACACAAGCTTTGCAGTCAACCAACGGATCAACGGGGTTCGTTTTTCTAAAGTGCCTAAGTACCTTGTTAGTATACACTTTGTCATCCCTTACGGAACAGCACTTTAATTTACCCGGAACATTGTTCCCTCAGGAGCGGAGAATCATATCCCCGAAACAACTTACACTCTTTCCGGGACACAAATAATCCCCTGGGTATTGTTAGAAAAGTAGGAAGAACATAAGTATTTTTAGATACTGTAAGAGAGAAGACTCTCACACGACATTGTGACTTTCAAGTGCTACCTTTGACCATATAGTATAGTACTACAAAGAGATTCCATAATTTTTGTCCCAAGAGTTTTTTTCGACTTTCAAGATTCACCATTCTGCTTGTACGATCTGTAATCTACAAGCGTCATCGTTTTATGAACTTGAGCAACGATTCCAACAAAATCTAACCTTTTGGACTTGAAAAGATTCACCATTCTGCTTGTACAATCTGTAATCTACAAGCGTCATCGTTTTATAAACTTGAGCAACGATTCCAACAAAATCTAACCTTTTGGACATGAAAAGATTCACAAATTAGATGTAGAAACATCGTCCTAAGAAATAATCATTTTTGACATGTCTTTTTATTCTAATCCATTTCATACGGGCGACAAAATGACAATAAAAAATCACAGGAGATTTCGTTGGGTATTACCTGTACACACTCAAGTTACTCATCGCAAACCGAGTAATTGGTGTTTTCCCGAATATCTTCAGTTTTTAACACGTACTTATGGATACTCTTCATGTAATCTTATGAAGAAATATATTGAAGAACGACGAAAAGGACAACATATTAGTTGTAGTAACGTCGTCCCAAGGGATATTCACTTAACATATTAAGACAACCGTTTGAGTATTATAACGAAATTTACACAAGTGGCAAAATGGTAAATGATAAAATATATACTTATTATTACTTTATATGATTGACAACATCCTTGAACTTAGAGTTTACGTGTAACTATTATTTACAACTATACTTCTTTCTATAGAAAAGCAAGTTTGTTTCAACATAAATATAAATTTATAACAACTCATTAGATATAGCAAAAGGCTTGAGTTGCACAGGAGAGGAGTAGGCCAATCAGTGAAAGGGGAATCCTGAAATGTTGTTTATCCCCACTTTTATTTAGTATATTATTACGTATACCGGCGAGATTCTACAACACTGAGTCAGCCAGGCCCTTCCACTCTAAATATCAAGTAGGTCACTGGGCATCTGCGGATCAGGTCCCTTGCTATAGATCGCGACAAAAAGTCATTGGCATTTATAAACACAAAGACCATTTCTAGTTATTACGAGCTACGTTTTTGGATTAGATGGTGCAGAACTGTATAAGTGAGCAGTTATTGCATTAAAGCACGCTAATACTGTGTAGTAGATGATCAATCGTCTTAATACTTTTTCGGTCCTAAAGCTTACGTAGGAACAGGGTTGAGAGAGGTTTTAGGTTTTTTGGAACCAATGGGAAGTAGTACAACCATCTTCGTCTCATCTTCGACTTAATATTCATAGTAGGAAATTATATTAACATAAATTTCAATATGTGTATACAATCTAGTAACAATATCAACAAATATCAAAAGGTTAATTCTACACATCTCACATTGAAGGCAGAAGAGTTTTCATCGTTTTTTCAAAACCCTAAGATATTTTTATACTTACCATTATTTTAAGTAATAATACAAAGATCTAATATACGAGTATAAAGGTCCTAACACAAACAAAAAAAAGTTTGATGAATTCAAATACTTTTTGACTCGACATCATGAGAAAAAAATACAATTTACAAAGTAAAATGTATAATTTATAGGGTAATAAATTTCATTTTGTGGGTTGTTATTCTATCCACTGATGATACTGAAATTGTCTCCAAAACGCGTTTGAACAATTCAAAACTTCATTTTGTATTCATTATCTTTAGCTTCATTAATTCATTCGACAATTTAAAATCTTATTTTTTGTTAAGAGTAGAAAATTCAATTACAGACAAACAAGGCAGCCAGACAGAGATATTGTGTGTGTGTGTGTGTGTGTGTGTGTGTGTGTGTGTGTGTGTATGTGTGTGTGTGTGTGTGTAAGTGTGTGTGTGTGTGTGTGTGTGTGTGTGTGTTGTGTAGTAGTAGTAGTCGAGGTCGTTGTATTGTGTCTGTGTTTGTAATTTTTGTCATTATATTTACATACATAATATCATATAATTTTACATATAGGACTATTTCTATATCTTTTATAATACATATTTTACTTAATTTTATATCATACCAAATCAAGAAGATTCAAACCTATTACTTATTTATCTACAATAAACCTAACTGTATGAAGCAACTGTGGCGTAATGTTTATTTAAAAAAAAATAAAACCTTTAAACCACAAATATTATTTATTTAAACCTTATGTACATTTCAATTGCACAGCAATCATCTTCAGAGGTATTTATAAAATACAACTAACTTTAAACAACATAATACAACAAATATATAGGCATAAACCGGTAACTACTTCGCCACGCCCCTTATTTTAAAAAACTAGTACGACCAATCTCGTTGCAGTAAATTCCCCCTCTGCAACTTGGTCCGGTCTCCCAACTCCCGTGGTGAAGAGTTACCGTTACAACTATTTCAATTTTACAAAAAACAATAATATTCCTTATTAACAAAGTTATAACTATCTCCTAATTAATGAATATAACTGAGATTTAGGGATAGGCCCTTTATCACAATTTAATAAATTATTTTTGTCATATTTGTGAATGTACAAACTTTCAAAACTATTCAAAAGACCTTTTGAATTAACAGTTTTCAATAATTTGAGATCATTTAATTCTAAAGTGTATTTAGTGTTTAGAATATGTTCTGCAACACTAGATTTTTCAGGTCTTTGAAATTTTATATGGCTAATGTGTTCATTAAATCTGGTTAGTATTTTTCTTTTTGTTTGGCCAATATAAATTTTACTACATGAATTACAATTTATTTTATAAATCCCAGATTTATCTATCATCTTTATTTTATCTTTTGGGTTATCTATTACATTTTTTAAGCTATTTAAGCTTTTGTAAGCTACTTTTAAATTTACCTGTTTAAAACATTTTCTAAACCTTTTGTTAAATCCATATCGAATGGTAGGCTAATGAATTGATTTTTAATAGTTTCTTTTTGTGTTATTAAGGTAGTAGAATCGTTTCTAAACTTTTTTAATTTTTGTTTTCTCAATATGTTATCTATTATTTTAGGATCATATCCATTGAATTTAGCGATTTCTTTAATTTTGCCCAACTCACATTTACATCTATTTTTATGCAATGGAATAGTAATTAATCTATTAACCATAGTATTAAAAGCTGCTAATTTATGGGATTTGCAATGGTTAGAATCTACCGGGATATATCTATCATTATTTGTATGTTTCCTATATATATCAAATTCAATTTTATTATTATTTCTAAAACATAATACATCAAGAAACGGTAAACATTTATTATGCTCTATTTCAAAAGTAAATTTAATGTTTCTATGTTCATTGTTAATTAATGATAAAAAATGTTCTACGTTAAACTCTTTAGTATTACAAATTGCGAAAACATCATCTAAATAGTTTTGAAAGTTTGTACATTCACAATAAAACGAAAATAATTTATTAAATTGTGATAAAGGGCCTATACCTAAATATAAGTTATATTCATTAATTAGGAGATGGTTATAACCCTTTGTTAATAAATAATATTATTGTTTTTTGTAAAATTGAAATAGTTGTAACGGTAACTCTTCACCACGGGAGTTGGGAGACCGGACCAAGTTGCAGAGGGGGAATTTACCGCAACGTGATTGGTCGTAATAGTTTTTTTAAAATAAGGGGCGTGGCGAAGTAGTTGCCGGTATATGCCTATATATTTGTTGTATTATGTTGTTTAAAGTTAGATGTATTTTTTAAATACCCCTGAAGATGATTGCTGGGCCATTGAAAGGTAATAAGGTTTAAATAAATGTTATTTGTGGTTTAGAGGTTTTATTTATTTAAAAAACAATAAACCTATCGCATTGAAATAGTTATAAATGTTTAATGGATATTATCTCACTTAATAAATACTTATTGAGGCTTCGTTACTCAGCTATAAAACATTTTGGATATAATCAAATGGTGAAACATTAAGGGTGGAAATAAAAATCACACTTGACTAATATTCTGCTTACGGGAAACTGTTACGGCGACGTACTTCCTTTGTGTAACGGCAACGTAGCCACGGAAGTGGTTTAGGGGTAATTATTGCTTTAATGTGAGGTAAATGGAAAAGCTGAGCTGAAAAACCAGTTGTAATAAGAATCATTTAACATTGCCGAACCGTGATAGGGCTAAAAATTGGTTTTATAGCCGGGGCGGAATTGTAGCTACCCTTCTCAAGAAACCTTGTAACAGTGCGCCAAGAGGTAACAATGGCAGAATTTCTGACAACTGTCACTTCTTATTTATATATAATCTTCTATACTAAAATTAGTCTTATTAGACCAATAATTAATATTCCACTCATAATTCCTACAAGCACATAAAACTACAATTTCTCTATTGGCCAGTTTAAATATTGTCCGTACCGCACTACTTTGTCTGTACATTCAGATTGAAGATAACATAACAGTTTGGAACAACTGTGATGTATTTTTATTATTTTAAATAAATAAAACCTCTCAACCAAAATAACTTGTTATCTAAATCACAATGTACATTTCGATAGCAAAGCAATCGTCTTAAGGAAAGATTATTACAATAATGTGATACAATTTCTCCCAATAATTGCCCTTGAAGAGGATTGTTATGCAATCGAAATGTACATGACGAGTTAATTATAAGGTTTTTGTGATTAAAACGTTATATTAATTTAAAATAAAAACGATTATTTATTAATAATGCCATATGGGCATTAACCACTTGGATATACTTGGTGCCTTGTTCCGGAACGTCAGGTGTATTAAGTGCAATACTTCACTTGAGGGTAGTTTGTAAAATATAGATATAAAGTTACCTATAAACAAAACGAAATGTCTAAAACACAGAAAGCCTTCAATCTTTATTTTATCATTTTAAAAATGTTATCTAGTTTCAAAGGATGAAACCTCTACAACAATAGGCGTATATAAACTATCATTTCGTTTATTCTTTACTTTTACGAACTTTAGGTAACAATGTAACTATATTCAGTAATGTAAATGTTTTTACGTTTCCGAGATTCGGGAAGACTTCTGCCCTCTCCCAGTCAGGAACATATGTATTGGGTACAATACAAACTTAATACAATAAATGTTCGAAGCACCTAATTAGTCACATACGTTATAGATATTTTCCGTACCGCACTAAATTGTCTGTACATTCAAATCACAGTTAAAATAGCAACTTGAACCAACTGTCGTGTAATTTTTATTTTAAATAAATAAAACCTCGTATCACATTTTATTTAAAACCCCATATACACGAATGCAAAGCAATCATCCTCAGAGAATAATATTACAAAAATGTAATATAATTTCTTGTAACAATATTCCGAGAACCAGAAAGATACCAGTCTGTTCCAGTTAAGCACAGATCTACCTTAACGAATAGAATCTACCGGTTCAGAACGAACTTAATATAACAAATGTTCGAAACGCCTAATCTATTAATAAACACACGTGGGGGAATGTAATTAGAATAATTTAATAATGTTTTATCTTGATGTCTCATACAGAAACCAACTTTGCTCATGAATATGAATTAAATGAGGCAAAGACGGCCGCATATTTGCATAACGCAAGCACAGATGGTGTTTCTCTGAGCCTTATTTCTGCTTGAGTTTGGTAAAACTTTGGGTTTTTAAGAAATTACAAGTTTTCTGTTTTTACGTAAATACAATAACTGCTCCTATAATATCGTGAGGTATCTGTTGAACACATTGAAGAGTGCATACAAGGCAACTATATAATATAAAACAATACAACTTATTACTTGTGCCACCTCACAATTAGTTTATGAGGTTTTAAAATTCAGTTTTGGACCCAAAGATTACAAATGATTTGTATAAAAAGATGGTTTTACCTATTAAATACTGTAATGAAGCTAGTCTAAATAAATGGTAGGGTCTTGATACACTGTTAAAATCAGGTCTCTTCACGTAGCCACCCTGCTTAAGCAATTCCAAAGTTGTCCTCCATTTTCAGAACCAGGGGATCATACTATCCTTACCTTCGACTTACATGATCCCATCCACCGTTCCTTAAGCATTTTAAAAGGTGTGTAACAGTTAGACGTATTTATATGATCTTGATAGAGATTAGATCTCCTTAACTTAAGCTACCTTGTACAGTTGCAGGGGAAAGTTACCTGGTACCTCTATTATGGGGTTTTCTCTCTCTCTCAATGTTTCCCCTATCCACAATACTGACCTAGCCTTCCTAGACGATAGTAGCTATGCTGGCATATAACCATATTTATATAGAAAACCTTTTTAAACTTCATATAACAAGTAATTAACTCGACGAACAATTTCAGAGTATCAAGCTCCCAGATGTTTTTATTTCAAATGTATTTATTGTTTGAAAATCAAGTAACAAAGTTGTTTACATTTGTTGATATTCTTACGTTTAAATTTTTCAATTCTTGTTTAAGCTTGTGGCACTACGTACAAAAACATAAAAACTAAACGTGGCAACACCTCAGAAATTTACAACGTTGCACTGGAACGTGCCTTCTAGGAGATTAAGCCTCCTTTTTCCTTCTGCGCATCCATTGGAGTCTGTCTATCCAAAAGAATTATCTTAGAGTAACTAGCTCTACAGCCTAGAGGCGATGATTATAGTGAAGGTGTTCCACACTATTTGTCTGTGGCGCCGTCTGTATTTCCGTAATCTAAGTAGAGATCCGAAGTGCGAAGCAGAGGAGGAACAGCTATACCACATGAAAACGAAGTCTACGACGTATTGGAGGACGCACACATTAAGAGAGAGAGGGAGAGAGAGTGGGAGAGTAGGAGAGAGAGAGCGCGCGAGAGGGAGAATAAGATAGGAAGAGAGAGGGGGAGAGAACACGAGAGGGAGGAAGAGAGAGAGAAAGAGAGAGGGGTATGTTTATAATTACGACTCCTAGGATAGCATTGGGAATATACGTAGGATTATTGCAGGGAGGTAAAACGTCCTCGTAGAGGATAAACGAGTATTATAATAGTTTATATTATATAAAGAGTTTATTTTATGTAAAGGAATAAGTATTAAAGTATAAAAGGGTATTAAAAATACTAGGGTAATTAATAAAACAAGGTTTCCTTTGCTGCTAAGAAAGAATGCGACGTGGTAGGAGAAATCTGGTAACACTGTCTTACTCATCAACTCCCCCTTTATCTATCCCCACCCCTCCCGCCTCGCTACATTCAGCAGACTTCGAAGATGGAGTTACATATAGCTGTTACGTTGGAGAAATTCGTGCTGTGATTCGTTTTTTAAATGCAAAACGGATTTCACCTATTGACATTTATCGTCAGTTATCGAAGGTTGTTGGGAAAGTGTATATCTGTTCAATATGGTTCAATATCTTTCCAATATGCGGAAAGAGAATTCATTGAAGGCCGCACAAAAGTTCATGATAAAGACCGAAGCAGACGGCGTTCAGTTTCAGACGAAATTGTTGATAAAGTTGAAAGAATATTGCTTGAAGATCTCTGGACCACCAAAAACGAACTTCTTGTGCAAATTCCTGAGACTTCCGACACCACAACTCATAACACTTTAACCAAAACATTAATCACAAAGTGTGTGCGCTGTGGGTACCGCGAATACTTACAGGAAATCACAATAAGCAACGTGTCAAGTGTGCCCGAAAATAGTACAATAGTACTAAACGATGAAAACATAGGGAAAAACTCCTAAGAACTATTTAATTCTCTGTCATAAAGATGAGAAGGAAAACGGTTTATCGCACGGTAAAGACAAATATATTGTGTGAAAAATATTATTTGCATGTACTTAAGAAAAATATGTTTATTTTAAAATAAATTTGTTTTTACTTATTAAATGAAAACATATTAAAAAATCTCATTACATAAAGTGTCAAACATTTTCTGCTCTTTGTATTGCTCATGCTTTACTTCGTATGTTTATAATAATTTACTTTTCGATGTGAAAATAAATTTAGTTTCGTAATTTAAAGGATAATATTTATCACAATAACAATAAAAATTTTAATCAATGTCCTTACATATATTGTCAAAAGTTTGCTATGAAACTGAAACAGCGCCATCTGTGGCTCAATAACATAGTTACCACAGATGGGACGACATCTTTGTCCTATGAATCTATTTTCTTGAAGGTGGGTTAGGTTGCTCATATCTACAGCACATGTGTCTGGGTATTACTTTTGGCTACAACCATATGTGCATAGAATTTTACATATCAATATGAAAAATAAAGTATAATCGTATAAATGTATTATTTTATTAAATAGTTAAGTAATAAATAAATGATGCTGTAATGCAAATTACCATTAATATTGAATTTTCCATTTTTTCAATTTTCCAGTTATTGACATTTTAAGCTTGTAGAATTCGTAATGCTATCGGCAATATCAATTTGTTTTGTCCCTAATCGTTTAAAAGACAGTTTTGTTTGTATAGCGATTTTCTCTTCTTGTTCCTCATTAATTTTTCATTCATCCTTCCTTATTTCCGCCACATCTACATTACATATTTGATCTGTCTTGTGTGTGTGTGTGTGTGTGTGTGTGTGTGTGTGTGTGTGTGTGTGTGTGTGTGTGTGTGTGTGTGTGTGTGTGTGTGTGTGTGTGTATGTGTGTGTGTGTGTGTGTGTGTGTGTTTGTTTGTGTGTGTAAGTGTGTGTGTGTGTGTGTGTGTGTGTGTGTGTGTGTGTGTGTGTGTGTGTGTGTGTGTGTGTGTGTGTGTGTTTGTGTGTGTAAGTGTGTGTGTGTGTAAGTGTGTGTGTGTGTTTGTTTGTGTTTGTGTATGTGTGTGTGTATGTGTGTGTGCGTGTATGTGCTTGCGGGAGGTTTATGCGGTGTCGATTTACTGTAGTGGTTAAACAATACATCTACAAGTGCCTACACGGATGGATGGGTAAATTAGACATAATTAGCTTTAAGAGGATAAAGTGCAGCGACCAATCAGAGCAGAGCATAGTTAGCATTGTCGATAATGTGAGGGACATGGACGTGAAACAGGGTTTGTCTCGCGTTGCGATGTAAGCGGATTTGCCAGATTAATTATAACCAATTAATGGTTGAGTTTTTCTTTAATTCCAGGCAAACACTTATAATATTGGATTTACTTTTACTAACCGGATAATTCGTGTATAGGGAACTTATATTCAAGCTGTTTAAATTTAACGTAAATTCAGTTAAAATAATTGCTTATGTTAGAAATATTTGCGTATAAAATTTTAGAGTTTAACCATAAGTCTTCCTGTAACTATAGACTTTACTTCTGTTAATGTTATGAATCTCCGTATTCGTACTGAAAAGTTTTACAATTTTCTCCTTTATAACAGCAACTTAAGAAAATTATATCAACCAGGGTGTTTAGGAAAGGGGAAGAATTCTACAACATCGTCTGATGAAGATGACTACAATACTTCCGGTGAGTTCAATAGATATAAATTATCAACTTAAAAATGAGAACTAGCAATTGTATTCTATGAAATTTGATGTTGGTTGTAACAATATTTAAAAAAAGAAATGGGTGCGAATTTTAATAAAAATATACCACTGCATATATTTTGGATTACACTATTGGAAGTGGATTTTACTAATTAACGTCATGCCAAACTTTTAACATAAATATATCTATACAAACTTGCGCACACAAAACGTTTTAGATAATGCTCAAGAAACTTCGACAGTCTTTATGTAAGTTCGCTCAATCTATCTACCAAGAGCAGGGTTGAATTAATTAACGGTTCTCGAAAAAATAATAGACTTTTTCCTTCAGAGTATGGAATAATAAACTTTCCCAAAACCAAAAGAGGATCCTGTTTCAGGAGGACGTTTCTGTAACAAAGCAATATTAATCTGATAGTTTACTGGAGCTATCTACCAGTGCATGAGCATATATAAATCTGTCTAACCCACATGCAGGCTACAGATGTTTCATCGTGTGTTTTTACTATATACCTTCACTTCACCTTTAATCCTTACTAAACGTTCGCAAGAAAATTGTAGCTAGAATATGTATGTCAGTTGGAAGTTTGTACATAATGGGCAAGGATATTTGACTAGTGCTTTTAATGCATCTTTAAGGATACAAAGTAGTTTAATAAGTCCGACGTTATAGGCATCGTTAAGAGATCCAATTAACTGTTGGGTAATAACTCCTGGAACTCCTGGGTATAAGAGCAATGTAGTGTACGGGAAAAGGACCTCGGATGTCAGCGGAGACCTTTGGACGTTGTACTGAAGGCAAGGTAAGAGAGTTAAAATGGCAGAACGGTTTAATGGGGCAATATGTCTCCCATGTTTAGGGCGATGGACGCTCTAATGGCTAGTGAGCGATTCAAGCAATCACTGTCACAGATATTTCACTCTCCTTTCCTTCCAAAGCCTTCCTGAGGCAACGAATGGAAAATTACATGAGGATTCTAAAGCAGAAAAATCATGAATTTGGCCTTTCTCGTCTTAAGGCATGCCTTAAGAAGGTACACAATGATTAGTACCCAATCTTGATTTCACAGTATTGTGTTCGCCATATCGTACAACGTTTTTACACTATCAGTCTTCATAACTGTTAGACCTAGGTGGGACGGGAAATGATTATAAATATAGGTTTAAGGAAGGAAATTAAAGGATCCTGGTAAACTATAGTGCGTTACGTTTGTTCAGTCAAGTACCTTTAATAGACGTACTCTCTATCGGGGCTGTTTATCTATCGTATCTACCATTTACAGCATTATATAATGTAGTATTAGGGAAGAACACAATTTTCCCCTGTTACCGTTAATAGGGGAGACTATGGCATCGCGTGGGCAAGATCGCTTACCTGAGGTAAACCTGTTCTCAACCGAAGTAGAAAGAGGAGTTCCCGATACCCGGAAATTTACTATTGTTCTTGTGGGAACTAAAATGATTGATGCATAATATGATTAAGGTGATACCCTAATGTGCGTACATTGACCACAATAAACGCCCCAGAGAGGGATAATGTACGAGGAGACCTCGTACAAAAATATATTCAGGTCATTTTCATCAAAAGTTGTCTCCTTAATCGTTTTGTGTGTGCGCGCGATCTCTGCGTATGCGTGTGGTTATGCTCTCCATTGCCTTCCCTGACCACTTATATAATACCCTATAATCTATTACGACCTTGTAAAACTATTGTGATTTATTGTTTTTTGTTGATTTATTGTTGTTACGACCTTAAAACTAATTTTTTTTATCAAGCATTTAAATTGAAAACAGCCATCATTGTAATTTTCAAAATAGATAGGACGAAATAAACAATTATCTATAACTTAATTTAAAAAACGTCCTTCTACGGAAAGTTTTTTGTTTACATTTGGAATACTAATTACATCGGATGCATTCCCCTGACACATTCATGCATTGAGAGTTTACTGAAGCATGGCTGAGGATGACAGCTAAATAAAACAAGTTCAAACTGCTCTACATATTATTGAAGAGAACGCTCCTTGTGGAATGAGATTACAACAGACATTAAGATTAAAAACCGATAGCGGATAAAATATTGCACAAAAGCATACCCACAAACACTCAAACAAGAGTCACCGCACGACACACACACACAATATAAAATGTTAGTAATAAATATTTTCTATTAGTTAATAAATATATATAATTTTATATTTCAATAAATCCTACTGTAATGATTCAATATAATTTTAATGAGTTTTATATTTTAATTCCATTTTTTAATGTAAACTTTCTTAGGGCGTTTCTGATACTTCAAGTTCCGATTCCCATTAAATTCATAGAATATAATTTTTAATCAGTAAAATTTTCAATGTTTAATACTGGTAATGGTTTTATGCTAAATACGTTAATTAAATTCCATTAAACCTTTATTAAGTAAAATATTCAGACAAAATATTACATTATGTCGATAAGTTTTAAAAATATTTATGTTTCAACAGCGAGTTTATTTAAGGCTATTTTAATCATACACAGTTAAACTACTTATTCTACAATAGGCCAATATATTTCCATAAAAGCTCACACCCACATCATGATATATGTATTCTCACGTTTCCTTGAGGTTAGTTGCATTTAAGGGTATCTTATATTCCGTAGAGTATAGCGCAGTGTGACACTGGCGTAGACATTCCTTACAAATTCTGCCCTACAGCGGCGACATTCTATTTCCTTCGCTCAAGTTAGTCTACGACATAATTCTTGAAAGAGATTTCAGTGTCTTTATATCTAAACGGAGAGAATGTTCAGAAAAATATAAGGATATAAAATTTACACTACTACCAATCAAACTAAGTGAGCGAAACAGTTTATGTAAACATTATTAAAACCGCAATGTTTATGTTATAAAACGGCGATACAGATTATAAAGAGTCATTTTTAAATTTCATTGTATAAAGATTGAAAGAAACAAGCTCGGACGTCTACCTTCGAGTAACAATTACAGCTAATCTGAGGAAATCAGAAATTCACTATAGAGTAGTGGTTTATCCACTGGATAGCATCTCTCACTAAGTAATTCCTATATAATCTGTAAATATAGAAACACTGACATGCTCCCTTGTGAAATACATCTACAGCCAAGTAAGATATAGTGAGAATCGCGACCTCCATTTATTAGTGATTGAGTTTAATTTACATTAAAACTAATTCATATTGTTGAAAATGAGTGGTTATTTAAACGCGCCAATTCAATTTTATCTTGTACAAATAAACGTTACTGAAATTGTTTTCAAACCCATGTAACATTATTTTTTGTATTAATGAATGATTATTTTGCTGTGTATTATAATCATTATATAAGTGAAGAGCCTGAAGTGGTAATGTAGCATTAACCCTCGTAACCCTTCCACTAGTAGATAGGAATAAAAAAAGTAACTACGGCGGTTGATCTGTAGTAAAAACAGAACGAAATTAAACAAAATAGAAAACCTTATAGAATATTTGAGCTCAGTGCAGCAGGCGCAATACATCTAAACCAGTATTAGAAGCTCATTTGCATTGCCCTTGTATTTCTCTTCACTTCTGTCTACGAGGTAAATATCCCTGCCCGATGTCATAACTTCCCCCTATTCCCAGATCCAGGGAATAGTGCATAGGGGTTCCTTAGTCCTACCCTATATACCCTTCGTCTTGCATGAAGGTGAAATTGGAACTTCTATAAGACCCCGATGAAGTGTATGGTTAAAATACACATCGCAGTGCTCTACTACAAGTCTCTGGATTTTAATAGAATGGTAATTCTTAGATCCACTAAATGTTTTCCACGGTTTTAAGAGAACTGAAGATCTACTGAGGCTAGAGATATAGAGGTTTTCTAGAGGAAGATCCACTGAGGCTAAGGATCTAGAGGTTTTCTAGAGGAAGATCCACTGAGGCTAGAGGTCTAGAAATTTTCTAGAGG
Organism: Prosapia bicincta; assembly: GCA_036971475.1. Classification (NCBI taxonomy): domain Eukaryota; kingdom Metazoa; phylum Arthropoda; class Insecta; order Hemiptera; family Cercopidae; genus Prosapia; species Prosapia bicincta. Next base: position 51,358,497 of record JBAIZL010000009.1, on the reverse strand, counting down.
AGGATCCCCTGAAGCTAGCGATATAGAGCTTTACAATAGGAAAATCCACTGAGGCTAGAGATCTAAAGTTTTTCTAGAGGAAGTTCCACTGGGGTTAGAGATCTATAGGTTTCGTAGAAGAAGATCCACTGAGGCTAGAGATCTAGGGGTTTTCTAGAGGAAGATCCACTGAGGATAGAGATCTATAGGTTTCCTAGTGGAAGATCCACTGAGGCTAGAGATCTAGAGGTTTTCTAGAAGAAAATCCACTGAGGCTAGAGATCTTCTAGAGATCCACTGAGGGATTATTTACTAAATCAAAAGCAGTAAAGATTACTACATAATTAATCGGGATATCGAAGGGATGAACGCGTATATTGAAATGAGGTTAAATCTCGTGCAGGAAAATTCTTTGAAGGGATACTATGTAATGTCCTTAGTGAGTAAATTTAAATAGCTTGGGATTGTTTAAGTAGGTGGAATTATATTTAGAGTGTCTAATTTTACTTTATTGTACGGTACAGGTAGTGTCCAAAATAATGAGAAATGTGTCATGTCAAAGGTAAACAGCTCGACTGAACCACGTCGGACATGTAAGATAGGTTATGGATCATGCAAGGAACGATATGGAAGAATGGTTACGTAAGAAAAACTTACAACCAAGGCCTTAAATCGAGGGTCGTAAAGGAATAAAATAAAGAACATACAATGAGTGTAATGAAAGGTAAGTCGTTCGAGAATAGTTGAGGGAAAGAGGAAAATGAGGACGATCAAGCAAGAAAGCCATACAAGCAATGAAATTCAAGGAGGTAAAGTAATGTATGTAGCTTCAAGGTATTAGAGTCATAAAAGAAGAGACTTGAAAGAAAAGAGATACATGATACACAGTTGAAAGAAGGTAAAGAAAGAAGAAACTTCCAAGATATATCAATAAAAAGATCATGGACGGAAGACTACACAAAAAAGCCAAGAAATAATGTAATGCAAGTAAGGGCATGAAGTTCAAGGAAGGGCCATGCAAGGAAGTTCCAGAAAGTAACGTCTTGTAAGAATAGTCGCGACAGAAAAGACAAACAATTAATGTAATGCAAGGGAAGGCATCTGATTTGTTCCATGGAGGAAAGGTTATGCAAGTGACTCCCTATAAGGAAGATGATGACCCACTGTACCGTCGGAGTAGAAGTAGAAAACTGGCAAAACTTCAGTACAAGCTCTAAATATCTCGTTGTGTTTGATTTTATTTTTAACAAATATATATATATATATATATATATAAACCATCATAGAAAAGTAATCGATTTAAAGTGTAAAAGCTTTAAAGACGTAAAATCACTTGTAATAGTTTTTGGTTGCCAGCTTTTACTGTTGCATAAAACGTGTTTAATCTCTAAACGCAATTAATGCTTACGGGAGATACGAATTCAATTCTGATGCACTATTTTAATTCGCTCGGATAAGTCTTTATTCTTCAATAAGACAGAATCCAATAAGTGTCAAGACAAAAGTTCGATACATGTTCCATGTAGAGTCTAGTGTTTTCCATGTAAAATACGAATTTGTTTAAGTTCTTGATTCCGTATGGTGGCACAGTATTGCTACGAAAGGCGTTTCAATACGTACAATTTTATAAAATTAATAAAATAACCATGTATTTTCCATGCATACATTTAATAATCAGATAGTTGGTTGTATTCCTTAAAAAGGCTATCTCAGCATCTGTGCGAACCTCTATGTGTGACCGATCCTCTAGTGTCAGTTTGGTTGGTATAAATGTACAGTGCATGAGGTTTAACCGTGTCTCTGACCTTGAGATCGCGATGGTGGACTTGACTGCAATGCGGGGTCAAAACCCAACACTTCAGAAAACATTAGTGTCGGGTTTAATGTGTAAACAGCTATAATTAACTAAATGATAATACTGTAATAGTTTGATGTAGACATGATCTTTAAATGTGTTGCTCTGCTTCTGCAATGAAAGAGACGCAATTACGAAAGAGACGATATATGTATTGTATAATGTTTTCAGTTAGACTAGTAGTTAGACTAGAGCAGAACGAGGGACACCGTTATAACTCACGCACTGTTCATTCTCTCATACATTTAACGAAACGCGTCATCATGTGCCATTAGTAATTGGGTGATTGGGACGCGCTCCATACTATATTCACTATGCGTTTTCGATGCATAGATTTAATAATCAGATAGCTAATTATATTCCTTATAAAGGCTATCTCAGCATCTGTGCGCCCCTCTATGTGCGATCGATTCTCTAGTGGCAGTTCGGTCAGTAGGAATGTCGCGTCAACATGCCTTTAGTAACTGAATGATTGGAATGTATGCGATAGTATGCGCTCCGTACTAGTCGCAACTACGCCAACCGTTCCCGCGAACATAGAAGGAATTTTCCCGGAAAATAACTCACAGCCAATGCTAAGATGATCTAAATAGCATTCTCCAGCATAAAGATGTGCACCCCTATCTCTACTCCACTACCTAGATTTATTTTTACATTCACAGTAAAATGTTGAATTTGGAGGGGAGGCAAATATGACAGCCATTCTTTGGTATGGTGCAAATACCGTTGTAAGAGACCGTATTATTTTGTTCCGATACAGGCTCCTTTTGTTCATCTTTTAAGTCCCCTTTTAGGATTCTCTTCTGTAATCCGAAAACAACAATACAAAAACGAAACCTCTACATGTTGAAAGGTTTTTCTGAGTATAATTACGTTTTAAAATTAAAGTTCACATTTACTCATTGTTTTTTTCTTCTCAATATTTGCAAAGGTATGTAATTTTTTGGGACACGAATATTATTCTATATGTCTCTAGTTACGTTTGGCCTAGTTAAAAGTTACGAATGACGTCAAACCAGGCAATATTTCTAATAAAATTCTTTTTTCACGTGGTTTATAATTTTGTTTATGCGTGCTGAAGAGGCCCCCTTACCTCTCTCGCCGCCTCATGCTGGCGTATTATCTGCGCTACTGCAAAGAGATTTGAATTTATATTCAATATTTGGTTATCTGCTGGGTTCAATCACATTTAGAATTGTAAACGTATCTAAGTGGTGAAAAATAGCAGTGAAAAATGTTGCAACGAGTTGATAAAACTAGTAAATAAATGCTCAAGTTTTTACTCATCCATAATATTTACTATTATATTTTTTTAAAATTATCTCTAAAAGTAACACATATTATCAGTATGCTACATTGCGTGCACAACGTACAAGCAAACACCAATATAATTGATAGAGTTAAAATAAGAAAGATATTTTGCCCTATAAAGAAAATTAACGGCAAATTATTATGGTCTAAGACTGAAACTTCCTACTAAGACGGAAATATTAATAAAAATATTTGGAATAAAAATACGTATAAACTCTAAGAATCATCTGAAGTATGTTTAGATTGTATTGGAGTTTATATTTGGTTTTATATATTTTAGCGAATTTCTATTTGCCTCGCTCAAGTTAGTCTACGACATAATTTCTGAAAAAGATTTCAGTGCTTTTGTATTCAAACAGAATAGAATGTGTAGAGAAATAAAAGAACTTCGAGTTTTACTGTAGTTCCATAATAGACCTACGTTAGCGAAGAGTTCAAGTAAAAATTATATAATGCCGATTTCTTTCTTTTAAAAATGGCGATATCGATTATAAAATTATGTCAATGTTTAAATAACGTAATTTCTTTAGAATTTCAACATATAAATAGAGGTTGACTGCTCAAACCTAAACGTAATGCAATTATGTAATGAATGGGTTATTCAGGGGGTTTCGTATAAGTAAGGCTGAAAAATAGCTGTGAGTGGGAGTTCATGTGAGACAGATCATGGAAAAAAAGATATAGAAGAAAGGCTAAGCAAGGAAGGCCTAGCAGAGAATACCTTCGGAGGTGAAGTAGGAAACTAGCAGAACTCTAGAAGAGACTCTAAATACCTCGTTGCGTTTGATTTTATATATAATAGTTCTTTTAAAATATAATAGTTTTATGTTTATATAAACGTGGCATAGTTATCGATTTAAAGTGTCAAGGCGTTTCGATACTAATTATATAAAGCATAATTATTATAAAATAAGTTAGCATACATTGATTAATCACAGAGTTAATTATATTCCTTATAAAAGCAATCTTAGCATTTGTGACCCTAGTGACAGTTCGGTGTGTAGGAATGTATATAACTTTATGGAAATGAGTCATGGTATGGGCGAGAATAGGGGATTTGGGATGTATGCGAGCATATGCACTCCGCACTAGCCACTACAACTCTAGCTCTTCCCGCAACCATTGAAGCTATTTTCCCGGGAAATAACTGTCAGGAAATAACATCCTTTTAGATAACACACTCGCAGCATAAAGATAGCGCCCCTATTTCTACGTCCCTACACACCTCGCCTTTAACTATATTTATTTCTCTACCCACAGTAAAATGTCGATGAATGTCGAGTGGAGAGAAATTGAAGAGATTTCCTTTGGCATGAACGATAATATCATTATAGAACAAGGCTGATGGCGGTTTGTTTTGATCATTTTTATCTCAGATTTCACACATTGAAGTAACAATTTTAGAATTTATTGCTGAAATCCGACAAATAGCAAATACAAAGCTTTGTTGGTAGGTTTTTCTGATTGTAATTACGCCCTTAAATTAATGCCCACACTTACTAATACTGTGTAACCAAAATTCTTAAGGGTGGGTGAAGCTTTGGGTTTTGAATAGTGTTTTATCTTTCCCAAGTTACGTTTAGCCCAGGTAAAAATAGCGAATGAGGCGAAACAGAGCGGCATGTCTAATGACATTTATTTATTATTATAGTTTATAGTAGGCCCAGTGAATAATATTGTTTTAATGTTTACCTATGAACGACGTATTTTATTATCTCAGTAAAATATCGTTAAATCGGTATATCAACAATAGCACAACATACCTGTATCTCATTAGAAGCACATACCCACATCTTAGTATTTGTATTTTCACCTTCCTTTGCATCCTATATTCCGTATAACTAGCAGATATCCGCCTAGATATTACTCTCGCAGCAGAAAGAGATGCGCCCCTATACATACTTCCCTATCACCTTTCACCTACCTATAAGTTATAAATTTGTACTCCAACTATGAGTTTTTCCTTGGTATTGACGCTAATAGCCGTTGTAGAACACGGCTTGTTTTGTTCCCTTTTATCCAACTTTCCCGCACTGTATCCCATTTTTAGGATTCTTTGCTGAAAGCCGACAAATACCAATACAAAAACGTTCTTTCTTGGATTTTTTTTAATAGTTTAATTACGTCATAAAATTAAAGTCTACATCTACTAGTGTTTTGCAATCAAAATTTACAAATGTATGTAATGTTTAAGACTTGAATATTGCTCTATCTTTCCTAGTTACGTTTGACCAAGTTGGAAGTATCGTATATGGTGAAACCGAGAGGCATTTTTAATAAAATGTACTTTTCCTATGGTTTATAACTTTGTTCAAGCGTCCGCATGTTGTCTTCAGCCGATCCTGCGCGCCGGTAGCTTTATCTACACCACTGCAAATCGGCTTCAATTTACATCCACTATTTGGCAATTAAAATAAGTCATCTGATTGGTTCAATTAATATTTGAATCGTAAACTTATCTAACTCATGTAAAATAGTGGAAATGTGCAATAAGTGGTGAAAATAGTAAATAAGTCCTTAATTGTAGAGACATATATATACAAATAAACGTTTTTTTAAAATTATTTCTGATCTCTGTACACATGCTATCAGTATGGTACATTACGTGTATAGCTTATAAGCAAAGAGAAGTACAATGATTTTTAGTTTAATTAAAATAAGAGAGATATTTTGCCAGCGTAGATGCGTTAGATGTATAGCATAATCAAGGGAACGGGGTTTTGATAGATATTGTTGCCCTCTTTCACCGTGCATGGTCATCCGCTTCTTTCAGCGAATGTTACCAAGGCACCAACCGCATTATCCTAAAGGGCTCAGCCAAACTCCACCCTGTTTCCTTACATATCCTTTTCTACCCTTTTCCTTTTCTAATTTTATTTTCACTATAGCATTGAACGTTTACGTGTTTCGGATTTAGTTCATGACAGGTTGGGTTTTAATTTAACCGTATAATTGACAGCTGATATAGACATTTTCACAAAACTCTTGCCTCCTGTAGATTGTTTCCTAGATTCCATATTTTGACGCATCTCGTCTAATCTCTATGGGTGTATGCGTCGGGAGCAAGCAAAGGCAGTATCATTCGCTCGCATTAAAAAGCCCCTGGTTAGCCTGTAGTTCGTAGTCAGACAGAGACCCCATTACATTCTGTATTGACTAACCTCTCCAAAACCTCTTACGAAGTTTTATGGCATTGTGTTCTCCATGAAATATCGGGACGATTGCGTTTCCTGACAGTTGACTAACAAGATTTGTTTATTCTTTTTACTATGACCACATATAGATGAGAGGAAAAAGAAGAAAATATAGGTGATCGGGAAGTTCTACAACGGTATTACCCTCAATACCAAGGAACAACTCTCCCACTATCCTCCATACTAAGTCTACAACGTTGTAATGTAGCCGTACAAACAAATATGGATAGAGTAGAAGTGAGGAGGGCAGTAGAAATAGGGGCGCTTTATTCATACTGATAGTCTGCTAACAAGATAAGTTTCTTCTTTTTATTTTGTCATCATTAAAAGGAAATGTAATAGAGTTATGAATAGGCCTTAATTAAAGAAAAGAACAATCTCTTACTCTTTACGTTTATATTAGAGTTTTGAGAGTCATATTAAAGTGTGTAATATAATTTAACATTTTCGTAATATTTTATATTCAATCTAATACTGTACGGAACTGTGTAGGCCAATAGAAAAATATAGCATCCAATTATCATGATAAGAGACAGACGGGAATTTTATTATAAATATTTAGAAAAAAATATGTATAAATTCAAAGAATCTGTTTAGACTGTTTTGTGGCAAAAAATACCGTAAAAATTCCCCGAAGGCATAGAGAGCAGCACGGCAACGAATTGTACAAGGGTTGTTCTACATCGATTTAAATGGCATAGAAAAACTGTACTCGTTATTGGCGCATAGTGTAATTTATTTAAAACCGTCAATTTAATTCCAGTGCTTTTCGATGTGAGAATTAATTGCATTAAAAACCCGTGGGACACTTGAACAATGGGTGGTTCTAATTTTTTTCAACGTGTTAATTCAATTGCCCTTTAATTATAGGAAACTTGTAAAGGTAATTATTTTTATTTCATTACCACGATGAGTATAGACGATGACGTCAATATGTAGATCACTTACATGATCATCTGAAATATACCATTTAATGAGAAACAAGTCTTTCTTAAATAATAATTGGCAAATGATTTTACTTCAGGAATGAGAAAATATCATGCATAAGGTTTTAGTAAATATTTCTAGAATGATCCAAGGTAAAATGAGTGCCACGACACCACTAGAAGGGGTTAACAAAGTTCATAAGAAAAGGGAGAAAGAAAGGAGTGCAACGACACCACCAGAAGTGGTGACGCCATTCCCAGAAGTGGTTAACAAAACACATAGGAAAATTGAAAAAGAAAGGAGTGCAACGACACCACCAGAAGTGGTGACGACATTTCCAGAAGTGGTTAACAAAGCACATAAGAAAAGGGAGAAAGAAAGGAGTGCAACGACACCACCAGAAGTGGTGACGCCATTCCCAGAAGTGGTTAACAAAACACATAAGAAAATTGAAAAAGAAAGGAGTGCAACGACACCATCAGAAGTGGTGACGACATTCCCAGAAGTGGTTAACAAAGCACATAAGAAAATTGAAAAAGAAAGGAGTGCAACGACAGCACCAGAAGTGGTGAAGACATCCCCAGAAGTGGTTAATAAACAACCTAAGAAAAGGGGGAAAGAAAGGAGTGCAACGATACCACCAGAAGTGGTGACGAGATTCCCAGAAGTGGTTAACAAAGCACATAAGAAAAGGGAGAAAGAACGGAATGTAACGACACCACCAGAAGTGGTGACGCCATTCCCAGAAGTGGTTAACAAAGCACATAAGAAAATTGAAAAAGAAAGGAGTGCAACGACAGCACCAGAAGTGGTGAAGACATCCCCAGAAGTGGTTAATAAACAACCTAAGAAAAGGGAGAAAGAAAGGAGTGCAACGACACCACCAGAAGTGGTGACGCCATTCCCAGAAGTGGTTAACAAAGCGCAAAAGAAAAGGGAGAAAGAAAGGAGTGCAACGATACCACCAGAAGTGGTGACGCCATTCCCAGAAGTGGTTAACAAAGCACATAAGAAAATTGAAAAAGAAAGGAGTGCAACGACACCACCAGAAGTGGTGACGACATTCCCAGAAGTGGTTAACAAAGCACATAAGAAAAGGGAGAAAGAAAGGAGTGAAAGCGGGGAGATGACGGAAATAGACTTCATTATCAGTAGCCCATGTTATGAAGCCTAAGAAGAAAATATCCCTCTGCAAGAATAACGAAAGAAGAGACTATAGTAGAGAAAAAACAAAAACAGGAAAAACGTAGGCAAACAGTAGCCATCAAAGTAAAAAAGATAGGAGAAACTACAACATACACCGACATTATAAAGAAAATTAAGCAAGATGTTAAATTAAACGACATTAAGATGAAAGTTTTAAAAATATACAGAACGAAAGCGTCACAAGTAATCGTGGTTCTTAAAAAGGAAGAAAATTGAGATAAATTTAGCGAAGAAATGGCACAGGCCCTTGGAAGTATGGCGAGTGTCAAGATGTTGGTACAGTGGAAGAAGTTAATCATAAAGTACGTTGATGAAACAACGGATAAAGAAAAAGTCTTAAAAGAGATAAAAGATGCCCTTGACGACCAAGATATACAATAAGAGATAACTTGTCAGCTGTAAAACGGTCTTACGGGGGCGCTAAATGTTTTCCAACGACTGCCTGCATTGATGCCAAGTAACATCCTAAAGCTAAAACAAGTGAAGATTGACTGGGTTTGCTGCAGAGTTAGAGAACAAACCCAAGACATCAAATGTTTTAGGTGGCTAGGTTTTTGTCACTTTTCTTTCTCGTGTACGGGTCCGGATAGGACGAATAATTGCTGGAAATGTGGGAAAATAGGCCACAAAATTTTAAATTGTTAGAGCAATGAGCCGGAGTGTGTTGTATGTAAGGAAAGTGGCATTCAAAATAATAAACATTTAGGTACTAGAAGATATTGGCGGTTATTTTAAACTGGAGCTTTAAAACCCGAAATAAAACAGTAACAAGAAGAATAACCCCTCAAAATGATAAATATACTGCAAGTAAATGTGGGGAGAGGTAAACAGGCACAGGATCTGCTTTTCCAAGAAGCCGAAGAAAGAATATTCATATTATTCTTTATGTGAACAATATGAATGTCATAAACCTCAACATGTAACATTGTATATAGAAAGGAATAAAAAGGCCGCTACTCTTAATAGCGCAGTGATTGATAATTATGGAAATCAATCGGAGGATTTCATTTTGATAGAGATGGGTGAGTGTAAGATATACAACTGCCATTTCTCTCCAAATTACTCCATACAAGAGTTTGAAGAAAACTTAGAACAGTTGGAAAGAATGATACGATAGTCAAAGTTCAAAACTTTCATCACAGGTGTCTTTAACAGAAACTGTCCAGAATGGGAGAAACTAGAACCTGTGAAAGACGCCTAATAATCTCAGATACTATAACTCGAAATGACTTGATCTTTTTAAATGAACGTACGAAGTACACTTTCGAGAGAGGTAATGCGAGGTGATCTAACCATGTCTCAACCTGAAATGTCGGAATTGATAAGAAACTGGAAGGTTCTAGAAGATGAAACACTTAACGATTATCGATACATAGAGTAACAAATTACTAACATAGATTAAACAAAGATCTTAGTAAAGAGGATTGTGGTAAGAGCCGAGGATGGAACAAACGAAAACTTAATAATCAGAATTGGTACAGTTTCTTGAAGAAACGAACATAAGTAGGATGAACATAAGTAGACATAACCCGTGGAAACGTTCACAGATATTGCGAAACCCCCAATGGATACTTTAATAAACTCCTGCAAAACCTCGATGCCCACGCTAGGAATAAAGAGGTATCTCAGGAGAGCGATTAAATCGCACATAAAGTAGAGATTGCCTGACCAAACGCAGAAAGGTAACCAGGACTAAAAGAAGTCCTAAACCCAAAGATATTGCGAAACCCTCAATGGATACTTTAATAAACTCCTGCAAAACCTCGATACCCACGCTAGGAATAAAGAGGTATCTCAGGAGAGCGATTAAATCGCACATAAAGTAGAGATTGCCTGACCAAACGCAGAAAGGCGACCAGAACTAAAAGAAGTCCTAAACCCAAAGTTATTGCGAAACCCCCAATGGATACTTTAATAAACTCCTGCAAAACCTCGATGCCCACGCTAGGAATAAAGAGGTATCTCAGGAGAGCGATTAAATCGCCCATAAAGTAGAGATTGCCTGACCAAACGCAGAAAGGCAACCAGGACTAAAAGAAGTCCTAAACCCAAAGATATTGCGAAACACACAATGGATACTTTGATAAACTCCTGCAAAACCTCGATACCCACGCTAGGAATAAAGAGGTATCTCAGAAGAGCGATTAAATCGCACATAAAGTAGAGATTGCCTGACCAAACGCAGAAAGGCAACCAGGACTAAAAGAAGTCCTAAACCCAAAGATATTGCGAAACCCCCAATGGATACTTTAATAAACTCCTGCAAAACCTCGATGTCCACGCTAGGAATAAAGAGGTATCTCAGGAGAGCGATTAAATAGCACATAAAGTAGAGATTGCCTGACCAAACGAAGAAAGGCAACCAGAACTAAAAGAAGTCCTAAACCCAAAGATATTGCGAAACCCCCAATGGATACTTTAATAAACTCCTGCAAAACCTCGATGTCCACGCTAGGAATAAAGAGGTATCTCAGGAGAGCGATTAAATCGCACATAAAGTAGAGATTGCCTGACCAAACGAAGAAAGGCAACCAGAACTAAAAGAAGTCCTAAACCCAAAGATATTGCGAAACCCCCAATGGATACTTTAATAAACTCCTGCAAAACCTCGATGCCCACGCTAGGAATAAAGAGGTATCTCAGGAGAGCGATTAAATCGCACATAAAGTAGAGATTGCCTGACCAAACGAAGAAAGGCAACCAGAACTAAAAGAAGTCCTAAACCCAAAGATATTGCGAAACCCCCAATGGATACTTTAATAAACTCCTGCAAAACCTCGATGCCCACGCTAGGAATAAAGAGGTATCTCAGGAGAGCGATTAAATCGCACATAAAGTAGAGATTGCCTGACCAAACGAAGAAAGGCAACCAGAACTAAAAGAAGTCCTAAACCCAAAGATATTGCGAAACCCCCAATGGATACTTTAATAAACTCCTGCAAAACCTCGATGTCCACGCTAGGAATAAAGAGGGATCTCAGGAGAGCGATTAAATCGCACATAAAGTAGAGATTGCCTGACCAAACGCAGAAAGGCAACCAGAACTAAAAGAAGTCCTAAACCCAAAGATATTGCGAAACCCCCAATGGATACTTTATTAAACTCCTGCAAAACCTCGATGCCCACGCTAGAAATAAAGAGGTATCTCAGGAGAGCGATTAAATCGCACATAACGTAGATATTGCCTGGCCAAACGCAGAAAGGCAACCAGAACTAAAAGAAGTCCTAAACCCAAAGATATTGCGAAACCCCAATGGATACTTTTATAAACTCCTGCAAAACCTCGATGCCCACGCTAGGAATAAAGAGGTATCTCAGGAGAGCGATTAAATCGCACATAACGTAGAGATTGCCTGGCCAAACGCAGAAAGGCAACCAGGACTAAAAGATTTCCTAAACCCAAAGATATTGCGAAACACCCAATGGATACTTTAATAAACTCCTGCAAAACCTCGATGCCCACGCTATGAATAAAGAGGTATCTCAGGAGAGCGATTAAATCGCACATAAAGTAGAGATTGCCTGACCAAACGCAGAAAGGCAACCAGAACTAAAAGAAGTCCTAAACCCAAAGATATTGCGAAACCCCCAATGGATACATTAATAAACTCCTGCAAAACCTCGATGCCCACGCTAGGAATAAAGTGGTATCTCAGGAGAGCGATTAAATCGCCCATAAAGTAGAGATTGCCTGACCAAACGCAGAAAGGCAACCAGGACTAAAAGAAGTCCTAAACCCAAAGATATTGCGAAACCCCCAACGGATACTTTAATAAACTCCTGAAAAACTTCGATGCCCACGCTAGGAATAAAGAGGTATTTCAGGAGAGCGATTAAATCGCACATAAAGTAGAGATTGCCTGACCAAACGCAGAAAGGCAACCAGGACTAAAAGAAGTCCTAAACCCAAAGATATTGCGAAACACCCAATGGATACTTTAATAAACTCCTGCAAAACCTCGATGCCCACGCTAGGAATAAAGAGGTATCTCAGGAGAGCGATTAAATCGCACATAACGTAGATATTGCCTGGCCAAACGCAGAAAGGCAACCAGAACTAAAAGAAGTCCTAAACCCAAAGATATTGCGAAACCCCCAATGGATACTTTAATAAACTCCTGCAAAACCTCGATACCCACGCTAGGAATAAAGAGGTATCTCAGGAGAGCGATTAAATCGCACATAACGTAGATATTGCCTGGCCAAACGCAGAAAGGCAACCAGGACTAAAAGAATTCCTAAACCCAAAGATATTGCGAAACACCCAATGGATACTTTAATAAACTCCTGCAAAACCTCGATGCCCACGCTAGGAATAAAGAGGTATCTCAGGAGAGCGATTAAATCGCACATAACGTAGATATTGCCTGGCCAAACGCAGAAAGGCAACCAGAACTAAAAGAAGTCCTAAACCCAAAGATATTGCGAAACCCCCAATGGATACTTTAATAAACTCCTGCAAAACCTCGATGCCCACGCTAGGAATAAAGAGGTATCTCAGGAGAGCGATTAAATCGCACATAAAGTAGAGATTGCCTGACCAAACGCAGAAATTCAACCAGAACTAAAAGAAGTCCTAAACCCAAAGATATTGCGAAACCCCCAATGGATACTTTAATAAACTCCTGCAAAACCTCGATGCCCACGCTAGGAATAAAGAGGTATCTCAGGAGAGCGATTAAATCGCACATAAAGTAGAGATTGCCTGACCAAACGCAGAAAGGCAACCAGGACTAAAAGAAGTCCTAAACCCAAAGATATTGCGAAACACCCAATGGATACTTTAATAAACTCCTGCAAAACCTCGATACCCACGCTAGGAATAAAGAGGTATCTCAGGAGAGCGATTAAATCGCACATAAAGTAGAGATTGCCTGACCAAACGCAGAAAGGCAACCAGGACTAAAAGAAGTCCTAAACCCAAAGATATTGCGAAACCCCCAATGGATACTTTAATAAACTCCTGCAAAACCTCGATGCCCACGCTAGGAATAAAGAGGTATCTCAGGAGAGCGATTAAATCGCACATAAAGTAGAGATTGCCTGACCAAACGCAGAAAGGCAACCAGGACTAAAAGAAGTCCTAAACCCAAAGATATTGCGAAACCCCCAATGGATACTTTAATAAACTCCTGCAAAACCTCGATGCTCACGCTAGGAATAAAGAGGTATCTCAGGAGAGCGATTAAATCGCACATAAAGTAGAGATTGCCTGACCAAACGCAGAAAGGCAACCAGGACTAAAAGAAGTCCTAAACCCAAAGATATTGCGAAACCCCCAATGGATACTTTAATAAACTCCTGCAAAACCTCGATGCCCACGCTAGGAATAAAGAGGTATCTCAGGAGAGCGATTAAATCGCACATAACGTAGATATTGCCTGGCCAAACGCAGAAAGGCGACCAGGACTAATAGAAGTCCTAAACCCAAAGATATTGCGAAACCCCCAATGGATACTTTAATAAACTCCTGCAAAACCTCGATGCCCACGCTAGGAATAAAGAGGTATCTCAGGAGAGCGATTAAATCGCACATAAAGTAGAGATTGCCTGACCAAACGAAGAAAGGCAACCAGGACTAAAAGAAGTCCTAAACCCAAAGATATTGCGAAACACCCAATGGATACTTTAATAAACTCCTGCAAAACCTCGATGTCCACGCTAGGAATAAAGTGGTATCTCAGGAGAGCAATTAAATCGCACATAAAGTAGATATTGCCTGACCAAACGCAGAAAGGCAACCAGGACTAAAAGAAGTCCTAAACGCAATGATATTGCGAAACCCCCAATGGATACTTTAATAAACTCCTGCAAAAGCTCGATGCCCACGCTAGGAATAAAGAGGTATCTCAGGAGAGCGATTAAATCGCACATAAAGTAGAGATTGCCTGACCAAACGAAGAAAGGCAACCAGGACTAAAAGAAGTCCTAAATTCAAAGATAAATATAGAGAGCAAAGAAAAAGCTGCAGAAAAAAAGCAAAAACTAATCCTGGCCACAAACTTTCTTTAATTTACCCTAATGTACATTTCAGTTACAAAGTAACCATCCTCAGTCTTTGTACGTTATCCCTCTGAGGATGGTTACTTTGTAACTGAAATATACATTAGGGTAAATTAGAGAAAGTTTGTGGTTAAGAGGTTTTTGTGTATTTATTATTAATTTCAACCACAGTATATTCCTAATAAATAGTAATCCTGGTAATATCTGATTGCCAAAATAGAGAGCGACCCGTGTGGTTTGTCTTAACATATTGTAACCGACAAACTTCGTAAGCAAGAAAGTATACCTGGCCTAAATAATCCATAACTAAAACTCTATTTCCTAAACAGAAATTAGACATACGTAGATGTGACGCAGATACCAGAAAATAAATGTTTCAGTCTCACTGAACTTGGAAAGGTAATAAGGGAACTTAAAATGAATAGAGTTGGTGGAATACCAAATGAAATCATGAAAAAGGTGTCAAAGGCGTATCCGGAGATAATATATACTGATTTTAATGCTTATTTAAGCAAAGGAAAATTTTACAAAAGTTGGAAGAAATACCAGTTGTTGCTGCTAAAGAAATGGAGTCAACCCTTGACAAACCCTATGTCTAATTGATGCTATGGGAAAATTACTGAAGAGACTCACTGTAAAAAGATTAGAAAAAGAGGAAGGTTCAGCTGGCTTATTAGACAGGCAGTTTCGATACCGGAATGGAAAACTTACAACTGATGCAGTAAAATTTGCAATTGAATGTACCACTAAACGCAATATAAATGTGAGCGGGAAAAAATATTTTGTCCACCATCACCATGGATGTAAAGAATCCAAGTATATTCTTGACACATTATAGAAGAAAAATATACGAGAATATCTTATTAAAAGGTTTGAAAACTAGCTTAGCGAACAAACAGTGGTATTCAACCGTGGTACTTATACACTTGTCTTCAATATGGAAAGGAGGGGAACCACAAGACTAAAACTCGGACCTAGTTAATAGATC
Organism: Prosapia bicincta; assembly: GCA_036971475.1. Lineage (NCBI taxonomy): Eukaryota > Metazoa > Arthropoda > Insecta > Hemiptera > Cercopidae > Prosapia > Prosapia bicincta. Next base: position 51,343,034 of record JBAIZL010000009.1, on the reverse strand, counting down.
AAGATGTATGTCGGTCTTATACTAATGGATCTCCTGGAAGGCACTTGTATAGTGGGTTTTGCAATGACGTCATAATTGTTTCCACGTCACCTACAGCAGCCGCACTAGAAGAGGCGGCGAATGATGAATTAAATCGGGTAAAAAATTGTCTTGAAAGTCGTGGCTTAAAAATGGCTGCAGAAGCAATGTTAATAACGGATATTAAAGTATTTGTAAAGCATATATTTCAAATAGGTAATTCACAGATCCAGTGGAAAGATGAACTACTGTTTTTGTGGATTTTCCTAGACAGGAAACTAAATTTATCAACCTACATAGTTAAATCCTGCGAACGGGAAGATTGCCCTTTGGAAAACTGTCCAGGCTGATGCCAAATATCGGGGGTCGAAGAAAGGTAAGATGAGTCTGATATCTTCGGTGGTGCTCTCGCCACTCCAATATGTGTCTCCCTTATGGGGTCCTGCAATGGAAAACGCACAGCAAGGTAGGAAGTAGTTTCAGTACAGAGAGGTAAGCGCGCGTAGAACAGTTTCTGCATTCAAAACGTTATGTGACAGTGCGGTACTAGTAGGTCTACTTGCTAGAATTTACCTTATATATCTGTTGGGTAAACAACGACAAGAAATATACGAGCAGCTAAGCGTTGTTATGGACACGCTAAAGGAACAATAAAGTAAAAAAGCAAAGAAAATAGCTAAGCAATCTATTGGATAGTTGGCAAACGGAATAGGATGACTCCAGTATTGACAGATGGACCTGTAAAAGCATGGATAGAAAGAGGGCTGGAGAGGTAAACTACTATCTCATACACACGCTCACTGGACACGGATGTTTTGGTGAATTGTTTGATAGATTTAAAGTACTTGATATAGCCCAATGTGAGTTCTGCGAAACCTTAAACGATTCTTTGAGAGAGACATACATTGTTCCACTGAGAGTACTGGAATGAAAAGAGGCAGCAAATAAATGAAGAAAACATGATATCCAGTGGGATAGAATTAGAAAATAAGAGGAATAAGTGGGTTTAGATTAAAAATTTCATAGATATGATTATGTTGGAAGAAAAAAAAGAATAAGAATTTAAATGAACACGTAAATTATACGAAAGTTTGACAAAGTTGAAAGAGCATTTGTTGGCCACGTTACCCCCTGATGTAATGCCGAACTGTGATCACAGGGGACGGCAAGTAGTGGATGAAAGAGCATTTGTTGGCCACGATACCCCCTGATGTAATGCCGAACTGTGATCACAGGGGACGGCAAGTAGTGGATGAAAGAGCATTTGTTGGCCACGTTACCCCCTGATGTAATGCCGAACTGTGATCACAGGGGACGGCAAGTAGTGGATGAAAGAAGTTCAAGTTGGAGGATCTCGGTTTCTTACTACAGTTAGTGTCTGTAGTCATAAAGTAATGCTGAATAGTCGAACCCTATGCTAGGACTTCATGACGTAAAGATCTCTTGCTGTTGAAAGGTTTATAAGATCAAAGGTTAAATTAAAGGTCAAAAATTAAAAGGTAAAAGGTTTGTTGCAGGTTTGTGTCAAATCTGCAAATTATTGAAAAAACATACACACACAAACAAACGCACACACGTACGAACGCACGTGCGCGCGATCAAGAACTGGAATCGAAATTGTCTAAGCCAAAGACACTTGTAGAGTTTTTTCAGAAAAAAATAAGTTTATAATAATAATTAGATTTTTTGTAATTTCTGTTCTTTTTTTAATGAAATGAATTTAGGCCGGAACAATGAATCGAGCGGACGCTGTTATCTGGGGTGTATTTGTACTACTCAAGGCGCTCTACTTTGTCTCTGTCGAAAAGACGCACAGGAGGCAATTAACTACAGAGACACTGTGGGACGGGAGGAGTTGGCTAGATTTACAGAAACAACTCTTGCAATAAATTCAGCCAATCTGAAACAGCATTCATCTAATCTAATTTGTTGTACGCTTTGTGCGTCACTGACTGTACACATTGTCTACGAGAGTAGTTTCCCTTAGGCATTACAGAGTGCCTATATAGTTTCTATATACCTATTTTTGTGAATGTGAAGTCTATGAAGTGTAAAGTTTATATGGGCAAAAAATGTAATACAGATAAGACAATAAGGCATAATATACATACATAAGGCAAATGTAGATTACATCTACGGGCAATATGTTGGAGAGGAAACATTGACAATACAGTATTTGGGTGGTTGTATAATATTAATATAGTATAGAGGAACTATGGGAAACTAAAGGAGATACATACCTGGTGCAGAATCCGGATAATATATAACATTAATAAGAGTAAATCAAAATCTGGAAGTTTGATTAACTTTACATGAGTAAAACTAACTGGACGATTGTAAACGTTTACACGTTAATAAGGGTACAGAAATATCTAGTAGAGTAGGTAACATGCACATAAGCAGCATACTGCCTTTGCACATAATGATTGTATTACTTATATGTAGATAGAATAAATTGTCTAGGCGTATAGATTACACGCAGTACGATGTGGACCTGTTGGTAAAAGTATAGGTCTTCGGAGAAAGAAACGAGTGGACGAGATTTAGATGAGTAGTTGGGTGATATGACATCGTGGAAGTCCATCCAGGTGAGGCCTCTTGGGATGAGATGAATGCGAGAGGTGGAGATGGGGATAAAGAATAGGATATTGATTGAGGCGATCATGGGAGGCACATGGAAGTGTTTGGAAACTGTTATCGACGATGTGTGGGAGATGACTGTCACAATATTAGGTGTGAAAACGATTACAGAAAAAATAAAGGATGGTGATCAGAGGAAGAGGTCCTGGAGAGTTCCGCCTCCCTGCTCTTCCGGCTCTTATGTCATTCAGGAAGAAACCCACAATAGATACAAAAGTTGGGGAATATCTACAATCCAACATATATATAAGATCAGGCCCCTACTAATCCAACCTCAAACCAGTGACCCTTGCTCGCGTGATTAGCGTCAGGCCCGATACTTGGAGCTTAATAGCACAATCTGTGTTATCAGTTTGTAAGGTCCCGAAGATCCTACTATAGGCTCTGTTCTGGTTACCAGCTCGCCCCTGGGTCGAGAAGTCACTTCGGCCAGACACTACGCTCTTGTGCACGTTTCCAGAACTATATGGGACCAGTAGAACATTCCGAATGACCAGGGATTATTTTCGTGTGAACGCTCTAGCCTTTTTAAACGCTGATGTAGTTTGTGGGAAAAAGAACTGACGCCTGTCATGGATGACGTCACGATAATTAACAAGGTAGAGTGATGACTCTGATCTTGTAAAGCAGGTAGCTTCTGCCTAATCACTACTGACCGAGGTTCGCAATTTCCGCAGCCAAAGAGACACGAAGTACAAGTGCCTCCGTATGGTCTTTGTAGCCTTTGGTACGCCTAGTGAGCTAGTCGGGAGCATGGTATCATCCACATAGAGAGTCTGAGAACCTCTGGAAAACAGGAAAATCATTTATATTGAGGAGCTTTATAAAGTGGCTTAGGTCAGAGCCCTGGTAAGGCACGCGCTTAGATAGAATGGGTAAAAGAACGGTAGTTTTTAATAGGAATAGTAACATATAAGTGTATAGAAGTACTTGTGGCCTACTTATACAGGAGTCCAGGAAGCCAAATTAAGTAGAATGTTTTGCTGACATCTATGTGACTTCAATTGGGGATTGCAACTTGATGAGCACGTACAATACACTGCTCGTTACTCGCAGCAGCTTTTGCGTGATAATTTGTTCGCTCTTGACGAATGACGTCATCCAGAATGTAAAGATGCGGACTTGTAGGAGGCGTTATAAGTCTTTGGATTCTTGTATGAGAATCGTCTTATTAGACATATTTTAGCCACGCCCTTCTATTACAGATTTAGTCCCGCCTTCATACTAATTCATACAGGTTAATGTTTGTTTTATCTTCTATGTATATAATATTTGATTTGAGAGATTTAAGATTTGCGCACATTATAGTTGACTGATTTAGTATTTGTTCATTTATTACTTTCATATCCTTAATTGAGTCAAAAGGCTTTGATTGATGAAAATTCTCCGAAACGGGCCAACAAACATTAAAGTAAAAATAGTAGCGATGGCAGATAATTGTAACTCAAAATACTACTATACAACCCTAGCAGAAACCTAGAACTTTATCATAGTTGTTATTCTTGAAACAACGCTGGTAAAATTAATTATATTGTACATCATTTGCTATTTTCACGTTTAGTTGTGAAAACCCTTTCTTTATTATGTTATTATTTGATTCGTTTTATAAATTGTAATCATGGTTGTGCATTTTTTGACATATTGATTAGATTTTTCTTTATTATTTATTTTCCTAATATTTTTTAATTAAAGAAGATGTTATTCATAGTTTAAGAAAAGAAGTTGGCGCTAATGATCAAAGTAATTAACAGTGAAGACTTCAGCAACGCAAACAAGACCGCGATGGTTTTATCATGTAAGAGGATCGCAAAACTAGATCGAATCGTATAATCGCATTATATATTTATACGTGTAATCTTGCGTGGGTTTTATCAAGCCACGTGGGATATCCGAACAAAGTATTATACGTATCAAAGTATAAGTCAGTGTATTCAAACAGTTTGCATCGCCACAAGCAACATGTACTAGGACCTGCAGGTCTGCTAATAGTATATATGTGAAGGTTTTCTCTGGTAGCTTCCTTTGCTCGCATTAGGTTTGTGGTTAGACTTGTGAAGATATAATGACAGACAAAGTTCTCAAAGGGTCTCAGTATTATTGCGAGTAGCTGCTTTGTTATGTACTTGGTTATAAATACGTTTAACAAATAATAATGTTTTTTAAAAATTATTATTTGTGTCTCATTTAGCTGTTCGCTCAGAACCAGTTTATAAGACTTGAGCTTAGCCAAAGACAAGATTCAATTATTTGAAATACTATCCAGACAAGTTTGTATTCACCTTAACAGTAATAATACTGATTGTGTAATACTGAAAACGCTTGAAAGAATAGATATCTTGTATCTGTGAAAGCCGACTCGCAAAAAATCGTGTATACTTTTTGCCAGTGTCGATAAACACAGAATCCTTTGTCCAATACGTACTCATCCTATTATTGGGGCAAAGCTGGGATTGTAGGAATCTTGTTTTAATGATTTGTGATGTAGTAACAAGTGGAACGCAAGGAAAAGCCTGACGTCACAAAATGCAAAGTACTCTCCTTCCAATCATGCTTACTTATTCCGGTTGCGCTCCTCAGGATGTGTTTGCAGAGCAGAGATTGATAGAAAAGATAATAAATTTTGCGAAACTCCAGATTTGCTTCCATAGATCAGCTTCCACTAAACTATTTTATAAATAAAATATACGATTGGGCTTGTGCTATCTTCTCGGATGTTCATTAAAATAACTTATACGAAAGAATTTTGATTATTAAATAACCACTTCATGTTTTCATGCATTTCTTAATCGCACGAGAAAACAATGTCCTATAATTAAACTTTAATTACGCTTTAGTAAATAATAATGACGGTTGTAAATGATTATATTTTAAAAATAATCTATATCGCCGTTGTTGGAACTATGGTGAATACGTGCCCTCCATGGGTCACTAGCTCTATCTTCGAAGCAACTGTATCACGTGGTACGAGGATTTTCCTCATGAGTTCAAGAAATACTTTTTGTATACTTACACCCTCTTCCGTTCGTTACACCTGTTTAGATATCGGAAAATGCGCTATTTGTTACAATTTTTTTTACTCTAATTTCGTTACAGCTTATAGGTAAATCGTAATTTGATAAATTTTATACTCTTTAACTTATTAAAGCACAATAGACAAAGCTAAGTAACACTATATGAACCAGAAAGAGTTTAATTTCTGTGTAATAAAAGGACCCTTAGTAATAGTTAAAGATGAGCGCTTTAGTGAAACCCTGCAAATATTAACGCATCCCTTAATGACACATTCAGAGCACTTCCGACAACTTGAGGCTTCAAGGTCAGTAACTTGAGCATGCACTCGGGATTACGTTCTCTTAAATGGCAGCAATGAAAACAAAGTTCTGTTGAAAGTTGGGCGACCGCCTGAGGACTTGTTTCCACTTAGGTCTGTTTCAAGCAACATAGGCTTGTTTCTTATACAAAAATCCGATAGAATTGCTTTTGTTTTTATATTTTTTCAGCTCACAGTCAAAAACTTAAAACATATAAATGTCTAACACGTAAATTGTGTGTGAAATTCGTATCAAAATATAATTTTCGTATGATTTGGGAAATATAATGATTTCAATCAAATGCGGTAAGAAGCAGTGAACTAAACCACATTAAAACAAAGTCTCTACGCCGTTGCGCAGGCTCTAGCGCAGAAAAGAGAGAGAGAGAGAGAGAGTGTGTGTGTGAAATTAATATTTTTTTACAATTTTTAAAGCGAATTTTGAAAAAGGCGAAGCGGATTTGCCACTTTTCATCCCCGAACACTTAAAGCTTTGGCCGCAGTTTAGCAGCTTCTTTTTCTTTGTCGGTTTTAACCAATCGTAATGCTTCTTGAGGTGGTGTGATGTGGCAGTGCGGTTTTACGTCATTTCCTCAGAATTTTCCCATTTCCATTCCGATATTGACCAAAAACCTTTGTTCGCTGTAACGTTTTAATGGCGCACTTTTCCATGGTTTTCTCATGATTTTCCATGCTGTTTCTTTATAAAATAGTCTTGAATTTTTTCTAACTATTCAATTTTACAAAAACCACCTTTCGTGTTAAATTGCTTTGTCTATAGTTTATATCAATTTTAAAGATAATTTTTGTTTTGTGGATGGCATAAAAGTTTGGATTCACTCTTTATTTTGATGAATTATAACATTAAAAAAATTTAAAATCTTTTATTGTAACCCTTAAATCTCCAACTTAAGCCCTTTACAGTGTCTGCGCGTGCACTTATTTCTCCGGTTTGTCCGTTTTTCTTGTCCATTATGAGTATATTGTTTGGATTTTTCTATTATTCGTTGGACAAATGTAAAAGATAACAAAAATATAAATTTAAAGAAATAATTTTAAAATCATAATATATCATCTGACTAATTTATTCACTTTTAAAATTTCTAGATGCATTAAAATAAATAATTTCAAATGAATTTCATACGTTTAATGACGTACAATAGACAAAGTTAAGTAACCTTAAAAAAGCCTTAACGTGTACACTTTCTGTATAATAAAAGTGCCTTTGCCATAATGTAGACGTATGGAAATCTGAGTGCTATAGTAAAGCTCTAGCAATATTAACCCATCCTTTTTGTGTACAGTCTGAGCACTTGCCACAACTTGAGACTTTAGGCGCGCTAACTTGAACATATACTCACCATGTTGAGGATTAACTTGCCTTAGATGACGGCAATGAGAACTAATCGCGTTTCGGTACTATTCCCAGTTTGAGCTGAAGTTGGACGACGGCATGAAGGCTAGTTTCCAAGTACGTTTGCTTCAAGCGATACATGGTTGCTACTCATAAAAACGTTTGTGGGAATTTTTGTTTAACTATGTTTTTCTTGTTTTCTTGTTTTTTATCACCCCAAAATAGAAGAATTTTATGTGAAAAATTATTAATGAAGTGTATAAACTAATTGAAATAAGTATAAATAAAAACTATTGTTCGTACGTGTGTGTGTATGTGTGTGTGTGTGTGTGTGTGTGTGTGTGTGTGTGTGTGTGTGTGTGTGTGTGTGTGTGTGTGTGTGTGTGTTTGTGTGTGTGTGTGTGTTTGTGTGTGTGTGTGTGTTTGTGTGTGTGTGTGTGCGTGTGTATGCGAGGGTAGAGTAAGTAGGGTCTATTGACAGCACTGCTTAAGTACTCTAGATCAATACATCTACAAATGCTTACACAGATGGATGGGTGCATTAGACATAATTAGCACTAAGACGGTAAAGTGCAGCGAAAAATCAGAGCAGAGCATAACTGTTGATATAGTGAGGGATATGTATGTGGAATAAGATGTGGAATATGTTTGTCTCACGTTGCTAACTAAGATATTTTGCCAATTAGTTGATGAAAATAAATACTTCCATGATGCCTGAGCTTAAGGTTTTTTTAGTCATAGGCTACCACTTATTATACGGGTGGATTGACTTATACTAATCGAATAATTTCTTTACAGGGAGTTTATATTCAAGTCTATTAAAATAATTTAACACATAATTAAATTAAATTTGTGCTTATACATGCAATAATGTGTGCATAAAATTTCATTGGTTAAACTGTTTTGTCCTCCTTTAACTAAAACAATCAATTTTGTTTATTCTACAAAACTCCCCACTAGTACTTACAAGTCTTACAACTTTCTTCGTTTTTCAGCAACTGAAGAAAATTATATCAACTAGATCAGTCAGAATTGCTTTCCTAAGGTTTAACATATTTTAAGAATTATTGGAATTTTTTATTAAATGGTTATTTCTGTAATGCTTGGATTATAACCGCTATATAATGGTATCTCCGGGAGGTCCAATGTCCCACCAACCCTTCCAACCCTTCCTCTAGTAAAAGCAGACAAGAAGGTTGGTAAGTTTAAACAAACAAGTAACTAGCGAGGTTGATGTGTAATAAAAAACCGAATAATTCTCATTACCATCAAATAATTGTATTATGTTTAATGACTTATCTGTTGAGTAGATTTGTCTTTTGTATTTATTAATTAGTTTTCCTAATATTTTTTTATTTAAAGGAAGTGTTTTTATAGTTTAGCGTTAATTTAGAAGTTATTCTATAACAAAGAAGTTGCCACTAATGACTAAACTAATTAGGCGCTCGCAGGGAAGACTTCGGCAACGCAAGCAAGAGCGCGCTCTATTCTCGATGATTTTATCATGTAAGAGGCTCCTAGAAGTAGTTCGAGCTTTGTAATCGCATTATATATTTATACTTGTATTCTTGCGTGGGTTTTATCAAGCCACGTAGGATTTCCTAACGTCAAAGTATTCAAACAGTTAGCATTGCCACAAGCAACATCTACTAGGACCTGCAGGTCTGTCAATAATATATATGTGAAGGTTTTCTCTGGTAGCTTCCATAACTCGCATAGGTTTGTGGTCAGACCACTGAAGATATAATGACAGACAAAGTACGCAAATGGTCTCCGTGTTATTGCGAGTAAATGCTTTGTTATATACCTGGTAATAAATAAGTCTAACAAGTAATTTTTTTAAAACATTTTTAGAGTCTAATTTTGTCGCTCGCACTTTATCTTCAAAAGCCGTTTATAATATTTACATAGGCTTAAAAGAACATGAACTACTTAAAATGCCATCCAAATATGTTTGTATTCACCTTAACAGTAATGGTATTGCCTCTGTAATATGGAGTACGCTTGAAAATTCAGTCTGAAAGCCGACTCGCAAAAGTGGTGTACACTCTTTACCACTGTCGATAAACACAGAATCCGGTGTCTTAAATGTAACTCTTCGTAGCACCCGTGCATCAGCACAGAGTATTGGGGTGAAGCCGGGATTTTACGAACATTTCACGGTATTGTAGTGTTCCCGCAGGAAACGGCTAACGTTTAAATGGTTAGTGACGTAGAAACAAGTCAATTGCAAAGAAAAGGATGACGTCACAAAATGCAAAGTATACTCCTTCCAAACATCCTTACTTATTCCGGTTGCGCTCCTCAGGATGTGTTTGCAGAGCACAGATTGATAGAAAAGATAATAAACTTTACGAAATGCCAGATTTGCTTCGATAGATCAGGTACACTGAACGCATTTCAAGCCAACAGTTTTATTGTTTATAAATAAAATATACTATGGAGTTTGTGCTATCTAGTCTTGGATATGTATTAATATAAATAACTTAAACGAACGAATTTTGGTTATTAAATAACCCCCTCATTTCTTCATTCATCTCTTAATCGCACGAGAAAACAATATCTTAAAATTAAATTTTAAATATTTTTTACTAATTATTATTAACGCTTGTAAATGATTCTATTTTAAAACTAAGGTACATTGTCATTGTTGGAGCTATGTATGCCCTCCATGGGTCACTATCCCTACCTTTGCAGCGACTGTATCCACCTGGTACGAGGTTTTCATCGTGTGTCCAAGCCACTTGATTTGTAAAATTACTCCCTCTTCCATTTGTTCAACCAGCTCAGATTATCGGAAAATGCGCTATTTGTTTACATTATTTTTTTAGCTTAATTTCGTTACAGCTCATAGCTAAATCGTAATTTAATAAATTTTATACTTGTTAACTTATTAAAGTACAATAGATGAAGCTAGGTAACCTTATATAAACCAGAAAGAGTTCAGTTTCTTTGTAATAAAAGGACCCTTAGTAATAGTTAAAGATGAGCTCTATAGTGAAACCCTGCAAATATTAACGCATCCCTTAATGTTACATTCTGAGCACTTCCGACAACTTGCGGCTTCAAGGGCACTTGCATTTGCCGTTAGGGATTAACTTCTCTTATATGACGGCAATTAAAACTAAGTTCAGTTCAAAGTTCTGCGACTGCCTGAGGACTTGTTTTCACGTACGTTTGTTTTAAGCGACAAACGCTTGTTACTCTTACAAACGTCCGATAGAATTGCTTTTGATTTTATTTATTTTCAGCTCAAAGTAAAAAAAGTTTTAATTTATAAATGTCTAACACGTAAATTGTGTGTAAAATTCGTATTAAAAAATAATTTTCGTATGGTATGGGAAATAAATTGATTTAAATCGAGTACGGCAAGAAGTAGTGGACTATCGACATAAAAACAAAGTCTCCACGACGTAGCGCAGGCTCCAGCGTACATACGCGCGCAGACATAGGGGGAGAGAGAAAGTGTGTGAATTTAATCTGTTCACACAATTTTTAAAGCGAAGACCGTAGCATAAACACGCACGCACACACATTTGAAGAGAGCGAGAGAGAGTGTGTGTGAAATGAGAGAGGATTAAAGCAGGGACTTGTAACTTCTTTCTAGAGAATAAAGGGTTATTTTAATAGTTTATACTATATAAATGAGTTATTAATATGTAAAAGATTAAATATTTTAATATAAATTGGTATTATATTAAGAGGTGTTCTTTACACCGTAGAATGTAATAATTAAAACTATCTCAAGAAATTATTCTAACTCAATCTATAAATAAATAAAAATGCACTATTACGATTTCATTTATTACTTAATTATTTATTCAAATATTCATATTGATATGTAAAATTCTGAGCACATATCGTTGTAGACTAATATAATAACTAGACACATTTGTTGTGGATATGAACAACCTAACCCAGATTCAAGAAAATAGATGCATAGGACAAAGATGTCGACCATCTGTGGTAACTATGGACCACAGATGGCGCAATATTTCAGTTTCATAACAATCTTCTGATTGTATATGAGAAGATAATGTCTACCATTTCTAATATTAGTGACAAATATTATTCTTTAAATTACACAACAATGTATCTTAAATTCAAACGTCAATTTTTTGAGGTACAAGAAGTAAGGATGCAACTTTAAAAAAGCAGAAAATGTTTTTCACTTTATACAATTTGACTTTAAATAACATTTTTTTTAACAGATGAAAACAAATTTAATTTATAATCTTAACACCAATAAATTTTTAAAAAGTATGCGTAAGTAAAAGTTTTGACACAATACATTATTCTTATTGTGAAGTAAATCATTCTAAATTTTTATTCAAAATCGAAACGTTTGTTTAGGTTTTATTAAAATTTCTAGACTTTATTGTATTGTATTTAGTTAAATGTCGTACCAAATTGCACAATAGAACCACCCTTGATTACTGCATTAGACATTCTTATATTTTCAAAAGACCTTATATAATATGGATTATCACAATTAAAGTGGTTGTGTCTCGTTTATACTTGCTGAGAACTATTTTTAGATGCATTCCCATTATCAAATAGCTTTAACTAATTGTCTGGTAACTGGATTGTTTCACTTATTGGTCAAGTTTCGAATCTGTGATTACAGACACATTCCACGAATTACGCTTAGATTTGATAACCATTAGGCTTACAATCTTGAATGTGAATGTGCGAGCGCGAATGTGTGTGCGGGTAGAGGAATTAGTTTAAGTAAAGTTTAATCAATACCTCTACAGGTGCCTACACGGATGGATGGGTACATTAAACATAATTAGCACTAAGAGGGTAAAGTGCAGCGACCAATCAGAGCAGAGCATAATCAGCATTGCTGATAAAGTGAGAAATATAGAAGTAAAACTGGGTGTGTCTCGCGCTGCTATGTAAAATATTTTGCCAGTTTAATTAATTAAAAGAAATACTTGAATGATGGCTGCGCTTGAGATTTTTAAACTACAAGCAACCCCTTATACTAATGACTTGCTTTTCCTAACCGAATATTTTCTTACAGCAGAAATATATTTAGGTTCAATAAAATAATTTACCGTCATTTTAATTATAATTAGTGCTAAAGCAATTATTTACGTATTAAATTTCATTGTTAAACTGTCGCGTCTTCCCATAACTAAAACATTTACTTCTGTTATTTTACTAATCTCCCGACTCGTACTTACAAGTCTTACAATTTTCTCCATTTTTCAGCAACCAAAGAAAACTATGCCAACCAGAGTGATTACGAAAAGCGGAAAATATCTACAACATTCACAGATGAAGATGACTACAATACTTACCGGTAAAGTTAACAAATATCCAAATAATAACTTTAAAATGAGAATTCACTATTTTATTTTATTTATTTTGATTTTGATGTAAACTTATTTAAGAAATAAGAAGTGCAAACTAAAAACAATTGTATATGTTTTCTCTAAACAGAATTGGAAGTGGCTTTAATTGGCCATGTCAAACGGTCAATCTATAACCTATTCATTAAGCTAATTAACAGTGTGCCAAACCTATAATGTAAGTAAATTTATGCACACTTGTGGAGATTTACTGCAAGCGTTTTAGGGCCTCGTCCGTCTCAGTGTACGTTAGACCAATCTATCTATACACTGTGCTATCTCTGGTAGGAGAGATGATTTCCAGTGTACGTTCGACCAATCTATCTATACACTGTGCTATCTCTGGTAGGAGAGAAGATTTCCAGTGTACGTTCGACCAATCTATCTATACACTGTGCTATCTCTGGTAGGAGAGATGATTTCCAGTGTACGTTCGACCAATCTATCTATACACTGTGCTATCTCTGGTAGGAGAGATGATTTCCAGTGTACGTTCGACCAATCTATCTATACACTGTGCTATCTCTGGTAGGAGAGATGATTTCCAGTGTACGTTCGACCAATCTATCTATACACTGTGCTATCTCTGGTAGGAGAGATGATTTCCAGTGTACGTTCGAACAATCTATCTATACACTGTGCTATCTCTGGTAGGAGAGAAGATTTCCAGTGTACGTTCGACCAATCTATCTATACACTGTGCTATCTCTGGTAGGAGAGATGATTTCCAGTGTACGTTCGACCAATCTATCTATACACTGTGCTATCTCTGGTAGGAGAGAAGATTTCCAGTGTACGTTTGATCAATCTATCTATACACTGTGCTATCTCTGGTAGGAGAGAAGATTTCCAGTGTACGTTTGATCAATCTATCTATACACTGTGCTATCTCTGGTAGGAGAGAAGATTTCCAGTGTACGTTCGACCAATCTATCTATACACTGTGCTATCTCTGGTAGGAGAGATGATTTCCAGTGTACGTTCGACCAATCTATCTATACACTGTGCTATCTCTGGTAGGAGAGATGATTTCCAGTGTACGTTCGACCAATCTATCTATACACTGTGCTATCTCTGGTAGGAGAGAAAATTTCCAGTGTACGTTTGATCAATCTATCTATACACTGTGCTATCTCTGGTAGGAGAGATGATTTCCAGTGTACGTTCGACCAATCTATCTATACACTGTGCTATCTCTGGTAGGAGAGATGATTTCCAGTGTACCTTCGACCAATCTATCTATACACTGTGCTATCTCTGGTAGGAGAGATGATTTCCAGTGTACGTTTGATCAATCTATCTATACACTGTGCTATCTCTGGTAGGAGAGATGATTTCCAGTGTACCTTCGACCAATCTATCTATACACTGTGCTATCTCTGGTAGGAGAGAAGATTTCCAGTGTACGTTTGATCAATCTATCTACACACTGTGCAATCTCTGGTAGGAGAGAAGATTTCCAGTGTACGTTTGATCAATCTATCTATACACTGTGCTATCTCTGGTAGGAGAGATGATTTCCAGTGTACCTTCGACCAATCTATCTATACACTGTGCTATCTCTGGTAGGAGAGATGATTTCCAGTGTACCTTCGACCAATCTATCTATACACTGTGCTATCTCTGGTAGGAGAGAAGATTTCCAGTGTACGTTTGATCAATCTATCTATACACTGTGCTATCTCTGGTAGGAGAGATGATTTCCAGTGTACGTTCGACCAATCTATCTATACACTGTGCTATCTCTGGTAGGAGAGATGATTTCCAGTGTACGTTCGACCAATCTATCTATACACTGTGCTATCTCTGGTAGGAGAGAAGATTTCCAGTGTACGTTTGATCAATCTATCTATACACTGTGCTATCTCTGGTAGGAGAGATGATTTCCAGTGTACGTTCGACCAATCTATCTATACACTGTGCTATCTCTGGTAGGAGAGATGATTTCCAGTGTACGTTCGATCAATCTATCTATACACTGTGCTATCTCTGGTAGGAGAGATGATTTCCAGTGTACGTTTGATCAATCTATCTATACACTATGCTATCTCTGGTAGGAGAGATGATTTCCAGTGTACGTTCGACCAATCTATCTATACACTGTGCTATCTCTGGTAGGAGAGATGATTTCCAGTGTACGTTCGACCAATCTATCTATACACTGTGCTATCTCTGGTAGGAGAGATGATTTCCAGTGTACGTTCGACCAATCTATCTATCCACTGTGCTATCTCTGGTAGGAGAGATGATTTCCAGTGTGCGTTCGACCAATCTATCTATACACTGTGCTATCTCTGGTAGGAGAGATGATTTCCAGTGTACGTTCGACCAATCTATCTATACACTGTGCTATCTCTGGTAGGAGAGATGATTTCCAGTGTACGTTCGACCAATCTATCTATACACTGTGCTATCTCTGGTAGGAGAGATGATTTCCAGTGTGCGTTCGACCAATCTATCTATACACTGTGCTATCTCTGGTAGGAGAGATGATTTCCAGTGTGCGTTCGACCAATCTATCTATACACTGTGCTATCTCTGGTAGGAGAAATGATTTCCAGTGTACGTTCGACCAATCTATCTATACACTGTGCTATCTCTGGTAGGAGAGATGATTTCCACTGTACGTTCGACCAATCTATCTATACACTGTGCTATCTCTGGTAGGAGAGATGATTTCCAGTGTACGTTCGACCAATCTATCTATACACTGTGCTATCTCTGGTAGGAGAGATGATTTCCAGTGTACGTTCGACCAATCTATCTATACACTGTGCTATCTCTGGTAGGAGAGATGATTTCCAGTGTACGTTCGACCAATCTATCTATACACTGTGCTATCTCTGGTAGGAGAGATGATTTCCAGTGTACGTTCGACCAATCTATCTATACACTGTGCTATCTCTGGTAGGAGAGATGATTTCCAGTGTACGTTCGACCAATCTATCTATACACTGTGCTATCTCTGGTAGGAGAGATGATTTCCAGTGTACGTTCGACCAAT
>JBAIZL010000009.1:51238036-51319748 GCA_036971475.1 Prosapia bicincta | reverse complement strand
AGTGCACAATGCGAATCTATGGACGATTCTACGTTATTTAACCTTTTAAAATGAGAAATCCATTTTTTGTAGAAATCGCAAAATCCATGAACTATAATTCATGCATTTTTTTAGAGCAAATATATGACAATTGCGATAGCTCCTATAATACGTATTATAGATCAATTCTAAGTGCACAATGCGAATCTATGGTCGATTCTACGTTATTTAACCTTTTAAAATGAGAAATCCATTTTTTGTAGAAATCGCAAAATCCATGAACTAAAATTCATGCATTTTTTTTAGAGCAAATATATGACAATTGCGATAGCTCCTATAATACGTATTATAGATCAATTCTAAGTGCACAATGCGAATCTATGGTCGATTCTACGTTATTTAACCTTTTAAAATGAGAAATCCATTTTTTGTAGAAATCGCAAAATCCATGAACTATAATTCATGCATTTTTTTTAGAGCAAATATATGACAATTGCGATAGCTCCTATAATACGTATTATAGATCAATTCTAAGTGCACAATGCGAATCTATGGTCGATTCTACGTTATTTAACCTTTTAAAATGAGAAATCCATTTTTTGTAGAAATCGCAAAATTCATGAACTATAATTCATGCATTTTTTTTAGAGCAAATATATGACAATTGCGATAGCTCCTATAATACGTATTATAGATCAATTCTAAGTGCACAATGCGAATCTATGGTCGATTCTACGTTATTTAACCTTTTAAAATGAGAAATCCATTTTTTGTAGAAATCGCAAAATCCATGAACTATAATTCATGCATTTTTTTTAGAGCAAATATATGACAATTGCGATAGCTCCTATAATACGTATTATAGATCAATTCTAAGTGCACAATGCGAATCTATGGTCGATTCTGCGTTATTTAACCTTTTAAAATGAGAAATCCATTTTTTGTAGAAATCGCAAAATCCATGAACTATAATTCATGCATTTTTTTTAGAGCAAATATATGACAATTGCGATAGCTCCTATAATACGTATTATAGATCAATTCTAAGTGCACAATGCGAATCTATGGTCGATTCTACGTTATTTAACCTTTTAAAATGAGAAATCCATTTTTTGTAGAAATCGCAAAATCCATGAACTATAATTCATGCATTTTTTTTAGAGCAAATATATGACAATTGCGATAGCTCCTATAATACGTATTATAGATCAATTCTAAGTGCACAATGCGAATCTATGGTCGATTCTACGTTATTTAACCTTTTAAAATGAGAAATCCATTTTTTGTAGAAATCGCAAAATCCATGAACTATAATTCATGCATTTTTTTTAGAGCAAATATATGACAATTGCGATAGCTCCTATAATACGTATTATAGATCAATTCTAAGTGCACAATGCGAATCTATGGTCGATTCTACGTTATTTAACCTTTTAAAATGAGAAATCCATTTTTTGTAGAAATCGCAAAATCCATGAACTATAATTCATGCATTTTTTTTAGAGCAAATATATGACAATTGCGATAGCTCCTATAATACGTATTATAGATCAATTCTAAGTGCACAATGCGAATCTATGGTCGATTCTACGTTATTTAACCTTTTAAAATGAGAAATCCATTTTTTGTAGAAATCGCAAAATCCATGAACTATAATTCATGCATTTTTTTTAGAGCAAATATATGACAATTGCGATAGCTCCTATAATACGTATTATAGATCAATTCTAAGTGCACAATGCGAATCTATGGTCGATTCTACGTTATTTAACCTTTTAAAATGAGAAATCCATTTTTTGTAGAAATCGCAAAATCCATGAACTATAATTCATGCATTTTTTTAGAGCAAATATATGACAATTGCGATAGCTCCTATAATACGTATTATAGATCAATTCTAAGTGCACAATGCGAATCTATGGTCGATTCTACGTTATTTAACCTTTTAAAATGAGAAATCCATTTTTTGTAGAAATCGCAAAATCCATGAACTAAAATTCATGCATTTTTTTTAGAGCAAATATATGACAATTGCGATAGCTCCTATAATACGTATTATAGATCAATTCTAAGTGCACAATGCGAATCTATGGTCGATTCTACGTTATTTAACCTTTTAAAATGAGAAATCCATTTTTTGTAGAAATCGCAAAATCCATGAACTATAATTCATGCATTTTTTTTAGAGCAAATATATGACAATTGCGATAGCTCCTATAATACGTATTATAGATCAATTCTAAGTGCACAATGCGAATCTATGGTCGATTCTGCGTTATTTAACCTTTTAAAATGAGAAATCCATTTTTTGTAGAAATCGCAAAATCCATGAACTATAATTCATGCATTTTTTTAGAGCAAATATATGACAATTGCGATAGCTCCTATAATACGTATTATAGATCAATTCTAAGTGCACAATGCGAATCTATGGTCGATTCTACGTTATTTAACCTTTTAAAATGAGAAATCCATTTTTTGTAGAAATCGCAAAATCCATGAACTATAATTCATGCATTTTTTTTAGAGCAAATATATGACAATTGCGATAGCTCCTATAATACGTATTATAGATCAATTCTAAGTGCACAATGCGAATCTATGGTCGATTCTACGTTATTTAACCTTTTAAAATGAGAAATCCATTTTTTGTAGAAATCGCAAATTCCATGAACTATAATTCATGCATTTTTTTTAGAGCAAATATATGACAATTGCGATAGCTCCTATAATACGTATTATAGATCAATTCTAAGTGCACAATGCGAATCTATGGTCGATTCTACGTTATTTAACCTTTTAAAATGAGAAATCCATTTTTTGTAGAAATCGCAAAATCCATGAACTAATTCATGCATTTTTTTTAGAGCAAATATATGACAATTGCGATAGCTCCTATAATACGTATTATAGATCAATTCTAAGTGCACAATGCGAATCTATGGTCGATTCTGCGTTATTTAACCTTTTAAAATGAGAAATCCATTTTTTGTAGAAATCGCAAAATCCATGAACTATAATTCATGCATTTTTTTTAGAGCAAATATATGACAATTGCGATAGCTCCTATAATACGTATTATAGATCAATTCTAAGTGCACAATGCGAATCTATGGTCGATTCTACGTTATTTAACCTTTTAAAATGAGAAATCCATTTTTTGTAGAAATCGCAAATTCCATGAACTATAATTCATGCATTTTTTTTAGAGCAAATATATGACAATTGCGATAGCTCCTATAATACGTATTATAGATCAATTCTAAGTGCACAATGCGAATCTATGGTCGATTCTACGTTATTTAACCTTTTAAAATGAGAAATCCATTTTTTGTAGAAATCGCAAAATCCATGAACTATAATTCATGCATTTTTTTTAGAGCAAATATATGACAATTGCGATAGCTCCTATAATACGTATTATAGATCAATTCTAAGTGCACAATGCGAATCTATGGTCGATTCTACGTTATTTAACCTTTTAAAATGA
Organism: Prosapia bicincta; assembly: GCA_036971475.1. Classification (NCBI taxonomy): domain Eukaryota; kingdom Metazoa; phylum Arthropoda; class Insecta; order Hemiptera; family Cercopidae; genus Prosapia; species Prosapia bicincta. The sequence continues at coordinate 51,316,279 of JBAIZL010000009.1, read as the reverse complement.
GAAATCCATTTTTTGTAGAAATCGCAAAATCCATGAACTATAATTCATGCATTTTTTTTAGAGCAAATATATGACAATTGCGATAGCTCCTATAATACGTATTATAGATCAATTCTAAGTGCACAATGCGAATCTATGGTCGATTCTACGTTATTTAACCTTTTAAAATGAGAAATCCATTTTTTGTAGAAATCGCAAAATCCATGAACTATAATTCATGCATTTTTTTAGAGCAAATATATGACAATTGCGATAGCTCCTATAATACGTATTATAGATCAATTCTAAGTGCACAATGCGAATCTATGGTCGATTCTACGTTATTTAACCTTTTAAAATGAGAAATCCATTTTTTGTAGAAATCGCAAAATCCATGAACTAAAATTCATGCATTTTTTTTAGAGCAAATATATGACAATTGCGATAGCTCCTATAATACGTATTATAGATCAATTCTAAGTGCACAATGCGAATCTATGGTCGATTCTACGTTATTTAACCTTTTAAAATGAGAAATCCATTTTTTGTAGAAATCGCAAAATCCATGAACTATAATTCATGCATTTTTTTTAGAGCAAATATATGACAATTGCGATAGCTCCTATAATACGTATTATAGATCAATTCTAAGTGCACAATGCGAATCTATGGTCGATTCTACGTTATTTAACTTTTAAAATGAGAAATCCATTTTTTGTAGAAATCGCAAAATCCATGAACTATAATTCATGCATTTTTTTTAGAGCAAATATATGACAATTGCGATAGCTCCTATAATACGTATTATAGATCAATTCTAAGTGCACAATGCGAATCTATGGTCGATTATACGTTATTAACCCTTTTAAAATGAGAAATCCATTTTTTGTAGAAATCGCAAAATCCATGAACTATAATTCATGCATTTTTTTTAGAGCAAATATATGACAATTGCGATAGCTCCTATAATACGTATTATAGATCAATTCTAAGTGCACAATGCGAATCTATGGTCGATTCTGCGTTATTTAACCTTTTAAAATGAGAAATCCATTTTTTGTAGAAATCGCAAAATCCATGAACTATAATTCATGCATTTTTTTAGAGCAAATATATGACAATTGCGATAGCTCCTATAATACGTATTATAGATCAATTCCAAGTGCACAATGCGAATCTATGGTCGATTCTACGTTATTTATGCTTTTAAAATGAGAAATCCATTTTTTGTAGAAATCGCAAAATCCATGAACTATAATTCATGCATTTTTTTTAGAGCAAATATATGAAAATTGCGATAGCTCCTATAATACGTATTATAGATCAATTCTAAGTGCACAATGCGAATCTATGGTCGATTCTACGTTATTTAACCTTTTAAAATGAGAAATCCATTTTTTGTAGAAATCGCAAATTCCATGAACTATAATTCATGCATTTTTTTTAGAGCAAATATATGACAATTGCGATAGCTCCTATAATACGTATTATAGATCAATTCTAAGTGCACAATGCGAATCTATGGTCGATTCTACGTTATTTAACGTTTTAAAATGAGAAATCCATTTTTTGTAGAAATCGCAAAATCCATGAATTATAATTCATGCATTTTTTTTAGAGCAAATATATGACAATTGCGATAGCTCCTATAATACGTATTATAGATCAATTCTAAGTGCACAATGCGAATCTATGGTCGATTCTACGTTATTTAACCTTTTAAAATGAGAAATCCATTTTTTGTAGAAATCGCAAAATCCATGAACTATAATTCATGCATTTTTTTTAGAGCAAATATATGACAATTGCGATAGCTCCTATAATACGTATTATAGATCAATTCTAAGTGCACAATGCGAATCTATGGTCGATTCTACGTTATTTAACCTTTTAAAATGAGAAATCCATTTTTTGTAGAAATCGCAAAATCCATGAACTATAATTCATGCATTTTTTTTAGAGCAAATATATGACAATTGCGATAGCTCCTATAATACGTATTATAGATCAATTCTAAGTGCACAATGCGAATCTATGGTCGATTCTACGTTATTTAACCTTTTAAAATGAGAAATCCATTTTTTGTAGAAATCGCAAAATCCATGAACTATAATTCATGCATTTTTTTTAGAGCAAATATATGACAATTGCGATAGCTCCTATAATACGTAATATAGATCAATTCTAAGTGCACAATGCGAATCTATGGACGATTCTACGTTATTTAACCTTTTAAAATGAGAAATCCATTTTTTGTAGAAATCGCAAAATCCATGAACTATAATTCATGCATTTTTTTAGAGCAAATATATGACAATTGCGATAGCTCCTATAATACGTATTATAGATCGATTCTAAGTGCACAATGCGAATCTATGGTCGATTCTACGTTATTTAACCTTTTAAAATGAGAAATCCATTTTTTGTAGAAATCGCAAAATCCATGAACTATAATTCATGCATTTTTTTTAGAGCAAATATATGACAATTGCGATAGCTCCTATAATACGTATTATAGATCAATTCTAAGTGCACAATGCGAATCTATGGTCGATTCTACGTTATTTAACCTTTTAAAATGAGAAATCCATTTTTTGTAGAAATCGCAAAATCCATGAACTATAATTCATGCATTTTTTTTAGAGCAAATATATGACAATTGCGATAGCTCCTATAATACGTATTATAGATCAATTCTAAGTGCACAATGCGAATCTATGGTCGATTTTACGTTATTTAACCTTTTAAAATGAGAAATCCATTTTTTGTAGAAATCGCAAAATCCATGAACTATAATTCATGCATTTTTTTTTTGCAAATATATGACAATTGCGATAGCTCCTATAATACGTATTATAGATCAATTCTAAGTGCACAATGCGAATCTATGGTCGATTCTACCTTATTTAACCTTTTAAAATGAGAAATCCATTTTTTGTAGAAATCGCAAAATCCATGAACTAAAATTCATGCATTATTTTTAGAGCAAATATATGACAATTGCGATAGCTCCTATAATACGTATTATAGATCAATTCTAAGTGCACAATGCGAATCTATGGTCGATTCTACGTTATTTAACCTTTTAAAATGAGAAATCCATTTTTTGTAGAAATCGCAAAATCCATGAACTATAATTCATGCATTTTTTTTAGAGCAAATATATGACAATTGCGATAGCTCCTATATTACGTATTATAGATCAATTCTAAGTGCACAATGCGAATCTATGGTCGATTCTACGTTATTTAACCTTTTAAAATGAGAAATCCATTTTTTGTAGAAATCGCAAAATCCATGAACTATAATTCATGCATTTTTTTTAGAGCAAATATATGACAATTGCGATAGCTCCTATAATACGTATTATAGATCAATTCTAAGTGCACAATGCGAATCTATGGTCGATTCTACGTTACTTATGCTTTTAAAATGAGAAATCCATTTTTTGTAGAAATCGCAAAATCCATGAACTATAATTCATGCATTTTTTTTAGAGCAAATATATGACAATTGCGATAGCTCCTATAATACGTATTATAGATCAATTCTAAGTGCACAATGCGAATCTATGGTCGATTCTACGTTATTTAACCTTTTAAAATGAGAAATCCATTTTTTGTAGAAATCGCAAAATCCATGAACTATAATTCATGCATTTTTTTTAGAGCAAATATATGACAATTGCGATAGCTCCTATAATACGTATTATAGATCAATTCTAAGTGCACAATGCGAATCTATGGACGATTCTACGTTATTTAACCTTTTAAAATGAGAAATCCATTTTTTGTAGAAATCGCAAAATCCATGAACTATAATTCATGCATTTTTTTAGAGCAAATATATGACAATTGCGATAGCTCCTATAATACGTATTATAGATCAATTCTAAGTGCACAATGCGAATCTATGGTCGATTCTACGTTATTTAACCTTTTAAAATGAGAAATCCATTTTTTGTAGAAATCGCAAAATCCATGAACTAAAATTCATGCATTTTTTTTAGAGCAAATATATGACAATTGCGATAGCTCCTATAATACGTATTATAGATCAATTCTAAGTGCACAATTGCGAATCTATGGTCGATTCTACGTTATTTAACCTTTTAAAATGAGAAATCCATTTTTTGTAGAAATCGCAAAATCCATGAACTATAATTCATGCATTTTTTTTAGAGCAAATATATGACAATTGCGATAGCTCCTATAATACGTATTATAGATCAATTCTAAGTGCACAATGCGAATCTATGGTCGATTCTACGTTATTTAACCTTTTAAAATGAGAAATCCATTTTTTGTAGAAATCGCAAAATCCATGAACTATAATTCATGCATTTTTTTTAGAGCAAATATATGACAATTGCGATAGCTCCTATAATACGTATTATAGATCAATTCTAAGTGCACAATGCGAATCTATGGTCGATTCTACGTTATTTAACCTTTTAAAATGAGAAATCCATTTTTTGTAGAAATCGCAAAATCCATGAACTATAATTCATGCATTTTTTTTAGAGCAAATATATGACAATTGCGATAGCTCCTATAATACGTATTATAGATCAATTCTAAGTGCACAATGCGAATCTATGGTCGATTCTGCGTTATTTAACCTTTTAAAATGAGAAATCCATTTTTTGTAGAAATCGCAAAATCCATGAACTATAATTCATGCATTTTTTTTAGAGCAAATATATGACAATTGCGATAGCTCCTATAATACGTATTATAGATCAATTCTAAGTGCACAATGCGAATCTATGGTCGATTCTACGTTATTTATGCTTTTAAAATGAGAAATCCATTTTTTGTAGAAATCGCAAAATCCATGAACTATAATTCATGCATTTTTTTTAGAGCAAATATATGACAATTGCGATAGCTCCTATAATACGTATTATAGATCAATTCTAAGTGCACAATGCGAATCTATGGTCGATTCTACGTTATTTAACCTTTTAAAATGAGAAATCCATTTTTTGTAGAAATCGCAAATTCCATGAACTATAATTCATGCATTTTTTTTAGAGCAAAAATATGACAATTGCGATATCTCCTATAATACGTATTATAGATCAATTCTAAGTGCACAATGCGAATCTATGGTCGATTCTACGTTATTTAACGTTTTAAAATGAGAAATCCATTTTTTGTAGAAATCGCAAAATCCATGAAGTATAATTCATGCATTTTTTTTAGAGCAAATATATGACAATTTCGATAGCTCCTATAATACGTAATATAGATCAATTCTAAGTGCACAATGCGAATCTATGGTCGATTCTACGTTATTTAACCTTTTAAAATGAGAAATCCATTTTTTTGTAGAAATCGCAAAATCCATGAACTATAATTCATGCATTTTTTTTAGAGCAAATATATGACAATTGCGATAGCTCCTATAATACGTATTATAGATCAATTCTAAGTGCACAATGCGAATCTATGGTCGATTTTACGTTATTTAACCTTTTAAAATGAGAAATCCATTTTTTGTAGAAATCGCAAAATCCATGAACTATAATTCATGCATTTTTTTTTTTGCAAATATATGACAATTGCGATAGCTCCTATAATACGTATTATAGATCAATTCTAAGTGCACAATGCGAATCTATGGTCGATTCTACCTTATTTAACCTTTTAAAATGAGAAATCCATTTTTTGTAGAAATCGCAAAATCCATGAACTAAAATTCATGCATTATTTTTAGAGCAAATATATGACAATTGCGATAGCTCCTATAATACGTATTATAGATCAATTCTAAGTGCACAATGCGAATCTATGGTCGATTCTACGTTATTTAACCTTTTAAAATGAGAAATCCATTTTTTGTAGAAATCGCAAAATCCATGAACTATAATTCATGCATTTTTTTTAGAGCAAATATATGACAATTGCGATAGCTCCTATAATACGTATTATAGATCAATTCTAAGTGCACAATGCGAATCTATGGTCGATTCTACGTTATTTAACCTTTTAAAATGAGAAATCCATTTTTTGTAGAAATCGCAAAATCCATGAACTATAATTCATGCATTTTTTTTAGAGCAAATATATGACAATTGCGATAGCTCCTATAATACGTATTATAGATCAATTCTAAGTGCACAATTGCGAATCTATGGTCGATTCTACGTTATTTAACCTTTTAAAATGAGAAATCCATTTTTTGTAGAAATCGCAAAATCCATGAACTATAATTCATGCATTTTTTTTAGAGCAAATATATGACAATTGCGATAGCTCCTATAATACGTATTATAGATCAATTCTAAGTGCACAATGCGAATCTATGGTCGATTCTACGTTATTTAACCTTTTAAAATGAGAAATCCATTTTTTGTAGAAATCGCAAAATCCATGAACTATAATTCATGCATTTTTTTTAGAGCAAATATATGACAATTGCGATAGCTCCTATAATACGTATTATAGATCAATTCTAAGTGCACAATGCGAATCTATGGTCGATTCTACGTTATTTAACCTTTTAAAATGAGAAATCCATTTTTTGTAGAAATCGCAAAATCCATGAACTATAATTCATGCATTTTTTTTAGAGCAAATATATGACAATTGCGATAGCTCCTATAATACGTATTATAGATCAATTCTAAGTGCACAATGCGAATCTATGGTCGATTCTGCGTTATTTAACCTTTTAAAATGAGAAATCCATTTTTTGTAGAAATCGCAAAATCCATGAACTATAATTCATGCATTTTTTTTAGAGCAAATATATGACAATTGCGATAGCTCCTATAATACGTATTATAGATCAATTCTAAGTGCACAATGCGAATCTATGGTCGATTCTACGTTATTTATGCTTTTAAAATGAGAAATCCATTTTTTGTAGAAATCGCAAAATCCATGAACTATAATTCATGCATTTTTTTTAGAGCAAATATATGACAATTGCGATAGCTCCTATAATACGTATTATAGATCAATTCTAAGTGCACAATGCGAATCTATGGTCGATTCTACGTTATTTAACCTTTTAAAATGAGAAATCCATTTTTTGTAGAAATCGCAAATTCCATGAACTATAATTCATGCATTTTTTTTAGAGCAAAAATATGACAATTGCGATAGCTCCTATAATACGTATTATAGATCAATTCTAAGTGCACAATGCGAATCTATGGTCGATTCTACGTTATTTAACGTTTTAAAATGAGAAATCCATTTTTTGTAGAAATCGCAAAATCCATGAAGTATAATTCATGCATTTTTTTTAGAGCAAATATATGACAATTTCGATAGCTCCTATAATACGTAATATAGATCAATTCTAAGTGCACAATGCGAATCTATGGTCGATTCTACGTTATTTAACCTTTTAAAATGAGAAATCCATTTTTTTGTAGAAATCGCAAAATCCATGAACTATAATTCATGCATTTTTTTTAGAGCAAATATATGACAATTGCGATAGCTCCTATAATACGTATTATAGATCAATTCTAAGTGCACAATGCGAATCTATGGTCGATTTTACGTTATTTAACCTTTTAAAATGAGAAATCCATTTTTTGTAGAAATCGCAAAATCCATGAACTATAATTCATGCATTTTTTTTTTTGCAAATATATGACAATTGCGATAGCTCCTATAATACGTATTATAGATCAATTCTAAGTGCACAATGCGAATCTATGGTCGATTCTACCTTATTTAACCTTTTAAAATGAGAAATCCATTTTTTGTAGAAATCGCAAAATCCATGAACTAAAATTCATGCATTATTTTTAGAGCAAATATATGACAATTGCGATAGCTCCTATAATACGTATTATAGATCAATTCTAAGTGCACAATGCGAATCTATGGTCGATTCTACGTTATTTAACCTTTTAAAATGAGAAATCCATTTTTTGTAGAAATCGCAAAATCCATGAACTATAATTCATGCATTTTTTTTAGAGCAAATATATGACAATTGCGATAGCTCCTATAATACGTATTATAGATCAATTCTAAGTGCACAATGCGAATCTATGGTCGATTCTACGTTATTTAACCTTTTAAAATGAGAAATCCATTTTTTGTAGAAATCGCAAAATCCATGAACTATAATTCATGCATTTTTTTTAGAGCAAATATATGACAATTGCGATAGCTCCTATAATACGTATTATAGATCAATTCTAAGTGCACAATGCGTATCTATGGTCGATTCTACGTTACTTATGCTTTTAAAATGAGAAATCCATTTTTTGTAGAAATCGCAAAATCCATGAACTATAATTCATGCATTTTTTTTAGAGCAAATATATGACAATTGCGATAGCTCCTATAATACGTATTATAGATCAATTCTAAGTGCACAATGCGAATCTATGGTCGATTCTACGTTATTTAACCTTTTAAAATGAGAAATCCATTTTTTGTAGAAATCGCAAAATCCATGAACTATAATTCATGCATTTTGTTTAGAGCAAATATATGACAATTGCGATAGCTCCTATAATACGTATTATAGATCAATTCTAAGTGCACAATGCGAATCTATGGACGATTCTACGTTATTTAACCTTTTAAAATGAGAAATCCATTTTTTGTAGAAATCGCAAAATCCATGAACTATAATTCATGCATTTTTTTAGAGCAAATATATGACAATTGCGATAGCTCCTATAATACGTATTATAGATCAATTCTAAGTGCACAATGCGAATCTATGGTCGATTCTACGTTATTTAACCTTTTAAAATGAGAAATCCATTTTTTGTAGAAATCGCAAAATCCATGAACTATAATTCATGCATTTTTTTTAGAGCAAATATATGACAATTGCGATAGCTCCTATAATACGTATTATAGATCAATTCTAAGTGCACAATGCGAATCTATGGTCGATTCTACGTTATTTAACCTTTTAAAATGAGAAATCCATTTTTTGTAGAAATCGCAAAATCCATGAACTATAATTCATGCATTTTTTTTAGAGCAAATATATGACAATTGCGATAGCTCCTATAATACGTATTATAGATCAATTCTAAGTGCACAATGCGAATCTATGGTCGATTCTACGTTATTTAACCTTTTAAAATGAGAAATCCATTTTTTGTAGAAATCGCAAAATCCATGAACTATAATTCATGCATTTTTTTTAGAGCAAATATATGACAATTGCGATAGCTCCTATAATACGTATTATAGATCAATTCTAAGTGCACAATGCGAATCTATGGTCGATTCTACGTTATTTAACCTTTTAAAATGAGAAATCCATTTTTTGTAGAAATCGCAAAATCCATGAACTATAATTCATGCATTTTTTTTAGAGCAAATATATGACAATTGCGATAGCTCCTATAATACGTATTATAGATCAATTCTAAGTGCACAATGCGAATCTATGGTCGATTCTACGTTATTTAACCTTTTAAAATGAGAAATCCATTTTTTGTAGAAATCGCAAAATCCATGAACTATAATTCATGCATTTTTTTTAGAGCAAATATATGACAATTGCGATAGCTCCTATAATACGTATTATAGATCAATTCTAAGTGCACAATGCGAATCTATGGTCGATTCTACGTTATTTAACCTTTTAAAATGAGAAATCCATTTTTTGTAGAAATCGCAAAATCCATGAACTATAATTCATGCATTTTTTTTAGAGCAAATATATGACAATTGCGATAGCTCCTATAATACGTATTATAGATCAATTCTAAGTGCACAATGCGAATCTATGGTCGATTCTACGTTATTTAACCTTTTAAAATGAGAAATCCATTTTTTGTAGAAATCGCAAAATCCATGAACTATAATTCATGCATTTTTTTTAGAGCAAATATATGACAATTGCGATAGCTCCTATAATACGTATTATAGATCAATTCTAAGTGCACAATGCGAATCTATGGTCGATTCTACGTTATTTAACCTTTTAAAATGAGAAATCCATTTTTTGTAGAAATCGCAAAATCCATGAACTATAATTCATGCATTTTTTTTAGAGCAAATATATGACAATTGCGATAGCTCCTATAATACGTATTATAGATCAATTCTAAGTGCACAATGCGAATCTATGGTCGATTCTGCGTTATTTAACCTTTTAAAATGAGAAATCCATTTTTTGTAGAAATCGCAAAATCCATGAACTATAATTCATGCATTTTTTTAGAGCAAATATATGACAATTGCGATAGCTCCTATAATACGTATTATAGATCAATTCTAAGTGCACAATGCGAATCTATGGTCGATTCTACGTTATTTATGCTTTTAAAATGAGAAATCCATTTTTTGTAGAAATCGCAAAATCCATGAACTATAATTCATGCATTTTTTTTAGAGCAAATATATGACAATTGCGATAGCTCCTATAATACGTATTATAGATCAATTCTAAGTGCACAATGCGAATCTATGGTCGATTCTACGTTATTTAACCTTTTAAAATGAGAAATCCATTTTTTGTAGAAATCGCAAATTCCATGAACTATAATTCATGCATTTTTTTTAGAGCAAATATATGACAATTGCGATAGCTCCTATAATACGTATTATAGATCAATTCTAAGTGCACAATGCGAATCTATGGTCGATTCTACGTTATTTAACGTTTTAAAATGAGAAATCCATTTTTTGTAGAAATCGCAAAATCCATGAAGTATAATTCATGCATTTTTTTTAGAGCAAATATATGACAATTTCGATAGCTCCTATAATACGTAATATAGATCAATTCTAAGTGCACAATGCGAATCTATGGTCGATTCTACGTTATTTAACCTTTTAAAATGAGAAATCCATTTTTTGTAGAAATCGCAAAATCCATGAACTATAATTCATGCATTTTTTTTAGAGCAAATATATGACAATTGCGATAGCTCCTATAATACGTATTATAGATCAATTCTAAGTGCACAATGCGAATCTATGGTCGATTCTACGTTATTTAACCTTTTAAAATGAGAAATCCATTTTTTGTAGAAATCGCAAAATCCATGAACTATAATTCATGCATTTTGTTTAGAGCAAATATATGACAATTGCGATAGCTCCTATAATACGTATTATAGATCAATTCTAAGTGCACAATGCGAATCTATGGACGATTCTACGTTATTTAACCTTTTAAAATGAGAAATCCATTTTTTGTAGAAATCGCAAAATCCATGAACTATAATTCATGCATTTTTTTAGAGCAAATATATGACAATTGCGATAGCTCCTATAATACGTATTATAGATCAATTCTAAGTGCACAATGCGAATCTATGGTCGATTCTACGTTATTTAACCTTTTAAAATGAGAAATCCATTTTTTGTAGAAATCGCAAAATCCATGAACTAAAATTCATGCATTTTTTTTAGAGCAAATATATGACAATTGCGATAGCTCCTATAATACGTATTATAGATCAATTCTAAGTGCACAATGCGAATCTATGGTCGATTCTACGTTATTTAACCTTTTAAAATGAGAAATCCATTTTTTGTAGAAATCGCAAAATCCATGAACTATAATTCATGCATTTTTTTTAGAGCAAATATATGACAATTGCGATAGCTCCTATAATACGTATTATAGATCAATTCTAAGTGCACAATGCGAATCTATGGTCGATTCTACGTTATTTAACCTTTTAAAATGAGAAATCCATTTTTTGTAGAAATCGCAAAATCCATGAACTATAATTCATGCATTTTTTTTAGAGCAAATATATGACAATTGCGATAGCTCCTATAATACGTATTATAGATCAATTCTAAGTGCACAATGCGAATCTATGGTCGATTCTACGTTATTTAACCTTTTAAAATGAGAAATCCATTTTTTGTAGAAATCGCAAAATCCATGAACTATAATTCATGCATTTTTTTTAGAGCAAATATATGACAATTGCGATAGCTCCTATAATACGTATTATAGATCAATTCTAAGTGCACAATGCGAATCTATGGTCGATTCTACGTTATTTAACCTTTTAAAATGAGAAATCCATTTTTTGTAGAAATCGCAAAATCCATGAACTATAATTCATGCATTTTTTTTAGAGCAAATATATGACAATTGCGATAGCTCCTATAATACGTATTATAGATCAATTCTAAGTGCACAATTGCGAATCTATGGTCGATTCTACGTTATTTAACCTTTTAAAATGAGAAATCCATTTTTTGTAGAAATCGCAAAATCCATGAACTATAATTCATGCATTTTTTTTAGAGCAAATATATGACAATTGCGATAGCTCCTATAATACGTATTATAGATCAATTCTAAGTGCACAATGCGAATCTATGGTCGATTCTACGTTATTTAACCTTTTAAAATGAGAAATCCATTTTTTGTAGAAATCGCAAAATCCATGAACTATAATTCATGCATTTTTTTTAGAGCAAATATATGACAATTGCGATAGCTCCTATAATACGTATTATAGATCAATTCTAAGTGCACAATGCGAATCTATGGTCGATTCTACGTTATTTAACCTTTTAAAATGAGAAATCCATTTTTTGTAGAAATCGCAAAATCCATGAACTATAATTCATGCATTTTTTTTAGAGCAAATATATGACAATTGCGATAGCTCCTATAATACGTATTATAGATCAATTCTAAGTGCACAATGCGAATCTATGGTCGATTCTGCGTTATTTAACCTTTTAAAATGAGAAATCCATTTTTTGTAGAAATCGCAAAATCCATGAACTATAATTCATGCATTTTTTTTAGAGCAAATATATGACAATTGCGATAGCTCCTATAATACGTATTATAGATCAATTCTAAGTGCACAATGCGAATCTATGGTCGATTCTACGTTATTTATGCTTTTAAAATGAGAAATCCATTTTTTGTAGAAATCGCAAAATCCATGAACTATAATTCATGCATTTTTTTTAGAGCAAATATATGACAATTGCGATAGCTCCTATAATACGTATTATAGATCAATTCTAAGTGCACAATGCGAATCTATGGTCGATTCTACGTTATTTAACCTTTTAAAATGAGAAATCCATTTTTTGTAGAAATCGCAAATTCCATGAACTATAATTCATGCATTTTTTTTAGAGCAAAAATATGACAATTGCGATAGCTCCTATAATACGTATTATAGATCAATTCTAAGTGCACAATGCGAATCTATGGTCGATTCTACGTTATTTAACGTTTTAAAATGAGAAATCCATTTTTTGTAGAAATCGCAAAATCCATGAAGTATAATTCATGCATTTTTTTTAGAGCAAATATATGACAATTTCGATAGCTCCTATAATACGTAATATAGATCAATTCTAAGTGCACAATGCGAATCTATGGTCGATTCTACGTTATTTAACCTTTTAAAATGAGAAATCCATTTTTTTGTAGAAATCGCAAAATCCATGAACTAAAATTCATGCATTTTTTTTAGAGCAAATATATGACAATTGCGATAGCTCCTATAATACGTATTATAGATCAATTCTAAGTGCACAATGCGAATCTATGGTCGATTTTACGTTATTTAACCTTTTAAAATGAGAAATCCATTTTTTGTAGAAATCGCAAAATCCATGAACTATAATTCATGCATTTTTTTTTTTGCAAATATATGACAATTGCGATAGCTCCTATAATACGTATTATAGATCAATTCTAAGTGCACAATGCGAATCTATGGTCGATTCTACCTTATTTAACCTTTTAAAATGAGAAATCCATTTTTTGTAGAAATCGCAAAATCCATGAACTAAAATTCATGCATTATTTTTAGAGCAAATATATGACAATTGCGATAGCTCCTATAATACGTATTATAGATCAATTCTAAGTGCACAATGCGAATCTATGGTCGATTCTACGTTATTTAACCTTTTAAAATGAGAAATCCATTTTTTGTAGAAATCGCAAAATCCATGAACTATAATTCATGCATTTTTTTTAGAGCAAATATATGACAATTGCGATAGCTCCTATAATACGTATTATAGATCAATTCTAAGTGCACAATGCGAATCTATGGTCGATTCTACGTTATTTAACCTTTTAAAATGAGAAATCCATTTTTTGTAGAAATCGCAAAATCCATGAACTATAATTCATGCATTTTTTTTAGAGCAAATATATGACAATTGCGATAGCTCCTATAATACGTATTATAGATCAATTCTAAGTGCACAATGCGAATCTATGGTCGATTCTACGTTACTTATGCTTTTAAAATGAGAAATCCATTTTTTGTAGAAATCGCAAAATCCATGAACTATAATTCATGCATTTTTTTTAGAGCAAATATATGACAATTGCGATAGCTCCTATAATACGTATTATAGATCAATTCTAAGTGCACAATGCGAATCTATGGTCGATTCTACGTTATTTAACCTTTTAAAATGAGAAATCCATTTTTTGTAGAAATCGCAAAATCCATGAACTATAATTCATGCATTTTGTTTAGAGCAAATATATGACAATTGCGATAGCTCCTATAATACGTATTATAGATCAATTCTAAGTGCACAATGCGAATCTATGGACGATTCTACGTTATTTAACCTTTTAAAATGAGAAATCCATTTTTTGTAGAAATCGCAAAATCCATGAACTATAATTCATGCATTTTTTTAGAGCAAATATATGACAATTGCGATAGCTCCTATAATACGTATTATAGATCAATTCTAAGTGCACAATGCGAATCTATGGTCGATTCTACGTTATTTAACCTTTTAAAATGAGAAATCCATTTTTTGTAGAAATCGCAAAATCCATGAACTAAAATTCATGCATTTTTTTTAGAGCAAATATATGACAATTGCGATAGCTCCTATAATACGTATTATAGATCAATTCTAAGTGCACAATGCGAATCTATGGTCGATTCTACGTTATTTAACCTTTTAAAATGAGAAATCCATTTTTTGTAGAAATCGCAAAATCCATGAACTATAATTCATGCATTTTTTTTAGAGCAAATATATGACAATTGCGATAGCTCCTATAATACGTATTATAGATCAATTCTAAGTGCACAATGCGAATCTATGGTCGATTCTACGTTATTTAACCTTTTAAAATGAGAAATCCATTTTTTGTAGAAATCGCAAAATCCATGAACTATAATTCATGCATTTTTTTTAGAGCAAATATATGACAATTGCGATAGCTCCTATAATACGTATTATAGATCAATTCTAAGTGCACAATGCGAATCTATGGTCGATTCTACGTTATTTAACCTTTTAAAATGAGAAATCCATTTTTTGTAGAAATCGCAAAATCCATGAACTATAATTCATGCATTTTTTTTAGAGCAAATATATGACAATTGCGATAGCTCCTATAATACGTATTATAGATCAATTCTAAGTGCACAATGCGAATCTATGGTCGATTCTGCGTTATTTAACCTTTTAAAATGAGAAATCCATTTTTTGTAGAAATCGCAAAATCCATGAACTATAATTCATGCATTTTTTTTAGAGCAAATATATGACAATTGCGATAGCTCCTATAATACGTATTATAGATCAATTCTAAGTGCACAATGCGAATCTATGGTCGATTCTACGTTATTTAACCTTTTAAAATGAGAAATCCATTTTTTGTAGAAATCGCAAAATCCATGAACTATAATTCATGCATTTTTTTTAGAGCAAATATATGACAATTGCGATAGCTCCTATAATACGTATTATAGATCAATTCTAAGTGCACAATGCGAATCTATGGTCGATTCTACGTTATTTAACCTTTTAAAATGAGAAATCCATTTTTTGTAGAAATCGCAAAATCCATGAACTATAATTCATGCATTTTTTTTAGAGCAAATATATGACAATTGCGATAGCTCCTATAATACGTATTATAGATCAATTCTAAGTGCACAATGCGAATCTATGGTCGATTCTACGTTATTTAACCTTTTAAAATGAGAAATCCATTTTTTGTAGAAATCGCAAAATCCATGAACTATAATTCATGCATTTTTTTAGAGCAAATATATGACAATTGCGATAGCTCCTATAATACGTATTATAGATCAATTCTAAGTGCACAATGCGAATCTATGGTCGATTCTACGTTATTTAACCTTTTAAAATGAGAAATCCATTTTTTGTAGAAATCGCAAAATCCATGAACTAAAATTCATGCATTTTTTTAAGAGCAAATATATGACAATTGCGATAGCTCCTATAATACGTATTATAGATCAATTCTAAGTGCACAATGCGAATCTATGGTCGATTCTACGTTATTTAACCTTTTAAAATGAGAAATCTATTTTTTGTAGAAATCGCAAAATCCATGAACTATAATTCGTGCATTTTTTTTAGAGCAAATATATGACAATTGCGATAGCTCCTATAATACGTATTATAGATCAATTCTAAGTGCACAATGCGAATCTATGGTCGATTCTACGTTATTTAACCTTTTAAAATGAGAAATCCATTTTTTGTAGAAATCGCAAAATCCATGAACTATAATTCATGCATTTTTTTTAGAGCAAATATATGACAATTGCGATAGCTCCTATAATACGTATTATAGATCAATTCTAAGTGCACAATGCGAATCTATGGTCGATTCTACGTTATTAACCCTTTTAAAATGAGAAATCCATTTTTTGTAGAAATCGCAAAATCCATGAACTATAATTCATGCATTTTTTTTAGAGCAAATATATGACAATTGCGATAGCTCCTATAATACGTATTATAGATCAATTCTAAGTGCACAATGCGAATCTATGGTCGATTCTGCGTTATTTAACCTTTTAAAATGAGAAATCCATTTTTTGTAGAAATCGCAAAATCCATGAACTATAATTCATGCATTTTTTTAGAGCAAATATATGACAATTGCGATAGCTCCTATAATACGTATTATAGATCAATTCTAAGTGCACAATGCGAATCTATGGTCGATTCTACGTTATTTATGCTTTTAAAATGAGAAATCCATTTTTTGTAGAAATCGCAAAATCCATGAACTATAATTCATGCATTTTTTTTAGAGCAAATATATGAAAATTGCGATAGCTCCTATAATACGTATTATAGATCAATTCTAAGTGCACAATGCGAATCTATGGTCGATTCTACGTTATTTAACCTTTTAAAATGAGAAATCCATTTTTTGTAGAAATCGCAAATTCCATGAACTATAATTCATGCATTTTTTTTAGAGCAAATATATGACAATTGCGATAGCTCCTATAATACGTATTATAGATCAATTCTAAGTGCACAATGCGAATCTATGGTCGATTCTACGTTATTTAACGTTTTAAAATGAGAAATCCATTTTTTGTAGAAATCGCAAAATCCACGAATTATAATTCATGCATTTTTTTTAGAGCAAATATATGACAATTGCGATAGCTCCTATAATACGTATTATAGATCAATTCTAAGTGCACAATGCGAATCTATGGTCGATTCTACGTTATTTAACCTTTTAAAATGAGAAATCCATTTTTTGTAGAAATCGCAAAATCCATGAACTATAATTCATGCATTTTTTTTAGAGCAAATATATGACAATTGCGATAGCTCCTATAATACGTATTATAGATCAATTCTAAGTGCACAATGCGAATCTATGGTCGATTCTACGTTATTTAACCTTTTAAAATGAGAAATCCATTTTTTGTAGAAATCGCAAAATCCATGAACTATAATTCATGCATTTTTTTTAGAGCAAATATATGACAATTGCGATAGCTCCTATAATACGTATTATAGATCAATTCTAAGTGCACAATGCGAATCTATGGTCGATTCTACGTTATTTAACCTTTTAAAATGAGAAATCCATTTTTTGTAGAAATCGCAAATTCCATGAACTATAATTCATGCATTTTTTTTAGAGCAAATATATGACAATTGCGATAGCTCCTATAATACGTATTATAGATCAATTCTAAGTGCACAATGCGAATCTATGGTCGATTCTACGTTATTTAACGTTTTAAAATGAGAAATCCATTTTTTGTAGAAATCGCAAAATCCATGAATTATAATTCATGCATTTTTTTTAGAGCAAATATATGACAATTGCGATAGCTCCTATAATACGTATTATAGATCAATTCTAAGTGCACAATGCGAATCTATGGTCGATTCTACGTTATTTAACCTTTTAAAATGAGAAATCCATTTTTTGTAGAAATCGCAAAATCCATGAACTATAATTCATGCATTTTTTTTAGAGCAAATATATGACAATTGCGATAGCTCCTATAATACGTATTATAGATCAATTATACGTGCACAATGCGAATCTATGGTCGATTCTACGTTATTTAACCTTTTAAAATGAGAAATCCATTTTTTGTAGAAATCGCAAAATCCATGAACTATAATTCATGCATTTTTTTTAGAGCAAATATATGATAATTGCGATGGCTCCTATAATACGTATTATAGATCAATTCTAAGTGCACAATGCGAATCTATGGTCGATTCTACGTTATTTAACCTTTTAAAATGAGAAATCCATTTTTTGTAGAAATCGCAAAATCCATGAACTATAATTCATGCATTTTTTTTAGAGCAAATATATGACAATTGCGATAGCTCCTATAATACGTATTATAGATCAATTCTAAGTGCACAATGCGAATCTATGGACGATTCTACGTTATTTAACCTTTTAAAATGAGAAATCCATTTTTTGTAGAAATCGCAAAATCCATGAACTATAATTCATGCATTTTTTTAGAGCAAATATATGACAATTGCGATAACTCCTATAATACGAATTATAGATCAATTCTAAGTGCACAATGCGAATCTATGGTCGATTCTACGTTATTTAACCTTTTAAAATGAGAAATCCATTTTTTGTAGAAATCGCAAAATCCATGAACTAAAATTCATGCATTTTTTTTAGAGCAAATATATGACAATTGCGATAGCTCCTATAATACGTATTATAGATCAATTCTAAGTGCACAATGCGAATCTATGGTCGATTCTACGTTATTTAACCTTTTAAAATGAGAAATCCATTTTTTGTAGAAATCGCAAAATCCATGAAGTATAATTCATGCATTTTTTTTAGAGCAAATATATGACAATTGCGATAGCTCCTATAATACGTATTATAGATCAATTCTAAGTGCACAATGCGAATCTATGGTCGATTCTACGTTATTTAACCTTTTAAAATGAGAAATCCATTTTTTGTAGAAATCGCAAAATCCATGAACTATAATTCATGCATTTTTTTTAGAGCAAATATATGACAATTGCGATAGCTCCTATAATACGTATTATAGATCAATTCTAAGTGCACAATGCGAATCTATGGTCGATTCTACGTTATTTAACCTTTTAAAATGAGAAATCCATTTTTTGTAGAAATCGCAAAATCCATGAACTATAATTCATGCATTTTTTTAGAGCAAATATATGACAATTGCGATAGCTCCTATAATACGTATTATAGATCAATTCTAAGTGCACAATGCGAATCTATGATCGATTCTGCGTTATTTAACCTTTTAAAATGAGAAATCCATTTTTTGTAGAGATCGCAAAATCCATGAACTATAATTCATGCATTTTTTTTAGAGCAAATATATGACAATTGCGATAGCTCCTATAATACGTATTATAGATCAATTCTAAGTGCACAATGCGAATCTATGGACGATTCTACGTTATTTAACATTTTAAAATGAGAAATCCATTTTTTGTAGAAATCGCAAAATCCATGAACTATATTTCATGCATTTTTTTTAGAGCAAATATATGACAATTGCGATAGCTCCTATAATACGTATTATAGATCAATTCTAAGTGCACAATGCGAATCTATGGTCGATTCTACGTTATTTAACCTTTTAAAATGAGAAATCCATTTTTTGTAGAAATCGCAAAATCCATGAACTATAATTCATGCATTTTTTTAGAGCAAATATATGACAATTGCGATAGCTCCTATAATACGTATTATAGATCAATTCTAAGTGCACAATGCGAATCTATGGTCGATTCTACGTTATTTAACCTTTTAAAATGAGAAATCCATTTTTTGTAGAAATCGCAAAATCCATGAACTAAAATTCATGCATTTTTTTTAGAGCAAATATATGACAATTGCGATAGCTCCTATAATACGTATTATAGATCAATTCTAAGTGCACAATGCGAATCTATGGTCGATTCTACGTTATTTAACCTTTTAAAATGAGAAATCTATTTTTTGTAGAAATCGCAAAATCCATGAACTATAATTCATGCATTTTTTTTAGAGCAAATATATGACAATTGCGATAGCTCCTATAATACGTATTATAGATCAATTGTAAGTGCACAATGCGAATCTATGGTCGATTCTACGTTATTTAACCTTTTAAAATGAGAAATCCATTTTTTGTAGAAATCGCAAAATCCATGAACTATAATTCATGCATTTTTTTTAGAGCAAATATATGACAATTGCGATAGCTCCTATAATACGTATTATAGATCAATTCTAAGTGCACAATGCGAATCTATGGTCGATTCTACGTTATTAACCCTTTTAAAATGAGAAATCCATTTTTTGTAGAAATCGCAAAATCCATGAACTATAATTCATGCATTTTTTTTAGAGCAAATATATGACAATTGCGATAGCTCCTATAATACGTATTATAGATCAATTCTAAGTGCACAATGCGAATCTATGGTCGATTCTGCGTTATTTAACCTTTTAAAATGAGAAATCCATTTTTTGTAGAAATCGCAAAATCCATGAACTATAATTCATGCATTTTTTTAGAGCAAATATATGACAATTGCGATAGCTCCTATAATACGTATTATAGATCAATTCTAAGTGCACAATGCGAATCTATGGTCGATTCTACGTTATTTAACCTTTTAAAATGAGAAATCCATTTTTTGTAGAAATCGCAAATTCCATGAACTATAATTCATGCATTTTTTTTAGAGCAAATATATGACAATTGCGATAGCTCCTATAATACGTATTATAGATCAATTCTAAGTGCACAATGCGAATCTATGGTCGATTCTACGTTATTTAACGTTTTAAAATGAGAAATCCATTTTTTGTAGAAATCGCAAAATCCATGAATTATAATTCATGCATTTTTTTTAGAGCAAATATATGACAATTGCGATAGCTCCTATAATACGTATTATAGATCAATTCTAAGTGCACAATGCGAATCTATGGTCGATTCTACGTTATTTAACCTTTTAAAATGAGAAATCCATTTTTTGTAGAAATCGCAAAATCCATGAACTATAATTCATGCATTTTTTTTAGAGCAAATATATGACAATTGCGATAGCTCCTATAATACGTATTATAGATCAATTCTAAGTGCACAATGCGAATCTATGGTCGATTCTACGTTATTTAACCTTTTAAAATGAGAATTCCATTTTTTGTAGAAATCGCAAAATCCATGAACTATAATTCATGCATTTTTTTTAGAGCAAATATATGACAATTGCGATAGCTCCTATAATACGTATTATAGATCAATTCTAAGTGCACAATGCGAATCTATGGTCGATTCTACGTTATTTAACCTTTTAAAATGAGAAATCCATTTTTTGTAGAAATCGCAAATTCCATGAACTATAATTCATGCATTTTTTTTAGAGCAAATATATGACAATTGCGATAGCTCCTATAATACGTATTATAGATCAATTCTAAGTGCACAATGCGAATCTATGGTCGATTCTACGTTATTTAACCTTTTAAAATGAGAAATCCATTTTTTGTAGAAATCGCAAAATCCATGAACTATAATTCATGCATTTTTTTTAGAGCAAATATATGACAATTGCGATAGCTCCTATAATACGTATTATAGATCAATTCTAAGTGCACAATGCGAATCTATGGTCGATTCTACGTTATTTAACCTTTTAAAATGAGAAATCCATTTTTTGTAGAAATCGCAAAATCCATGAACTATAATTCATGCATTTTTTTTAGAGCAAATATATGACAATTGCGATAGCTCCTATAATACGTATTATAGATCAATTCTAAGTGCACAATGCGAATCTATGGTCGATTCTACGTTATTTAACCTTTTAAAATGAGAAATCCATTTTTTGTAGAAATCGCAAAATCCATGAACTATAATTCATGCATTTTTTTAGAGCAAATATATGACAAATGCGATAGCTCCTATAATACGTATTATAGATCAATTCTAAGTGCACAATGCGAATCTATGATCGATTCTGCGTTATTTAACCTTTTAAAATGAGAAATCCATTTTTTGTAGAAATCGCAAAATCCATGAACTATAATTCATGCATTTTTTTTAGAGCAAATATATGACAATTACGATAGCTCCTATAATACGTATTATAGATCAATTCTAAGTGCACAATGCGAATCTATGGTCGATTCTACGTTACTTATGCTTTTAAAATGAGAAATCCATTTTTTGTAGAAATCGCAAAATCCATGAACTATATTTCATGCATTTTTTTTAGAGCAAATATATGACAATTGCGATAGCTCCTATAATACGTATTATAGATCAATTCTAAGTGCACAATGCGAATCTATGGTCGATTCTACGTTATTTATGCTTTTAAAATGAGAAATCCATTTTTTGTAGAAATCGCAAAATCCATGAACTTTAATTCATGCATTTTTTTTAGAGCAAATATATGACAATTGCGATAGCTCCTATAATACGTATTATGGATCAATTCTAAGTGCACAATGCGAATCTATGGTCGATTCTGCGTTATTTAACATTTTAAAATGAGAAATCCATTTTTTGTATAAATCGCAAAATCCATGAACTATAATTCATGCATTTTTTTTAGAGCAAATATATGACAATTGCGATAGCTCCTATAATACGTATTATAGATCAATTCTAAGTGCACAATGCGAATCTATGGTCGATTCTACGTTATTTAACCTTTTAAAATGAGAAATCCATTTTTTGTAGAAATCGCAAAATCCATGAACTATAATTCATGCATTTTTGTTAGAGCAAATATATGACAATTGCGATAGCTCCTATAATACGTATTATAGATCAATTCTAAGTGCACAATGCGAATCTATGGTCGATTCTACGTTATTTAACCTTTTAAAATGAGAAATCCATTTTTTGTAGAAATCGCAAAATCCATGAACTATAATTCATGCATTTTTTTTAGAGCAAATATATGACAATTGCGATAGCTCCTATAATACGTATTATAGATCAATTCTAAGTGCACAATGCGAATCTATGGTCGATTCTACGTTATTTAATCTTTTAAAATGAGAAATCCATTTTTTGTAGAAATCGCAAAATCCATGAACTATAATTCATGCATTTTTTTTAGAGCAAATATATGACAATTGCGATAGCTCCTATAATACGTATTATAGATCAATTCTAAGTGCACAATGCGAATCTATGGTCGATTCTACGTTATTTAACCTTTTAAAATGAGAAATCCATTTTTTGTAGAGATCGCAAAATCCATGAACTATAATTCATGCATTTTTTTTAGAGCAAATATATGACAATTGCGATAGCTCCTATAATACGTATTATAGATCAATTCTAAGTGCACAATGCGAATCTATGGACGATTCTACGTTATTTAACATTTTAAAATGAGAAATCCATTTTTTGTAGAAATCGCAAAATCCATGAACTATAATTCATGCATTTTTTTAGAGCAAATATATGACAATTGCGATAGCTCCTATAATACGTATTATAGATCAATTCTAAGTGCACAATGCGAATCTATGGTCGATTCTACGTTATTTAACCTTTTAAAATGAGAAATCCATTTTTTGTAGAAATCGCAAAATCCATGAACTATAATTCATGCATTTTTTTTAGAGCAAATATATGACAATTGCGATAGCTCCTATAATACGTATTATAGATCAATTCTAAGTGCACAATGCGAATCTATGGTCGATTCTACGTTACTTATGCTTTTAAAATGAGAAATCCATTTTTTGTAGAAATCGCAAAATCCATAACTATAATTCACGCATTTTTTTTAGAGCAAATATATGACAATTGCGATAGCTCCTATAATACGTATTATAGATCAATTCTAAGTGCACAATGCGAATGTATGATCGATTCTACGTTATTTATGCTTTTAAAATGAGAAATCCATTTTTTGTAGAAATCGCAAAATCCATGAACTATAATTCATGCATTTTTTTTAGAGCAAATATATGGCAATTGCGATAGCTCCTATAATACGTATTATAGATCAATTCTAAGTGCACAATGCGAATCTATGGTCGATTCTACGTTATTTAACCTTTTAAAATGAGAAATCCATTTTTTGTAGAAATCGCAAAATCCATGAACTATAATTCATGCATTTTTTTTAGAGCAAATATATGACAATTGCGATAGCTCCTATAATACGTATTATAGATCAATTCTAAGTGCACAATGCGAATCTATGGTCGATTCTGCGTTATTTAACCTTTTAAAATGAGAAATCCATTTTTTGTAGAAATCGCAAAATCCATGAACTATAATTCATGCATTTTTTTTAGAGCAAATATATGACAATTGCGATAGCTCCTATAATACGTATTATAGATCAATTCTAAGTGCACAATGCGAATCTATGGTCGATTCTACGTTATTTATGCTTTTAAAATGAGAAATCCATTTTTTGTAGAAATCGCAAAATCCATGAACTATAATTCATGCATTTTTTTTAGAGCAAATATATGACAATTGCGATAGCTCCTATAATACGTATTATAGATCAATTCTAAGTGCACAATGCGAATCTATGGTCGATTCTACGTTACTTATGCTTTTAAAATGAGAAATCCATTTTTTGTAGAAATCGCAAAATCCATGAACTATAATTCATGCATTTTTTTTAGAGCAAATATATGACAATTGCGATAGCTCCTATAATACGTATTATAGATCAATTCTAAGTGCACAATGCGAATGTATGATCGATTCTACGTTATTTATGCTTTTAAAATGAGAAATCCATTTTTTGTAGAAATCGCAAAATCCATGAACTATAATTCATGCATTTTTTTTAGAGCAAATATATGGCAATTGCGATAGCTCCTATAATACGTATTATAGATCAATTCTAAGTGCACAATGCGAATCTATGGTCGATTCTACGTTATTTAACCTTTTAAAATGAGAAATCCATTTTTTGTAGAAATCGCAAAATCCATGAACTATAATTCATGCATTTTTTTTAGAGCAAATATATGACAATTGCGATAGCTCCTATAATACGTAATATAGATCAATTCTAAGTGCACAATGCGAATCTATGGTCGATTCTGCGTTATTTAACCTTTTAAAATGAGAAATCCATTTTTTGTAGAAATCGCAAAATCCATGAACTATAATTCATGCATTTTTTTTAGAGCAAATATATGACAATTGCGATAGCTCCTATAATACGTATTATAGATCAATTCTAAGTGCACAATGCGAATCTATGGTCGATTCTACGTTATTTATGCTTTTAAAATGAGAAATCCATTTTTTGTAGAAATCGCAAAATCCATGAACTATAATTCATGCATTTTTTTAGAGCAAATATATGACAATTGCGATAGCTCCTATAATACGTATTATAGATCAATTCTAAGTGCACAATGCGAATCTATGGTCGATTCTACGTTACTTATGCTTTTAAAATGAGAAATCCATTTTTTGTAGAAATCGCAAAATCCATGAACTATAATTCATGCATTTTTTTTAGAGCAAATATATGACAATTGCGATAGCTCCTATAATACGTATTATAGATCAATTCTAAGTGCACAATGCGAATCTATGGTCGATTCTACGTTATTTATGCTTTTAAAATGAGAAATCCATTTTTTGTAGAAATCGCAAAATCCATGAACTATAATTCATGCATTTTTTTTAGAGCAAATATATGACAATTGCGATAGCTCCTATAATACGTATTATGGATCAATTCTAAGTGCACAATGCGAATCTATGGTCGATTCTGCGTTATTTAACATTTTAAAATGAGAAATCCATTTTTTGTAGAAATCGCAAAATCCATGAACTATAATTCATGCATTTTTTTTAGAGCAAATATATGACAATTGCGATAGCTCCTATAATACGTATTATAGATCAATTCTAAGTGCACAATGCGAATCTATGGTCGATTCTACGTTATTTAACCTTTTAAAATGAGAAATCCATTTTTTGTAGAAATCGCAAAATCCATGAACTATAATTCATGCATTTTTGTTAGAGCAAATATATGACAATGCGATAGCTCCTATAATACGTATTATAGATCAATTCTAAGTGCACAATGCGAATCTATGGTCGATTCTACGTTATTTAACCTTTTAAAATGAGAAATCCATTTTTTGTAGAAATCGCAAAATCCATGAACTATAATTCATGCATTTTTTTTAGAGCAAATATATGACAATTGCGAAAGCTGCTATAATACGTATTATAGATCAATTCTAAGTGCACAATGCGAATCTATGGTCGATTCTACGTTATTTAACTTTTTAAAATGAGAAATCCATTTTTTGTAGAAATCGCAAAATCCATGAACTATAATTCATGCATTTTTTTTAGAGCAAATATATGACAATTGCGATAGCTCCTATAATACGTATTATAGATCAATTCTAAGTGCACAATGCGAATCTATGGTCGATTCTACGTTATTTAACCTTTTAAAATGAGAAATCCATTTTTTGTAGAAATCGCAAAATCCATGAACTATAATTCATGCATTTTTTTTAGAGCAAATATATGACAATTGCGATAGCTCCTATAATACGTATTATAGATCAATTCTAAGTGCACAATGCGAATCTATGGTCGATTCTACGTTATTTAACCTTTTAAAATGAGAAATCCATTTTTGTAGAAATCGCAAAATCCATGAACTATAATTCATGCATTTGTTTTAGAGCAAATATATGACAATTGCGATAGCTCCTATAATACGTATAATAGATCAATTCTAAGTGCACAATGCAAATCTATGGTCAATTCTACGTTATTTAACCTTTTAAAATGAGAAATACATTTTTTGCAGAAATCGCAAAATCCATGAACTATAATTCATGCATTTTTTTTAGAGCAAATATATGACAATTGCGATATCTCCTATAATACTTATTATAGATCAATTCTAAGTGCACAATGCGAATCTATGGTCAATTCTACGTTATTTAACCTTTTAAAATGAGAAATCCATTTTTTGTAGAAATCGCAGAATCCATGAACTATAATTCATGCATTTTTTTAAGAGCAAATATATGACAATTGCGATAGCTCCTATAATACGTATTATAGATCAATTCTAAGTGCACAATGCGAATCTATGGTCGATTCTACGTTATTTAACCTTTTAAAATGAGAAATCCATTTTTTGTAGAAATCGCAAAATCCATGAACTATAATTCATGCATTTTTTTTAGAGCAAATATATGACAATTGCGATAGCTCCTATAATACGTATTATAGATCAATTCTAAGTGCACAATGCGAATCTATGGTCGATTCTTCGTTATTTAACCTTTTAACCTTCAAACACACGCGCCGGGGTGTAAAGCACCCAACACCATTCATTTCTCTCTGAGGCAACTCCAAAAAATTTTTGTTTTCGCTCCCCTCCTAGGTAGTTGTTTTTCACTTCTTCCTCCACACTGTCACTCAAGGTCAACCCGTTGTGGCGTACCAGTCATTGTGTTTACATCGTTGTTTTAAGTGCGGGGTGAATTTGACTCCGCGCGTGTGTTCTCGTCCAAAAATTTTTGTTGGTACATTTTAAAGTTATTGTTTTTTAATTAGAATAATTTTTTAGTGTGAGTCTTTTATTGGTGTTTAACATATTTATTTATCTTTTTTGTTGTAATTTTGTCTTTTTGTCATAAAAAAAAATTAAAATTCTTGGTCAAGAACTTTCAAAACCCCATATTGCATCAAGAGCCTTACTGCCAGGACTACCTTTGCATATAAAAGCAGGTGTGAAACACATAAGTGGTGTTGAGGAGACTTGAGAAATAAAAATAAAAGTTCTGGACGATGCGAAGTTTGCCCGCTGCAAAAAGACCGGAAGACAACCACTTCATGCTGCAACTGCAACAAATTACTTTGTAGGGACATTCCTTTATATACTGTGAAGAATGTGCACCTGAATAAAAAATACATTTTGAAAATATTAATTTAAAAAAATCTTTACTTTTTAAATTTTTTTGACTTTTTAATTTGGACTGAACTAATGTTTACTTCTAAACCAATACTTCTGTACACAGTTATGAATTTAGCTAATTTTTGTTCACCTAATAAAATGTGTATATTTTTTGAAATATTTTATTCCAATGTAAAAAGTTATTTACTAATGTTTACTTGTCTAAATATGAAGTAAATTGCATAGTAATAAGAATTATTTTTCATTATGACGAATAATTTTAAATTTTGAGTGTGGCAAATTTTGACGATTTTCAAGCTGAATTTACATATTTTTTTTTCAAATAAACATATTGTTGTATTTATGCTGTCTAACTTTTTGAAAAGTCCTCTAAAGAATCTAGCCATTACAACTTACTAAAATGTATGAATAAATGTCTAATTTTAATTTGAAAAAAAAGTTACAATTTATAAAGTCAATTTAAGTGCATTTAGACTATATTACTACAAAAAAAATCTACAAGTGATAAACCCATAAAAATACTATAAAACGTTTTATAAACAACAACATTCACACACACAATTTTATAAAGATGAAAATTTAGTGATAATTAACTTTTTTTTAAGATAAGAAATAGGGTGGAAAATACCCCGCGCGTGTGTTTATGTCCGAGTAGTTGGCGCGTGTGATTGAAGGTTAAAATGAGAAATCCATTTTTGTAGAAATCGCAAAATCCATGAACTATAATTCATGCATTTGTTTTAGAGCAAATATATGACAATTGCGATAGCTCCTATAATACGTATTATAGATCAATTCTAAGTGCACAATGCAAATCTATGGTCGATTCTACGTTATTTAACCTTTTAAAATGAGAAATACATTTTTTGTAGAAATCGCAAAATCCATGAACTATAATTCATGCATTTTTTTTAGAGCAAATATATGACAATTGCGATATCTCCTATAATACTTATTATAGATCAATTCTAAGTGCACAATGCGAATCTATGGTCGATTCTACGTTATTTAACCTTTTAAAATGAGAAATCCATTTTTTGTAGAAATCGCAAAATCCATGAACTATAATTCATGCATTTTTTTAAGAGCAAATATATGACAATTGCGATAGCTCCTATAATACGTATTATAGATCAATTCTAGGTGCACAATGCGAATCTATGGTCGATTCTACGTTATTTATGCTTTTAAAATGAGAAATCCATTTTTTGTAGAAATCGCAAAATCCATGAACTATAATTCATGCATTTTTTTTAGAGCAAATATATGACAATTGCGATAGCTCCTATAATACGTATTATAGATCAATTCTAAGTGCATAATGCGAATCTAGAAATCGCAAAATCCATGAACTATAATTCATGCATTTTTTTTAGAGCAAATATATGACAATTGCGATAGCTCCTATAAAACGTATTAAAGATCAATTCTAAGTACACAATGCGAATCTATGGTCGATTCTACGTTATTTATGCTTTTAAAATGAGAAATCCATTTTTTGTAGAAATCGCAAAACCCATGAACTATAATTCATGCATTTTTTTTAGAGCAAATATATGACAATTGCGATAGTTCCTATAATACGTATTATAGATCAATTCTAGGTGCACAATGCGAATCTATGGTCGATTCTACGTTATTTATGCTTTTAAAATGAGAAATCCATTTTTTGTAGAAATCGCAAAATCCATGAACTATAATTCATGCATTTTTTTTAGAGCAAATATATGACAATTGCGATAGCTCCTATAATACGTATTATAGATCAATTATAAGTGCACAATGCGAATCTATGGTCGATTCTACGTTATTTAACCTTTTAAAATGAGAAATCCATTTTTTGTAGAAATCGCAAAATCCATGAACTATAATTCATGCATTTTTTTTAGAGCAAATATATGACAATTGCGATAGCTCCTATAATACGTATTATAGATCAATTCTAAGTGCACAATGCGAATCTATGGTCGATTCTACGTTACTTATGCTTTTAAAATGAGAAATCCATTTTTTGTAGAAATCGCAAAATCCATAACTATAATTCACGCATTTTTTTTAGAGCAAATATATGACAATTGCGATAGCTCCTATAATACGTATTATAGATCAATTCTAAGTGCACAATGCGAATGTATGATCGATTCTACGTTATTTATGCTTTTAAAATGAGAAATCCATTTTTTGTAGAAATCGCAAAATCCATGAACTATAATTCATGCATTTTTTTTAGAGCAAATATATGACAATTGCGATAGCTCCTATAATACGTATTATAGATCAATTCTAAGTGCACAATGCGAATCTATGGTCGATTCTACGTTATTTAACCTTTTAAAATGAGAAATCCATTTTTTGTAGAAATCGCAAAATCCATGAACTATAATTCATGCATTTTTTTTAGAGCAAATATATGACAATTGCGATAGCTCCTATAATACGTATTATAGATCAATTCTAAGTGCACAATGCGAATCTATGGTCGATTCTGCGTTATTTAACCTTTTAAAATGAGAAATCCATTTTTTGTAGAAATCGCAAAATCCATGAACTATAATTCATGCATTTTTTTTAGAGCAAATATATGACAATTGCGATAGCTCCTATAATACGTATTATAGATCAATTCTAAGTGCACAATGCGAATCTATGGTCGATTCTACGTTATTTATGCTTTTAAAATGAGAAATCCATTTTTTGTAGAAATCGCAAAATCCATGAACTATAATTCATGCATTTTTTTTAGAGCAAATATATGACAATTGCGATAGCTCCTATAATACGTATTATAGATCAATTCTAAGTGCACAATGCGAATCTATGGTCGATTCTACGTTACTTATGCTTTTAAAATGAGAAATCCATTTTTTGTAGAAATCGCAAAATCCATGAACTATAATTCATGCATTTTTTTTAGAGCAAATATATGACAATTGCGATAGCTCCTATAATACGTATTATAGATCAATTCTAAGTGCACAATGCGAATCTATGGTCGATTCTACGTTATTTAACCTTTTAAAATGAGAAATCCATTTTTTGTAGAAATCGCAAAATCCATGAACTATAATTCATGCATTTTTGTTAGAGCAAATATATGACAATTGCGATAGCTCCTATAATACGTATTATAGATCAATTCTAAGTGCACAATGCGAATCTATGGTCGATTCTACGTTATTTAACCTTTTAAAATGAGAAATCCATTTTTTGTAGAAATCGCAAAATCCAAGAACTATAATTCATGCATTTTTTTTAGAGCAAATATATGACAATTGCGATAGCTGCTATAATACGTATTATAGATCAATTCTAAGTGCACAATGCGAATCTATGGTCGATTCTACGTTATTTAACCTTTTAAAATGAGAAATCCATTTTTTGTAGAAATCGCAAAATCCATGAACTATAATTCATGCATTTTTTTTAGAGCAAATATATGACAATTGCGATAGCTCCTATAATACGTATTATAGATCAATTCTAAGTGCACAATGCGAATCTATGGTCGATTCTACGTTATTTAACCTTTTAAAATGAGAAATCCATTTTTTGTAGAAATCGCAAAATCCATGAACTATAATTCATGCATTTTTTTTAGAGCTAATATATGACAATTGCGATAGCTCCTATAATACGTATTATAGATCAATTCTAAGTGCACAATGCGAATCTATGGTCGATTCTACGTTATTTAACCTTTTAAAATGAGAAATCCATTTTTGTAGAAATCGCAAAATCCATGAACTATAATTCATGCATTTGTTTTAGAGCAAATATATGACAATTGCGATAGCTCCTATAATACGTATTATAGATCAATTCTAAGTGCACAATGCAAATCTATGGTCAATTCTACGTTATTTAACCTTTTAAAATGAGAAATACATTTTTTGTAGAAATCGCAAAATCCATGAACTATAATTCATGCATTTTTTTTAGAGCAAATATATGACAATTGCAATATCTCCTATAATACTTATTATAGATCAATTCTAAGTGCACAATGCGAATCTATGGTCAATTCTACGTTATTTAACCTTTTAAAATGAGAAATCCATTTTTTGTAGAAATCGCAAAATCCATGAACTATAATTCATGCATTTTTTTAAGAGCAAATATATGACAATTGCGATAGCTCCTATAATACGTATTATAGATCAATTCTAAGTGCACAATGCGAATCTATGGTCGATTCTACGTTATTTAACCTTTTAAAATGAGAAATCCATTTTTTGTAGAAATCGCAAAATCCATGAACTATAATTCATGCATTTTTTTTAGAGCAAATATATGACAATTGCGATAGCTCCTATAATACGTATTATAGATCAATTCTAAGTGCACAATGCGAATCTATGGTCGATTCTTCGTTATTTAACCTTTTAAAATGAGAAATCCATTTTTGTAGAAATCGCAAAATCCATGAACTATAATTCATGCATTTGTTTTAGAGCAAATATATGACAATTGCGATAGCTCCTATAATACGTATTATAGATCAATTCTAAGTGCACAATGCAAATCTATGGTCGATTCTACGTTATTTAACCTTTTAAAATGAGAAATACATTTTTTGTAGAAATCGCAAAATCCATGAACTATAATTCATGCATTTTTTTTAGAGCAAATATATGACAATTGCGATATCTCCTATAATACTTATTATAGATCAATTCTAAGTGCACAATGCGAATCTATGGTCGATTCTACGTTATTTAACCTTTTAAAATGAGAAATCCATTTTTTGTAGAAATCGCAAAATGCATTTTTTTAAGAGCAAATATATGACAATTGCGATAGCTCCTATAATACGTATTATAGATCAATTCTAAGTGCACAATGCGAATCTATGGTCGATTCTACGTTATTTAACCTTTTAAAATGAGAAATCCATTTTTTGTAGAAATCGCAAAATCCATGAACTATAATTCATGCATTTTTTTTAGAGCAAATATATGACAATTGCGATAGCTCCTATAATACGTATTATAGATCAATTCTAAGTGCATAATGCGAATCTAGAAATCGCAAAATCCATGAACTATAATTCATGCATTTTTTTTAGAGCAAATATATGACAATTGCGATAGCTCCTATAAAACGTATTAAAGATCAATTCTAAGTACACAATGCGAATCTATGGTCGATTCTACGTTATTTATGCTTTTAAAATGAGAAATCCATTTTTTGTAGAAATCGCAAAACCCATGAACTATAATTCATGCATTTTTTTTAGAGCAAATATATGACAATTGCGATAGTTCCTATAATACGTATTATAGATCAATTCTAGGTGCACAATGCGAATCTATGGTCGATTCTACGTTATTTATGCTTTTAAAATGAGAAATCCATTTTTTGTAGAAATCGCAAAATCCATGAACTATAATTCATGCATTTTTTTTAGAGCAAATATATGACAATTGCGATAGCTCCTATAATACGTATTATAGATCAATTCTAAGTGCATAATGCGAATCTAGAAATCGCAAAATCCATGAACTATAATTCATGCATTTTTTTTAGAGCAAATATATGACAATTGCGATAGTTCCTATAATACGTATTATAGATCAATTCTAGGTGCACAATGCGAATCTATGGTCGATTCTACGTTATTTATGCTTTTAAAATGAGAAATCCATTTTTTGTAGAAATCGCAAAATCCATGAACTATAATTCATGCATTTTTTTTAGAGCAAATATATGACAATTGCGATAGCTCCTATAATACGTATTATAGATCAATTCTAAGTGCATAATGCGAATCTAGAAATCGCAAAATCCATGAACTATAATTCATGCATTTTTTTTAGAGCAAATATATGACAATTGCGATAGCTCCTATAAAACGTATTAAAGATCAATTCTAAGTACACAATGCGAATCTATGGTCGATTCTACGTTATTTATGCTTTTAAAATGAGAAATCCATTTTTTGTAGAAATCGCAAAACCCATGAACTATAATTCATGCATTTTTTTTAGAGCAAATATATGACAATTGCGATAGTTCCTATAATACGTATTATAGATCAATTCTAGGTGCACAATGCGAATCTATGGTCGATTCTACGTTATTTATGCTTTTAAAATGAGAAATCCATTTTTTGTAGAAATCGCAAAATCCATGAACTATAATTCATGCATTTTTTTTAGAGCAAATATATGACAATTGCGATAGCTCCTATAATACTTATTATAGATCAATTCTAAGTGCACAATGCGATTATATGGTCGATTCTACGTTATTTATGCTTTTAAAATGAGAAATCCATTTTTTGTAGAAATCGCAAAATCCATGAACTATAATTCATGCATTTTTATTAGAGCAAATATATGACAATTGCGATAGCTAGTATAATACGTATTATAGATCAATTCTAAGTGCACAATGCGAATCTATGGTCGATTCTACGTTATTTAACCTTTTAAAATGAGAAATCCATTTTTTGTAGAAATCGCAAAATCCATGAACTATAATTCATGCATTTTTTTAAGAGCAAATATATGACAATTGCGATAGCACCTATAATACGTATTATAGATCAATTCTAAGTGCACAATGCGAATCTATGGTCGATTCTACGTTATTTATGCTTTTAAAATGAGAAATCCATTTTTTGTAGAAATCGCAAAATCCATGAACTATAATTCATGCATTTTTTTTAGAGCAAATATATGACAATTGCGATAGCTCCTATAATACGTATTATAGATCAATTCTAAGTGCATAATGCGAATCTAGAAATCGCAAAATCCATGAACTATAATTCATGCATTTTTTTTAGAGCAAATATATGACAATTGCGATAGCTCCTATAAAACGTATTAAAGATCAATTCTAAGTACACAATGCGAATCTATGGTCGATTCTACGTTATTTATGCTTTTAAAATGAGAAATCCATTTTTTGTAGAAATCGCAAAACCCATGAACTATAATTCATGCATTTTTTTTAGAGCAAATATATGACAATTGCGATAGTTCCTATAATACGTATTATAGATCAATTCTAGGTGCACAATGCGAATCTATGGTCGATTCTACGTTATTTATGCTTTTAAAATGAGAAATCCATTTTTTGTAGAAATCGCAAAATCCATGAACTATAATTCATGCATTTTTTTTAGAGCAAATATATGACAATTGCGATAGCTCCTATAATACGTATTATAGATCAATTCTAAGTGCACAATGCGAATCTATGGTCGATTCTACGTTATTTAACCTTTTAAAATGAGAAATCCATTTTTTGTAGAAATCGCAAAATCCATGAACTATAATTCATGCATTTTTTTTAGAGCAAATCTATGACAATTGCGATAGCTCCTATAATACTTATTATAGATCAATTCTAAGTGCACAATGCGATTATATGGTCGATTCTACGTTATTTATGCTTTTAAAATGAGAAATCCATTTTTTGTAGAAATCGCAAAATCCATGAACTATAATTCATGCATTTTTTTTAGAGCAAATATATGACAATTGCGATAGCTCCTATAATACGTATTATAGATCAATTCTAAGTGCACAATGCGAATCTATGGTCGATTCTACGTTATTTAACCTTTTAAAATGAGAAATCCATTTTTTGTAGAAATCGCAAAATCCATGAACTATAATTCATGCATTTTTTTTAGAGCAAATATAAGACAATTGCGATAGCTCCTCTAATACTGTTTATAGATCAATTCTAAGTGCACAATGCGAATCTATGGTCGATTCTACGTTATTTATGCTTTTAAAATGAGAAATCCATTTTTTGTAGAAATCGCAAAATCCATGAACTATAATTCATGCATTTTTTTTAGAGCAAATATATGACAATTGCGATAGCTCCTATAATACGTA
This sequence comes from Prosapia bicincta, assembly GCA_036971475.1. Classification (NCBI taxonomy): domain Eukaryota; kingdom Metazoa; phylum Arthropoda; class Insecta; order Hemiptera; family Cercopidae; genus Prosapia; species Prosapia bicincta. The sequence goes on along the minus strand of JBAIZL010000009.1, from coordinate 51,280,284 downwards.
TTATAGATCAATTCTTAGTGCACAATGCGAATCTATTGTCGATTCTACGTTATTTATGCTTTTAAAATGAGAAATCAATTTTTTGTAGAAATCGCTAAATCCATGAACTATAATTCATGCATTTTTTTTAGAGCAAATATATGACAATTGCGATAGCTCCTATAATACGTATTATAGATCAATTCTACGTGCAAAATGCGAATCTAGAAATCGCAAAATCCATGAACTATAATTCATGCATTTTTTTTAGAGCAAATATATGACAATTGCGATAGCTCCTATAATACGTATTATAGATCAATTCTAAGTGCACAATGCGAATCTATGGTCGATTCTACGTTATTTAACCTTTTAAAATGAGAAATCCATTTTTTGTAGAAATCGCAAAATCCATGAACTATAATTCATGCATTTTTTTTAGAGCAAATCTATGACAATTGCGATAGCTCCTATAATACTTATTATAGATCAATTCTAAGTGCACAATGCGATTATATGGTCGATTCTACGTTATTTATGCTTTTAAAATGAGAAATCCATTTTTTGTAGAAATCGCAAAATCTATGAACTATAATTCATGCATTTTTTTTAGAGCAAATATATGACAATTGCGATAGCTCCTATAATACGTATTATAGATCAATTCTAAGTGCACAATGCGAATCTATGGTCGATTCTACGTTATTTAACCTTTTTAAATGAGAAATCCATTTTTTGTAGAAATCGCAAAATCCATGAACTATAATTCATGCATTTTTTTTAGAGCAAATATATGACAATTGCGATAGCTCCTATAATACGTATTATAGATCAATTCTTAGTGCACAATGCGAATCTATTGTCGATTCTACGTTATTTATGCTTTTAAAATGAGAAATCCATTTTTTGTAGAAATCGCAAAATCCATGAACTATAATTCATGCATTTTTTTTAGAGCAAATATATGACAATTGCGATAGCTCCTATAATACGTATTATAGATCAATTCTAAGTGCACAATGCGAATCTATGGTCGATTCTGCGTTATTTAACCTTTTAAAATGAGAAATCCATTTTTTGTAGAAATCGCAAAATCCATGAACTATAATTCATGCATTTTTTTTAGAGCAAATATATGACAATTGCGATAGCTCCTATAATACGTATTATAGATCAATTCTAGGTGCACAATGCGAATCTATGGTCGATTCTACGTTATTTATGCTTTTAAAATGAGAAATCCATTTTTTGTAGAAATCGCAAAATCCATGAACTATAATTCATGCATTTTTTTTAGAGCAAATATATGACAATTGCGATAGCTCCTATAAAACGTATTAAAGATCAATTTTAAGTGCACAATGCGAATCTATGTTCGATTCTACGTTATTTATGCTTTTAAAATGAGAAATCCATTTTTTGTAGAAATCGCAAAACCCATGAACTATAATTCATGCATTTTTTTTAGAGCAAATATATGACAATTGCGATAGCTCCTATAATACGTATTATAGATCAATTCTAAGTGCACAATGCGAATCTATGGTCGATTCTGCGTTATTTAACCTTTTAAAATGAGAAATCCATTTTTTGTAGAAATCGCAAAATCCATGAACTATAATTCATGCATTTTTTTTAGAGCAAATATATGACGATTGCGATAGCTCCTATAATACTTATTATAGATCAATTCTAAGTGCACAATGCGAATCTATGGTCGATTCTACGTTATTTAACCTTTTAAAATGAGACATCCATTTTTTGTAGAAATCGCAAAATCCATGAACTATAATTCATGCATTTTTTTTAGAGCAAATATATGACAATTGCGATAGCTCCTATAATACGTATTATAGATCAATTCTAGGTGCACAATTCGAATCTATGGTCGATTCTACGTTATTTATGCTTTTAAAATGAGAAATCCATTTTTTGTAGAAATCGCAAAATCCATGAACTATAATTCATGCATTTTTTTTAGAGCAAATATATGACAATTGCGATAGCTCCTATAATACTTATTATAGATCAATTCTAAGTGCACAATGCGAATCTATGGTCGATTCTACGTTATTTAACCTTTTAAAATGAGAAATCCATTTTTTGTAGAAATCGCAAAATCCATGAACTATAATTCATGCATTTTTTTTAGAGCAAATATATGACAATTGCGATAGCTCCTATAATACTTATTATAGATCAATTCTAAGTGCACAATGCGAATCTATGGTCGATTCTAGGTTATTTATGCTTTTAAAATGAGAAATCCATTTTTAGTAGAAATCGCAAAATCCATGAACTATAATTCATGCATTTTTTTTAGAGCAAATATATGACAATTGCGATAGCTCCTATAATACGTATTATAGATCAATTCTAAGTGCACAATGCGAATCTATGGTCGATTCTACGTTATTTAACCTTTTAAAATGAGAAATCCATTTTTTGTAGAAATCGCAAAATCCATGAACTATATATAATTCATGCATTTTTTTTAGAGCAAATATATGACAATTGCGATAGCTCCTATAATACGTATTATAGATCAATTCTAGGTGCACAATGCAAATCTATGGTCGATTCTACGTTATTTATGGTTTTAAAATGAGAAATCCATTTTTTGTAGAAATCGCAAAATCCATGAACTATAATTCATGCATTTTTTTTAGAGCAAATATATGACAATTGCGATAGCTCCTATAAAACGTATTAAAGATCAATTTTAAGTGCACAATGCGAATCTATGGTCGATTCTACGTTATTTATGCTTTTAAAATGAGAAATCCATTTTTTGTAGAAATCGCAAAACCCATGAACTATAATTCATGCATTTTTTTTAGAGCAAATATATGACAATTGCGATAGCTCCTATAATACGTATTATAGATCAATTCTAAGTGCACAATGCGAATCTATGGTCGATTCTGCGTTATTTAACCTTTTAAAATGAGAAATCCATTTTTTGTAGAAATCGCAAAATCCATGAACTATAATTCATGCATTTTTTTTAGAGCAAATATATGACGATTGCGATAGCTCCTATAATACTTATTATAGATCAATTCTAAGTGCACAATGCGAATCTATGGTCGATTCTACGTTATTTGACCTTTTAAAATGAGACATCCATTTTTTGTAGAAATCGCAAAATCCATGAACTATAATTCATGCATTTTTTTTAGAGCAAATATATGACAATTGCGATAGCTCCTATAATACGTATTATAGATCAATTCTAGGTGCACAATGCGAATCTATGGTCGATTCTACGTTATTTATGCTTTTAAAATGAGAAATCCATTTTTTGTAGAAATCGCAAAATCCATGAACTATAATTCATGCATTTTTTTTAGAGCAAATATATGACAATTGCGATAGCTCCTATAATACGTATTATAGATCAATTCTAAGTGCACAATGCGAATCTATGGTCGATTCTACGTTATTTAACCTTTTAAAATGAGAAATCCATTTTTTGTAGAAATCGCAAAATCCATGAACTATAATTCATGCATTTTTTTTAGAGCAAATATAAGACAATTGCGATAGCTCCTCTAATACTTATTATAGATCAATTCTAAGTGCACAATGCGAATCTATGGTCGATTCTACGTTATTTATGCTTTTAAAATGAGAAATCCATTTTTTGTAGAAATCGCAAAATCCATGAACTATAATTCATGCATTTTTTTTAGAGCAAATATATGACAATTGCGATAGCTCCTATAATACGTATTATAGATCAATTCTTAGTGCACAATGCGAATCTATTGTCGATTCTACGTTATTTATGCTTTTAAAATGAGAAATCAATTTTTTGTAGAAATCGCTAAATCCATGAACTATAATTCATGCATTTTTTTTAGAGCAAATATATGACAATTGCGATAGCTCCTATAATACGTATTATAGATCAATTCTACGTGCAAAATGCGAATCTAGAAATCGCAAAATCCATGAACTATAATTCATGCATTTTTTTTAGAGCAAATATATGACAATTGCGATAGCTCCTATAATACGTATTATAGATCAATTCTAAGTGCACAATGCGAATCTATGGTCGATTCTACGTTATTTAACCTTTTAAAATGAGAAATCCATTTTTTGTAGAAATCGCAAAATCCATGAACTATAATTCATGCATTTTTTTTAGAGCAAATCTATGACAATTGCGATAGCTCCTATAATACTTATTATAGATCAATTCTAAGTGCACAATGCGATTATATGGTCGATTCTACGTTATTTATGCTTTTAAAATGAGAAATCCATTTTTTGTAGAAATCGCAAAATCTATGAACTATAATTCATGCATTTTTTTTAGAGCAAATATATGACAATTGCGATAGCTCCTATAATACGTATTATAGATCAATTCTAAGTGCACAATGCGAATCTATGGTCGATTCTACGTTATTTAACCTTTTTAAATGAGAAATCCATTTTTTGTAGAAATCGCAAAATCCATGAACTATAATTCATGCATTTTTTTTAGAGCAAATATATGACAATTGCGATAGCTCCTATAATACGTATTATAGATCAATTCTTAGTGCACAATGCGAATCTATTGTCGATTCTACGTTATTTATGCTTTTAAAATGAGAAATCCATTTTTTGTAGAAATCGCTAAATCCATTAACTATAATTCATGCATTTTTTTTAGAGCAAATATATGACAATTGCGATAGCTCCTATAATACTTATTATAGATCAATTCTAAGTGCACAATGCGAATCTATGGTCGATTCTACGTTATTTAACCTTTTAAAATGAGAAATCCATTTTTTGTAGAAATCGCAAAATCCATGAACTATAATTCATGCATTTTTTTTAGAGCAAATATATGACAATTGCGATAGCTCCTATAATACGTATTATAGATCAATTCTAAGTGCACAATGCGAATCTATGGTCGATTCTACGTTATTTAACGTTTTAAAATGAGAAATCCATTTTTTGTAGAAATCGCAAAATCCATGAACTATAATTCATGCATTTTTTTTAGAGCAAATATATGACAATTGCGATAGCTCCTATAATACGTATTATAGATCAATTCTAAGTGCACAATGCGAATCTATGGTCGATTCTGCGTTATTTAACCTTTTAAAATGAGAAATCCATTTTTTGTAGAAATCGCAAAATCCATGAACTATAATTCATGCATTTTTTTTAGAGCAAATATATGACAATTGCGATAGCTCCTATAATACGTATTATAGATCAATTCTAGGTGCACAATGCGAATCTATGGTCGATTCTACGTTATTTATGCTTTTAAAATGAGAAATCCATTTTTTGTAGAAATCGCAAAATCCATGAACTATAATTCATGCATTTTTTTTAGAGCAAATATATGACAATTGCGATAGCTCCTATAAAACGTATTAAAGATCAATTTTAAGTGCACAATGCGAATCTATGTTCGATTCTACGTTATTTATGCTTTTAAAATGAGAAATCCATTTTTTGTAGAAATCGCAAAACCCATGAACTATAATTCATGCATTTTTTTTAGAGCAAATATATGACAATTGCGATAGCTCCTATAATACGTATTATAGATCAATTCTAAGTGCACAATGCGAATCTATGGTCGATTCTGCGTTATTTAACCTTTTAAAATGAGAAATCCATTTTTTGTAGAAATCGCAAAATCCATGAACTATAATTCATGCATTTTTTTTAGAGCAAATATATGACGATTGCGATAGCTCCTATAATACTTATTATAGATCAATTCTAAGTGCACAATGCGAATCTATGGTCGATTCTACGTTATTTAACCTTTTAAAATGAGACATCCATTTTTTGTAGAAATCGCAAAATCCATGAACTATAATTCATGCATTTTTTTTAGAGCAAATATATGACAATTGCGATAGCTCCTATAATACGTATTATAGATCAATTCTAGGTGCACAATTCGAATCTATGGTCGATTCTACGTTATTTATGCTTTTAAAATGAGAAATCCATTTTTTGTAGAAATCGCAAAATCCATGAACTATAATTCATGCATTTTTTTTAGAGCAAATATATGACAATTGCGATAGCTCCTATAATACTTATTATAGATCAATTCTAAGTGCACAATGCGAATCTATGGTCGATTCTACGTTATTTAACCTTTTAAAATGAGAAATCCATTTTTTGTAGAAATCGCAAAATCCATGAACTATAATTCATGCATTTTTTTTAGAGCAAATATATGACAATTGCGATAGCTCCTATAATACTTATTATAGATCAATTCTAAGTGCACAATGCGAATCTATGGTCGATTCTAGGTTATTTATGCTTTTAAAATGAGAAATCCATTTTTAGTAGAAATCGCAAAATCCATGAACTATAATTCATGCATTTTTTTTAGAGCAAATATATGACAATTGCGATAGCTCCTATAATACGTATTATAGATCAATTCTAAGTGCACAATGCGAATCTATGGTCGATTCTACGTTATTTAACCTTTTAAAATGAGAAATCCGTTTTTTGTAGAAATCGCAAAATCCATGAACTATATATAATTCATGCATTTTTTTTAGAGCAAATATATGACAATTGCGATAGCTCCTATAATACGTATTATAGATCAATTCTAGGTGCACAATGCAAATCTATGGTCGATTCTACGTTATTTATGGTTTTAAAATGAGAAATCCATTTTTTGTAGAAATCGCAAAATCCATGAACTATAATTCATGCATTTTTTTTAGAGCAAATATATGACAATTGCGATAGCTCCTATAAAACGTATTAAAGATCAATTTTAAGTGCACAATGCGAATCTATGGTCGATTCTACGTTATTTATGCTTTTAAAATGAGAAATCCATTTTTTGTAGAAATCGCAAAACCCATGAACTATAATTCATGCATTTTTTTTAGAGCAAATATATGACAATTGCGATAGCTCCTATAATACGTATTATAGATCAATTCTAAGTGCACAATGCGAATCTATGGTCGATTCTACGTTATTTGACCTTTTAAAATGAGACATCCATTTTTTGTAGAAATCGCAAAATCCATGAACTATAATTCATGCATTTTTTTTAGAGCAAATATATGACAATTGCGATAGCTCCTATAATACGTATTATAGATCAATTCTAGGTGCACAATGCGAATCTATGGTCGATTCTACGTTATTTATGCTTTTAAAATGAGAAATCCATTTTTTGTAGAAATCGCAAAATCCATGAACTATAATTCATGCATTTTTTTTAGAGCAAATATATGACAATTGCGATAGCTCCTATAATACGTATTATAGATCAATTCTAAGTGCACAATGCGAATCTATGGTCGATTCGACGTTATTTAACCTTTTAAAATGAGAAATCCATTTTTTGTAGAAATCGCAAAATCCATGAACTATAATTCATGCATTTTTTTTAGAGCAAATATATGACAATTGCGATAGCTCCTATAATACGTATTATAGATCAATTCTAAGTGCACAATGCGAATCTATGGTCGATTCTACGTTATTTAACCTTTTAAAATGAGAAATCCATTTTTTGTAGAAATCGCAAAATCCATGAACTATAATTCATGCATTTTTTTTAGAGCAAATATATGACAATTGCGATAGCTCCTATAATACGTATTATAGATCAATTCTAAGTGCACAATGCGAATCTATGGTCGATTCTACGTTATTTATGCTTTTAAAATGAGAAATCCATTTTTTGTAGAAATCGCAAAATCCATGAACTATAATTCATGCATTTTTTTTAGAGCAAATGTATGACAATTGCGATAGCTCCTATAATACGTATTATAGATCAATTCTAAGTGCACAATGCGAATCTATGGTCGATTCTACGTTATTTAACCTTTTAAAATGAGAAATCCATTTTTTGTAGAAATCGCAAAATCCATGAACTATAATTCATGCATTTTTTTTAGAGCAAATATATGACGATTGCGATAGCTCCTATAATACTTATTATAGATCAATTCTAAGTGCACAATGCGAATCTATGGTCGATTCTACGTTATTTAACCTTTTTAAATGAGAAATCCATTTTTTGTAGAAATCGCAAAATCCATGAACTATAATTCATGCATTTTTTTTAGAGCAAATATATGACAATTGCGATAGCTCCTATAATACGTATTATAGATCAATTCTTAGTGCACAATGCGAATCTATTGTCGATTCTACGTTATTTATGCTTTTAAAATGAGAAATCCATTTTTTGTAGAAATCGCTAAATCCATTAACTATAATTCATGCATTTTTTTTAGAGCAAATATATGACAATTGCGATAGCTCCTATAATACTTATTATAGATCAATTCTAAGTGCACAATGCGAATCTATGGTCGATTCTACGTTATTTAACCTTTTAAAATGAGAAATCCATTTTTTGTAGAAATCGCAAAATCCATGAACTATAATTCATGCATTTTTTTTAGAGCAAATATATGACAATTGCGATAGCTCCTATAATACGTATTATAGATCAATTCTAAGTGCACAATGCGAATCTATGGTCGATTCTACGTTATTTAACGTTTTAAAATGAGAAATCCATTTTTTGTAGAAATCGCAAAATCCATGAACTATAATTCATGCATTTTTTTTAGAGCAAATATATGACAATTGCGATAGCTCCTATAATACGTATTATAGATCAATTCTAAGTGCACAATGCGAATCTATGGTCGATTCTGCGTTATTTAACCTTTTAAAATGAGAAATCCATTTTTTGTAGAAATCGCAAAATCCATGAACTATAATTCATGCATTTTTTTTAGAGCAAATATATGACAATTGCGATAGCTCCTATAATACGTATTATAGATCAATTCTAGGTGCACAATGCGAATCTATGGTCGATTCTACGTTATTTATGCTTTTAAAATGAGAAATCCATTTTTTGTAGAAATCGCAAAATCCATGAACTATAATTCATGCATTTTTTTTAGAGCAAATATATGACAATTGCGATAGCTCCTATAAAACGTATTAAAGATCAATTTTAAGTGCACAATGCGAATCTATGTTCGATTCTACGTTATTTATGCTTTTAAAATGAGAAATCCATTTTTTGTAGAAATCGCAAAACCCATGAACTATAATTCATGCATTTTTTTTAGAGCAAATATATGACAATTGCGATAGCTCCTATAATACGTATTATAGATCAATTCTAAGTGCACAATGCGAATCTATGGTCGATTCTGCGTTATTTAACCTTTTAAAATGAGAAATCCATTTTTTGTAGAAATCGCAAAATCCATGAACTATAATTCATGCATTTTTTTTAGAGCAAATATATGACGATTGCGATAGCTCCTATAATACTTATTATAGATCAATTCTAAGTGCACAATGCGAATCTATGGTCGATTCTACGTTATTTAACCTTTTAAAATGAGACATCCATTTTTTGTAGAAATCGCAAAATCCATGAACTATAATTCATGCATTTTTTTTAGAGCAAATATATGACAATTGCGATAGCTCCTATAATACGTATTATAGATCAATTCTAGGTGCACAATTCGAATCTATGGTCGATTCTACGTTATTTATGCTTTTAAAATGAGAAATCCATTTTTTGTAGAAATCGCAAAATCCATGAACTATAATTCATGCATTTTTTTTAGAGCAAATATATGACAATTGCGATAGCTCCTATAATACTTATTATAGATCAATTCTAAGTGCACAATGCGAATCTATGGTCGATTCTACGTTATTTAACCTTTTAAAATGAGAAATCCATTTTTTGTAGAAATCGCAAAATCCATGAACTATAATTCATGCATTTTTTTTAGAGCAAATATATGACAATTGCGATAGCTCCTATAATACTTATTATAGATCAATTCTAAGTGCACAATGCGAATCTATGGTCGATTCTAGGTTATTTATGCTTTTAAAATGAGAAATCCATTTTTAGTAGAAATCGCAAAATCCATGAACTATAATTCATGCATTTTTTTTAGAGCAAATATATGACAATTGCGATAGCTCCTATAATACGTATTATAGATCAATTCTAAGTGCACAATGCGAATCTATGGTCGATTCTACGTTATTTAACCTTTTAAAATGAGAAATCCATTTTTTGTAGAAATCGCAAAATCCATGAACTATATATAATTCATGCATTTTTTTTAGAGCAAATATATGACAATTGCGATAGCTCCTATAATACGTATTATAGATCAATTCTAGGTGCACAATGCAAATCTATGGTCGATTCTACGTTATTTATGGTTTTAAAATGAGAAATCCATTTTTTGTAGAAATCGCAAAATCCATGAACTATAATTCATGCATTTTTTTTAGAGCAAATATATGACAATTGCGATAGCTCCTATAAAACGTATTAAAGATCAATTTTAAGTGCACAATGCGAATCTATGGTCGATTCTACGTTATTTATGCTTTTAAAATGAGAAATCCATTTTTTGTAGAAATCGCAAAACCCATGAACTATAATTCATGCATTTTTTTTAGAGCAAATATATGACAATTGCGATAGCTCCTATAATACGTATTATAGATCAATTCTAAGTGCACAATGCGAATCTATGGTCGATTCTACGTTATTTGACCTTTTAAAATGAGACATCCATTTTTTGTAGAAATCGCAAAATCCATGAACTATAATTCATGCATTTTTTTTAGAGCAAATATATGACAATTGCGATAGCTCCTATAATACGTATTATAGATCAATTCTAGGTGCACAATGCGAATCTATGGTCGATTCTACGTTATTTATGCTTTTAAAATGAGAAATCCATTTTTTGTAGAAATCGCAAAATCCATGAACTATAATTCATGCATTTTTTTTAGAGCAAATATATGACAATTGCGATAGCTCCTATAATACGTATTATAGATCAATTCTAAGTGCACAATGCGAATCTATGGTCGATTCGACGTTATTTAACCTTTTAAAATGAGAAATCCATTTTTTGTAGAAATCGCAAAATCCATGAACTATAATTCATGCATTTTTTTTAGAGCAAATATATGACAATTGCGATAGCTCCTATAATACGTATTATAGATCAATTCTAAGTGCACAATGCGAATCTATGGTCGATTCTACGTTATTTAACCTTTTAAAATGAGAAATCCATTTTTTGTAGAAATCGCAAAATCCATGAACTATAATTCATGCATTTTTTTTAGAGCAAATATATGACAATTGCGATAGCTCCTATAATACGTATTATAGATCAATTCTAAGTGCACAATGCGAATCTATGGTCGATTCTACGTTATTTATGCTTTTAAAATGAGAAATCCATTTTTTGTAGAAATCGCAAAATCCATGAACTATAATTCATGCATTTTTTTTAGAGCAAATGTATGACAATTGCGATAGCTCCTATAATACGTATTATAGATCAATTCTAAGTGCACAATGCGAATCTATGGTCGATTCTACGTTATTTAACCTTTTAAAATGAGAAATCCATTTTTTGTAGAAATCGCAAAATCCATGAACTATAATTCATGCATTTTTTTTAGAGCAAATATATGACGATTGCGATAGCTCCTATAATACTTATTATAGATCAATTCTAAGTGCACAATGCGAATCTATGGTCGATTCTACGTTATTTGACCTTTTAAAATGAGACATCCATTTTTTGTAGAAATCGCAAAATCCATGAACTATAATTCATGCATTTTTTTTAGAGCAAATATATGACAATTGCGATAGCTCCTATAATACGTATTATAGATCAATTCTAGGTGCACAATGCGAATCTATGGTCGATTCTACGTTATTTATGCTTTTAAAATGAGAAATCCATTTTTTGTAGAAATCGCAAAATCCATGAACTATAATTCATGCATTTTTTTTAGAGCAAATATATGACAATTGCGATAGCTCCTATAATACGTATTATAGATCAATTCTAAGTGCACAATGCGAATCTATGGTCGATTCGACGTTATTTAACCTTTTAAAATGAGAAATCCATGTTTTGTAGAAATCGCAAAATCCATGAACTATAATTCATGCATTTTTTTTAGAGCAAATATATGACAATTGCGATAGCTCCTATAATACGTATTATAGATCAATTCTAAGTGCACAATGCGAATCTATGGTCGATTCTACGTTATTTAACCTTTTAAAATGAGAAATCCATTTTTTGTAGAAATCGCAAAATCCATGAACTATAATTCATGCATTTTTTTTAGAGCAAATATATGACAATTGCGATAGCTCCTATAATACGTATTATAGATCAATTCTAAGTGCACAATGCGAATCTATGGTCGATTCTACGTTATTTATGCTTTTAAAATGAGAAATCCATTTTTTGTAGAAATCGCAAAATCCATGAACTATAATTCATGCATTTTTTTTAGAGCAAATGTATGACAATTGCGATAGCTCCTATAATACGTATTATAGATCAATTCTAAGTGCACAATGCGAATCTATGGTCGATTCTACGTTATTTAACCTTTTAAAATGAGAAATCCATTTTTTGTAGAAATCGCAAAATCCATGAACTATAATTCATGCATTTTTTTTAGAGCAAATATATGACAATTGCGATAGCTCCTATAATACGTATTATAGATCAATTCTAAGTGCACAATGCGAATCTATGGTCGATTCTACGTTATTTATGCTTTTAAAATGAGAAATCCATTTTTTGTAGAAATCGCAAAATCCATGAACTATAATTCATGCATTTTTTTTAGAGCAAATGTATGACAATTGCGATAGCTCCTATAACTCGTATTATAGATCAATTCTAAGTACACAATGCGAATCTATGGTCGATTCTACGTTATTTATGCTTTTTAAATGAGAAATCCATTTTTTGTAGAAATCGCAAAATCCCTGAACTATAATTCATGCATTTTTTTTAGAGCAAATATATGACAACTGCGATAGCTCCTATAATACTTATTATAGATCAATTCTAAGTGCACAATGCGAATCTATGGTCGATTCTACGTTATTTATGCTTTTAAAATGAGAAATCCATTTTTTGTAGAAATCGCAAAATCCATGAACTATAATTCATGCATTTTTTTTAGAGCAAATATATGACAATTGCGATAGCTCCTATAATATTTATTATAGATCAATTCTGAGTGCACAATGCGAATCTATGGTCGATTCTACGTTATTTATCCTTTTTAAATGAGAAATCCATTTTTTGTAGAAATCGCAAAATCCATGAACTATAATTCATGCATTTTTTTTAGAGCAAATATATGACAATTGCGATAGCTCCTATAATACGTATTATAGATCAATTCTAAGTGCACAATGCGAATCTAGAAATCGCAAAATCCATGAACTATAATTCATGCATTTTTTTTAGAGCAAATATATGACAATTGCGATAGCTCCTATAATACGTATTATAGATCAATTCTAAGTGCACAATGCGAATCTATGGTCGATTCTACGTTATTTAACCTTTTAAAATGAGAAATCCATTTTTTGTAGAAATCGCAAAATCCATGAACTATAATTCATGCATTTTTTTTAGAGCAAATATATGACAATTGCGATAGCTCCTATAATACGTATTATAGATCAATTCTAAGTGCACAATGCGAATCTATGGTCGATTCTACGTTATTTAACCTTTTAAAATGAGAAATCCATTTTTTGTAGAAATCGCAAAATCCATGAACTATAATTCATGCATTTTTTTTAGAGCAAATATATGACAATTGCGATAGCTCCTATAATACGTATTATAGATCAATTCTAAGTGCACAATGCGAATCTATGGTCGATTCTACGTTATTTATGCTTTTAAAATGAGAAATCCATTTTTTGTAGAAATCGCAAAATCCATGAACTATAATTCATGCCTTTTTTTTAGAGCAAATATATGACAATTGCGATAGCTCCTATAATACGTATTATAGATCAATTCTAAGTGCACAATGCGAATCTATGGTCGATTCTACGTTATTTATGCTTTTAAAATGAGAAATCCATTTTTTGTAGAAATCGCAAAATCCATGAACTATAATTCATGCATTTTTTTTAGAGCAAATGTATGACAATTGCGATAGCGCCTATAACTCGTATTATAGATCAATTCTAAGTGCACAATGCGAATCTATGGTCGATTCTACGTTATTTATGCTTTTAAAATGAGAAATCCATTTTTTGTAGAAATCGCAAAATCCATGAACTATAATTCATGCATTTTTTTTAGAGCAAATATATGACAATTGCGATAGCTCCTATAATACTTATTATAGATCAATTCTGAGTGCACAATGCGAATCTATGGTCGATTCTACGTTATTTATCCTTTTTAAATGAGAAATCCATTTTTTGTAGAAATCGCAAAATCCATGAACTCTAATTCATGCATTTTTTTTAGAGCAAATATATGACAATTGCGATAGCTCCTATAATACGTATTATAGATCAATTCTAAGTGCACAATGCGAATCTAGAAATCGCAAAATCCATGAACTATAATTCATGCATTTTTTTTAGAGCAAATATATGACAATTGCGATAGCTCCTATAATACGTATTATAGATCAATTCTAAGTGCACAATGCGAATCTATGGTCGATTCTACGTTATTTAACCTTTTGAAATGAGAAATCCATTTTTTGTAGAAATCGCAAAATCCATGAACTATAATTCATGCATTTTTTTTAGAGCAAATATATGACAATTGCGATAGCTCCTATAATACGTATTATAGATCAATTCTAAGTGCACAATGCGAATCTATGGTCGATTCGACGTTATTTAACCTTTTAAAATGAGAAATCCATTTTTTGTAGAAATCGCAAAATCCATGAACTATAATTCATGCATTTTTTTTAGAGCAAATATATGACAATTGCGATAGCTCCTATAATACGTATTATAGATCAATTCTAAGTGCACAATGCGAATCTATGGTCGATTCTACGTTATTTAACCTTTTAAAATGAGAAATCCATTTTTTGTAGAAATCGCAAAATCCCTGAACTATAATTCATGCATTTTTTTTAGAGCAAATATATGACAATTGCGATAGCTCCTATAATACGTATTATAGATCAATTCTAGGTGCACAATGCGAATCTATGGTCGATTCTACGTTATTTATGCTTTTAAAATGAGAAATCCATTTTTTGTAGAAATCGCAAAATCCATGAACTATAATTCATGCATTTTTTTTAGAGCAAATATATGACAATTGCGATAGCTCCTATAATACGTATTATAGATCAATTCTAAGTGCACAATGCGAATCTATGGTCGATTCTACGTTATTTAACCTTTTAAAATGAGAAATCCATTTTTTGTAGAAATCGCAAAATCCATGAACTATAATTCATGCATTTTTTTTAGAGCAAATATATGACAATTGCGATAGCTCCTATAATACTTATTATAGATCAATTCTAAGTGCACAATGCGAATCTATGGTCGATTCTACGTTATTTAACCTTTTAAAATGAGAAATCCATTTTTTGTAGAAATCGCAAAATCCATGAACTATATATAATTCTTGCATTTTTTTTAGAGCAAATATATGACAATTGCGATAGCTCCTATAATACGTATTATAGATCAATTCTAGGTGCACAATGCGAATCTATGGTCGATTCTACGTTATTTATGGTTTTAAAATGAGAAATCCATTTTTTGTAGAAATCGCAAAATCCATGAACTATAATTCATGCATTTTTTTTAGAGCAAATATATGACAATTGCGATTGCTCCTATAAAACGTATTAAAGATCAATTTTAAGTGCACAATGCGAATCTATGGTCGATTCTACGTTATTTATGCTTTTAAAATGAGAAATCCATTTTTTGTAGAAATCGCAAAACCCATGAACTATAATTCATGCATTTTTTTTAGAGCAAATATATGACAATTGCGATAGATCCTATAATACGTATTATAGATCAATTCTAAGTGCACAATGCGAATATATGGTCGATTCTGCGTTATTTAACCTTTTAAAATGAGAAATCCATTTTTTGTAGAAATCGCAAAATCCATGAACTATAATTCATGCATTTTTTTTAGAGCAAATATATGACGATTGCGATAGCTCCTATAATACTTATTATAGATCAATTCTAAGTGCACAATGCGAATCTATGGTCGATTCTACGTTATTTAACCTTTTAAAATGAGACATCCATTTTTTGTAGAAATCGCAAAATCCATGAACTATAATTCATGCATTTTTTTTAGAGCAAATATATGACAATTGCGATAGCTCCTATAATACGTATTATAGATCAATTCTAGGTGCACAATGCGAATCTATGGTCGATTCTACGTTATTTATGCTTTTAAAATGAGAAATCCATTTTTTGTAGAAATCGCAAAATCCATGAACTATAATTCATGCATTTTTTTTAGAGCAAATATATGACAATTGCGATAGCTCCTATAATACGTATTATAGATCAATTCTAAGTGCACAATGCGAATCTATGGTCGATTCTACGTTATTTAACCTTTTAAAATGAGAAATCCATTTTTTGTAGAAATCGCAAAATCCATGAACTATAATTCATGCATCTTTTTTAGAGCAAATATATGACAATTGCGATAGCTCCTATAATACGTATTATAGATCAATTCTAAGTGCACAATGCGAATCTATGGTCGATTCTACGTTATTTAACCTTTTAAAATGAGAAATCCATTTTTTGTAGAAATCGCAAAATCCATGAACTATAATTCATGCATTTTTTTTAGAGCAAATATATGACAATTGCGATAGCTCCTATAATACGTATTATAGATCAATTCTAAGTGCACAATGCGAATCTATGGTCGATTCTACTTTATTTAACCTTTTAAAATGAGAAATCCATTTTTTGTAGAAATCGCAAAATCCATGAACTATAATTCATGCATTTTTTTTAGAGCAAATATATGACAATTGCGATAGCTCCTATAATACGTATTATAGATCAATTCTAAGTGCACAATGCGAATCTATGGTCGATTCTACGTTATTAAACCTTTTAAAATGAGAAATCCATTTTTTGTAGAAATCTCAAAATCCATGAACTATAATTCATGCATTTTTTTTTAGCAAATATATGACAATTGCGATAGCTCCTATAATACGTATTATAGATCAATTCTAAGTGCACAATGCGAATCTATGGTCGATTCTACTTTATTTAACCTTTTAAAATGAGAAATCCATTTTTTGTAGAAATCGCAAAATCCATGAACTATAATTCATGCATTTTTTTTAGAGCAAATATATGACAATTGCGATAGCTCCTATAATACGTATTATAGATCAATTCTAAGTGCACAATGCGAATCTATGGTCGATTCTATGTTATTTATGCTTTTAAAATGAGAAATCCATTTTTTGTAGAAATCGCAAAATCCATGAACTATAATTCTCATTTTAAAAGGTTAAATAACGTAGAATCGACCATAGATTCGCATTGTGCACTTAGAATTGATCTATAATACGTATTATAGGAGCTATCGCAATTGTCATATATTTGCTCTAAAAAAAATGCATGAATTATAGTTCATGGATTTTGCGAT
Organism: Prosapia bicincta; assembly: GCA_036971475.1. Lineage (NCBI taxonomy): Eukaryota > Metazoa > Arthropoda > Insecta > Hemiptera > Cercopidae > Prosapia > Prosapia bicincta. The sequence continues at coordinate 51,262,768 of JBAIZL010000009.1, read as the reverse complement.
TTCTACAAAAAATGGATTTCTCATTTTAAAAGGTTAAATAACGTAGAATCGACCATAGATTCGCATTGTGCACTTAGAATTGATCTATAATACGTATTATAGGAGCTATCGCAATTGTCATATATTTGCTCTAAAAAAAATGCATGAATTATAGTTCATGGATTTTGCGATTTCTACAAAAAATGGATTTCTCATTTTAAAAGGTTAAATAACGTAGAATCGACCATAGATTCGCATTGTGCACTTAGAATTGATCTATAATACGTATTATAGGAGCTATCGCAATTGTCATATATTTGCTCTAAAAAAAATGCATGAATTATAGTTCATGGATTTTGCGATTTCTACAAAAAATGGATTTCTCATTTTAAAAGGTTAAATAACGTAGAATCGATCATAGATTCGCATTGTGCACTTAGAATTGATCTATAATACGTATTATAGGAGCTATCGCAATTGTCATATATTTGCTCTAAAAAAATGCATGAATTATATTTCATGGATTTTGCGATTTCTACAAAAAATGGATTTCTCATTTTAAAAGGTTAAATAACGTAGAATCGACCATAGATTCGCATTGTGCACTTAGAATTGATCTATAATACGTATTATAGGAGCTATCGCAATTGTCATATATTTGCTCTAAAAAAAATGCATGATTTATAGTTCATGGATATTGCGATTTCTACAAAAGAAGGATTTCTCATTTTAAAAGGTTAAATAACGTAGAATCGACCATAGATTCGCATTGTGCACTTAGAATTGATCCATAATACGTATTATAGGAGCTATCGCAATTGTCATATATTTGCTCTAAAAAAAATGCATGAATTATAGTTCATGGATTTTGCGATTTCTACAAAAAATGGATTTCTCATTTTAAAAGGTTAAATAACGTAGAATCGACCATAGATTCGCATTGTACACTTAGAATTGATCTATAATACGTATTATAGGAGCTATCGCAATTGTCATATATTTGCTCTAAAAAAAATGCATGAATTATAGTTCATGGATATTGCGATTTCTACAAAAAAAGGATTTCTCATTTTAAAAGGTTAAATAACGTAGAATCGACCATAGATTCGCATTGTGCACTTAGAAATGATCTATAATACGTATTATAGGAGCTATCGCAATTGTCATATATTTGCTCTAAAAAAAATGCATGAATTATAGTTCATGGATTTTGCGATTTCTACAAAAAATGGATTTCTCATTTTAAAAGGTTAAATAACGTAGAATCGACCATAGATTCGCATTGTGCACTTACAATTGATCTATAATACGTATTATAGGAGCTATCGCAATTGTCATATATTTGCTCTAAAAAAAATGCATGAATTATAGTTCATGGATTTTGCGATTTCTACAAAAAATGGATTTCTCATTTTAAAAGGTTAAATAACGTAGAATCGACCATAGATTCGCATTGTGCACTTAGAATTGATCTATAATACGTATTATAGGAGCTATCGCAATTGTCATATATTTGCTCTAAAAAAAATGCATGAATTATAGTTCAGGGATTTTGCGATTTCTACAAAAAATGGATTTCTCATTTTAAAAGGTTAAATAACGTAGAATCGACCATAGATTCGCATTGTGCACTTAGAATTGATCTATAATACGTATTATAGGAGCTATCGCAATTGTCATATATTTGCTCTAACAAAAATGCATGAATTATAGTTCATGGATTTTGCGATTTCTACAAAAAATGGATTTCTCATTTTAAAAGGTTAAATAACGTAGAATCGACCATAGATTCGCATTGTGCACTTAGAATTGATCTATAATACGTATTATAGGAGCTATCGCAATTGTCATATATTTGCTCTAAAAAAAATGCATGAATTATAGTTCATGGATATTGCGATTTCTACAAAAAAAGGATTTCTCATTTTAAAAGGTTAAATAACGTAGAATCGACCATAGATTCGCATTGTGCACTTAGAATTGATCTATAATACGTATTATAGGAGCTATCGCAATTGTCATATATTTGCTCTAAAAAAAATGCATGAATTATAGTTCATGGATTTTGCGATTTCTACAAAAAATGGATTTCTCATTTTAAAAGGTTAAATAACGTAGAATCGACCATAGATTCGCATTGTGCACTTACAATTGATCTATAATACGTATTATAGGAGCTATCGCAATTGTCATATATTTGCTCTAAAAAAAATGCATGAATTATAGTTCATGGATTTTGCGATTTCTACAAAAAATGGATTTCTCATTTTAAAAGGTTAAATAACGTAGAATCGACCATAGATTCGCATTGTGCACTTAGAATTGATCTATAATACGTATTATAGGAGCTATCGCAATTGTCATATATTTGCTCTAAAAAAAATGCATGAATTAGAGTTCAGGGATTTTGCGATTTCTACAAAAAATGGATTTCTCATTTTAAAAGGTTAAATAACGTAGAATCGACCATAGATTCGCATTGTGCACTTAGAATTGATCTATAATACGTATTATAGGAGCTATCGCAATTGTCATATATTTGTTCTAACAAAAATGCATGAATTATAGTTCATGGATTTTGCGATTTCTACAAAAAATGGATTTCTCATTTTTTAAGCATAAATAACGTAGAATCGACCATAGATTCGCATTGTGCACTTAGAATTGATCCATAATACGTATTATAGGAGCTATCACAATTGTCATATATTTGCTCTAAAAAAAATGCATGAATTATAGTTCATAAATTTGCGATTTCTACAAAAAATGGATTTCTCATTTTAAAAGGTTAAATAACGTAGAATCGACCATAGATTCGCATTGTGCACTTACAATTGATCTATAATACGTATTATAGGAGCTATCGCAATTGTCATATATTTGCTCTAAAAAAAATGCATGAATTATAGTTCATGGATATTGCGATTTCTACAAAAAAAGGATTTCTCATTTTAAAAGGTTAAATAACGTAGAATCGACCATAGATTCGCATTGTGCACTTAGAATTGATCTATAATACGTATTATAGGAGCTATCGCAATTGTCATATATTTGCTCTAAAAAAAATGCATGAATTATAGTTCATGGATTTTGCGATTTCTACAAAAAATGGATTTCTCATTTTAAAAGGTTAAATAACGTAGAATCGACCATAGATTCGCATTGTGCACTTACAATTGATCTATAATACGTATTATAGGAGCTATCGCAATTGTCATATATTTGCTCTAAAAAAAATGCATGAATTATAGTTCATGGATTTTGCGATTTCTACAAAAAATGGATTTCTCATTTTAAAAGGTTAAATAACGTAGAATCGACCATAGATTCGCATTGTGCACTTAGAATTGATCTATAATACGTATTATAGGAGCTATCGCAATTGTCATATATTTGCTCTAAAAAAAATGCATGAATTAGAGTTCAGGGATTTTGCGATTTCTACAAAAAATGGATTTCTCATTTTAAAAGGTTAAATAACGTAGAATCGACCATAGATTCGCATTGTGCACTTAGAATTGATCTATAATACGTATTATAGGAGCTATCGCAATTGTCATATATTTGTTCTAACAAAAATGCATGAATTATAGTTCATGGATTTTGCGATTTCTACAAAAAATGGATTTCTCATTTTTTAAGCATAAATAACGTAGAATCGACCATAGATTCGCATTGTGCACTTAGAATTGATCCATAATACGTATTATAGGAGCTATCACAATTGTCATATATTTGCTCTAAAAAAAATGCATGAATTATAGTTCATAAATTTGCGATTTCTACAAAAAATGGATTTCTCATTTTAAAAGGTTAAATAAAGTAGAATCGACCATAGATTCGCATTGTGCACTTAGAATTGATCTATAATACGTAATATAGGAGCTATCGCAATTGTGCAATTCATGCATTTTTTTTAGAGCAAATATATGACAATTGCGATAGCTCCTATAATACGTATTATAGATCAATTCTAAGTGCACAATGCGAATCTATGATCGATTCTAAGTTATTTAACCTTTTAAAATGAGAAATCCATTTTTTGTAGAAATCGCAAAATCCATGAACTATAATTCATGCATTTTTTTTAGAGCAAATATATGACAATTGCGATAGCTCCTATAATACGTATTATAGATCAATTCTAAGTGCACAATGCGAATCTATGGTCGATTCTACGTTATTTAACCTTTTAAAATGAGAAATCCATTTTTTGTAGAAATCGCAATATCCATGAACTATAATTCATGCATTTTTTTTAAGGCAAATATATGACAATTGTGATAGCTCCTATAATACGTATTATAGATCAATTCTAAGTGCACAATGCGAATCTATGGTCGATTCTACGTTATTTAACCTTTTAAAATGAGAAATCCATTTTTTGTAGAAATCGCAAAATCCATGAACTATAATTCATGCATTTTTTTTAGAGCAAATATATGACAATTGCGATAGCTCCTATAATAGTATTATAGATCAATTCTAAGTGCACAATGCGAATCTATGGTCGATTCTACGTTATTTACCCTTTTAAAATGAGAAATCCTTTTTTTGTAGAAATCGCAATATCCATGAACTATAATTCATGCATTTTTTTTAGATCAAATATATGACAATTGCGATAGCTCCTATAATACGTATTATAGATCAATTCTACGTGCACAATGCGAATCTACTGTCGATTCTACGTTATTTAACCTTTTAAAATGAGAAATCCATTTTTTGTATAAATCGCAAAATCCATGAACTATAATTCATGCATTTTTTTTAGAGCAAATATATGACAATTGCGATAGCTCCTATAATACGTATTATAGATCAATTCTAAGTGCACAATGCGAATCTATGGTTGATTCTACGTTATTTAACCTTTTAAAATGAGAAATCCATTTTTTGTAGAAATCGCAAAATCCATGAACTATAATTCATGCATTTTTTTTAGAGCAAATATATGACAATTGCGATAGCTCCTATAATACGTATTATAGATCAATTCTAAGTGCACAATGCGAATCTATGGTCGATTCTACGTTATTTAACCTTTTAAAATGAGAAATCCATTTTTTGTAGAAATCGCAAAATCCATGAACTATAATTCATGCATTTTTTTAGAGCAAATATATGACAATTGCGATAGCTCCTATAATACGTATTATAGATCAATTCTAAGTGCACAATGCGAATCTATGGTCGATTCTACGTTATTAAACCTTTTAAAATGAGAAATCCATTTTTTGTAGAAATCGCAAAATCCATGAACTATAATTCATGCATTTTTTTTTAGCAAATATATGACAATTGCGATAGCTCCTATAATACGTATTATAGATCAATTCTAAGTGCACAATGCGAATCTATGGTCGATTCTACTTTATTTAACCTTTTAAAATGAGAAATCCATTTTTTGTAGAAATCGCAAAATCCATGAACTATAATTCATGCATTTTTTTTAGAGCAAATATATGACAATTGCGATAGCTCCTATAATACGTATTATAGATCAATTCTAAGTGCACAATGCGAATCTATGGTCGATTCTACGTTATTTATGCTTTTAAAATGAGAAATCCATTTTTTGTAGAAATCGCAAAATCCATGAACTATAATTCATGCATTTTTTTTAGAGCAAATATATGACAATTGCGATAGCTCCTATAATACGTATTATAGATCAATTCTAAGTGCACAATGCGAATCTATGGTCGATTCTACGTTATTTAAACTTTTAAAATGAGAAATCCATTTTTTGTAGAAATCGCAAAATCCCTGAACTATAATTCATGCATTTTTTTTAGAGCAAATATATGACAATTGCGATAGCTCCTATAATACGTATTATAGATCAATTCTAAATGCACAATGCGAATCTATGGTCGATTCTACGTTATTTAACCTTTTAAAATGAGAAATCCATTTTTTGTAGAAATCGCAAAATCCATGAACTATAATTCATGCATTTTTTTTAGAGAAAATATATGACAATTGCGATAGCTCCTATAATACGTATTATAGATCAATTGTAAGTGCACAATGCGAATCTATGGTCGATTCTACGTTATTTAACCTTTTAAAATGAGAAATCCATTTTTTGTAGAAATCGCAAAATCCATGAACTATAATTCATGCATTTTTTTTAGAGCAAATATATGACAATTGCGATAGCTCCTATATTACGTATTATAGATCAATTCTAAGTGCACAATGCGAATCTATGGTCGATTCTACTTTATTTAACCTTTTAAAATGAGAAATCCATTTTTTGTAGAAATCGCAAAATCCATGAACTATAATTCATGCATTTTTTTTAGAGCAAATATATGACAATTGCGATAGCTCCTATAATACGTATTATGGATCAATTCTAAGTGCACAATGCGAATCTATGGTCGATTCTACGTTATTTATGCTTAAAAAATGAGAAATCCATTTTTTGTAGAAATCGCAAAATCCATGAACTATAATTCATGCATTTTTTTTAGAGCAAATATATGACAATTGCGATAGCTCCTATAATACGTATTATAGATCAATTCTAAGTGCACAATGCGAATCTATGGTCGATTCTACGTTATTTAACCTTTTAAAATGAGAAATCCATTTTTTGTAGAAATCGCAAAATCCCTGAACTATAATTCATGCATTTTTTTTAGAGCAAATATATGACAATTGCGATAGCTCCTATAATACGTATTATAGATCAATTCTAAGTGCACAATGCGAATCTATGGTCGATTCTACGTTATTTAACATTTTAAAATGAGAAATCCATTTTTTGTAGAAATCGCAAAATCCATGAACTATAATTCATGCATTTTTTTTAGAGCAAATATATGACAATTGCGATAGCTCCTATAATACGTATTATAGATCAATTGTAAGTGCACAATGCGAATCTATGGTCGATTCTACGTTATTTAACCTTTTAAAATGAGAAATCCATTTTTTGTAGAAATCGCAAAATCCATGAACTATAATTCATGCATTTTTTTTAGAGCAAATATATGACAATTGCGATAGCTCCTATAATACGTATTATAGATCAATTCTAAGTGCACAATGCGAATCTATGGTCGATTCTACGTTATTTAACCTTTTAAAATGAGAAATCCTTTTTTTGTAGAAATCGCAATATCCATGAACTATAATTCATGCATTTTTTTTAGAGCAAATATATGACAATTGCGATAGCTCCTATAATACGTATTATAGATCAATTCTAAGTGCACAATGCGAATCTATGGTCGATTCTACGTTATTTAACCTTTTAAAATGAGAAATCCATTTTTTGTAGAAATCGCAAAATCCATGAACTATAATTCATGCATTTTTTTTAGAGCAAATATATGACAATTGCGATAGCTCCTATAATACGTATTATGGATCAATTCTAAGTGCACAATGCGAATCTATGGTCGATTCTACGTTATTTATGCTTTTAAAATGAGAAATCCATTTCTTGTAGAAATCGCAAAATCCATGAACTATAATTCATGCATTTTTTTTAGAGTAAATATATGACAATTGCGATAGCTCCTATAATACGTATTATAGATCAATTCTAAGTACACAATGCGAATCTATGGTCGATTCTACGTTATTTAACCTTTTAAAATGAGAAATCCTTCTTTTGTAGAAATCGCAATATCCATGAACTATAATTCATGCATTTTTTTTAGAGCAAATATATGACAATTGCGATAGCTCCTATAATACGTATTATAGATCAATTCTAAGTGCACAATGCGAATCTATGGTCGATTCTACGTTATTTAACCTTTTAAAATGAGAAATCCATTTTTTGTAGAAATCGCAAAATCCATGAAATATAATTCATGCATTTTTTTAGAGCAAATATATGACAATTGCGATAGCTCCTATAATACGTATTATAGATCAATTCTAAGTGCACAATGCGAATCTATGATCGATTCTACGTTATTTAACCTTTTAAAATGAGAAATCCATTTTTTGTAGAAATCGCAAAATCCATGAACTATAATTCATGCATTTTTTTTAGAGCAAATATATGACAATTGCGATAGCTCCTATAATACGTATTATAGATCAATTCTAAGTGCACAATGCGAATCTATGGTCGATTCTACGTTATTTAACCTTTTAAAATGAGAAATCCATTTTTTGTAGAAATCGCAAAATCCATGAACTATAATTCATGCATTTTTTTTAGAGCAAATATATGACAATTGCGATAGCTCCTATAATACGTATTATAGATCAATTCTAAGTGCACAATGCGAATCTATGGTCGATTCTACGTTATTTAACCTTTTAAAATGAGAAATCCATTTTTTGTAGAAATCGCAAAATCCATGAACTATAATTCATGCATTTTTTTTAGAGCAAATATATGACAATTGCGATAGCTCCTATAATACGTATTATAGATCAATTCTAAGTGCACAATGCGAATCTATGGTCGATTCTACGTTATTTAACCTTTTAAAATGAGAAATCCATTTTTTGTAGAAATCGCAAAATCCATGAACTATAATTCATGCATTTTTTTTAGAGCAAATATATGACAATTGCGATAGCTCCTATAATACGTATTATAGATCAATTCTAAGTGCACAATGCGAATCTATGGTCGATTCTACGTTATTTATGCTTATAAAATGAGAAATCCATTTTTTGTAGAAATCGCAAAATCCATGAACTATAATTCATGCATTTTTTTTAGAGCAAATATATGACAATTGCGATAGCTCCTATAATACGCATTATAGATCAATTCTAAGTGCACAATGCGAATCTATGGTCGATTCTACGTTATTTAACCTTTTAAAATGAGAAATCCATTTTTTGTAGAAATCGCAAAATCCCTGAACTACAATTCATGCATTTTTTTTAGAGCAAATATATGACAATTGCGATAGCTCCTATAATACGTATTATAGATCAATTCTAAGTGCACAATGCGAATCTATGGTCGATTCTACGTTATTTAACCTTTTAAAATGAGAAATCCATTTTTTGTAGAAATCGCAAAATCCATGAACTATAATTCATGCATTTTTTTTTGAGCAAATATATGACAATTGCGATAGCTCCTATAATACGTATCATAGATCAATTCTAAGTGCACAATGCGAATCTATGGTCGATTCTACGTTATTTAACCTTTTAAAATGAGAAATCCATTTTTTGTAGAAATCGCAAAATCCATGAACTATAATTCATGCATTTTTTTTAGAGCAAATATATGACAATTGCGATAGCTCCTATAATACGTATTATAGATCAATTCTAAGTGCACAATGCGAATCTATGGTCGATTCTACGTTATTTACCCTTTTAAAATGAGAAATCCATTTTTTGTAGAAATCGCAAAATCCATGAACTATAATTCATGCATTTTTTTTAGAGCAAATATATGACAATTGCGATAGCTCCTATAATACGTATTATAGATCAATTCTAAGTGCACAATGCGAATCTATGGTCGATTCTACGTTATTTAACCTTTTAAAATGAGAAATCCATTTTTTGTAGAAATCGCAAAATCCATGAACTATTATTCATGCATTTTTTTTAGAGCAAATATATGACAATTGCGATAGCTCCTATAATACGTATTATAGATCAATTGTAAGTGCACAATGCGAATCTATGGTCGATTCTACGTTATTTAACCTTTTAAAATGAGAAATCCATTTTTTGTAGAAATCGCAAAATCCATGAACTATAATTCATGCATTTTTTTTAGAGCAAATATATGACAATTGCGATAGCTCCTATAATACGTATTATAGATCAATTCTAAGTGCACAATGCGAATCTATGGTCGATTCTACGTTATTTAACCTTTTAAAATGAGAAATCCATTTTTTGTAGAAATCGCAAAATCCATGAACTATAATTCATGCATTTTTTTTAGAGCAAATATATGACAATTGCGATACCTCCTATAATACGTATTATAGATCAATTCTAAGTGCACAATGCGAATCTATGTTCGATTCTACTTTATTTAACCTTTTAAAATGAGAAATCCATTTTTTGTAGAAATCGCAAAATCCATGAACTATAATTCATGCATTTTTTTTAGAGCAAATATATGACAATTGCGATAGCTCCTATAATACGTATTATAGATCAATTCTAAGTGCACAATGCGAATCTATGGTCGATTCTACGTTATTTATGCTTTTAAAATGAGAAATTCATTTTTTGTAGAAATCGCAAAATCCATGAACTATAATTCATGCATTTTTTTTAGAGCAAATATATGACAATTGCGATAGCTCCTATAATACGTATTATAGATCAATTCTAAGTGCACAATGCGAATCTATGGTCGATTCTACGTTATTTAACCTTTTAAAATGAGAAATCCTTTTTTTGTAGAAATCGCAATATCCATGAACTATAATTCATGCATTTTTTTTAGATCAAATATATGTCAATTGCGATAGCTCCTATAATACGTATTATAGATCAATTCTACGTGCACAATGCGAATCTACGGTCGATTCTACGTTATTTAACCTTTTAAAATGAGAAATCCATTTTTTGTAGAAATCGCAAAATCCATGAACTATAATTCATGCATTTTTTTTAGAGCAAATATATGACAATTGCGATAGCTCCTATAATACGTATTATAGATCAATTCTAAGTGCACAATGCGAATCTATGGTCGATTCTACGTTATTTAACCTTTTAAAATGAGAAATCCATTTTTTGTAGAAATCGCAAAATCCATGAACTATAATTCATGCATTTTTTTTAGAGCAAATATATGACAATTGCGATAGCTCCTATAATACGTATTATAGATCAATTCTAAGTGCACAATGCGAATCTATGGTCGATTCTACGTTATTAAACCTTTTAAAATGAGAAATCCATTTTTTGTAGAAATCGCAAAATCCATGAACTATAATTCATGCATTTTTTTTTAGCAAATATATGACAATTGCGATAGCTCCTATAATACGTATTATAGATCAATTCTAAGTGCACAATGCGAATCTATGGTCGATTCTACTTTATTTAACCTTTTAAAATGAGAAATCCATTTTTTGTAGAAATCGCAAAATCCATGAACTATAATTCATGCATTTTTTTTAGAGCAAATATATGACAATTGCGATAGCTCCTATAATACGTATTATAGATCAATTCTAAGTGCACAATGCGAATCTATGGTCGATTCTACGTTATTTATGCTTTTAAAATGAGAAATCCATTTTTTGTAGAAATCGCAAAATCCATGAACTATAATTCATGCATTTTTTTTAGAGCAAATATATGACAATTGCGATAGCTCCTATAATACGTATTATAGATCAATTCTAAGTGCACAATGCGAATCTATGGTCGATTCTACGTTATTTAAACTTTTAAAATGAGAAATCCATTTTTTGTAGAAATCGCAAAATCCCTGAACTATAATTCATGCATTTTTTTTAGAGCAAATATATGACAATTGCGATAGCTCCTATAATACGTATTATAGATCAATTCTAAATGCACAATGCGAATCTATGGTCGATTCTACGTTATTTAACCTTTTAAAATGAGAAATCCATTTTTTGTAGAAATCGCAAAATCCATGAACTATAATTCATGCATTTTTTTTAGAGAAAATATATGACAATTGCGATAGCTCCTATAATACGTATTATAGATCAATTGTAAGTGCACAATGCGAATCTATGGTCGATTCTACGTTATTTAACCTTTTAAAATGAGAAATCCATTTTTTGTAGAAATCGCAAAATCCATGAACTATAATTCATGCATTTTTTTTAGAGCAAATATATGACAATTGCGATAGCTCCTATATTACGTATTATAGATCAATTCTAAGTGCACAATGCGAATCTATGGTCGATTCTACTTTATTTAACCTTTTAAAATGAGAAATCCATTTTTTGTAGAAATCGCAAAATCCATGAACTATAATTCATGCATTTTTTTTAGAGCAAATATATGACAATTGCGATAGCTCCTATAATACGTATTATAGATCAATTGTAAGTGCACAATGCGAATCTATGGTCGATTCTACGTTATTTAACCTTTTAAAATGAGAAATCCATTTTTTGTAGAAATCGCAAAATCCATGAACTATAATTCATGCATTTTTTTTAGAGCAAATATATGACAATTGCGATAGCTCCTATAATACGTATTATAGATCAATTCTAAGTGCACAATGCGAATCTATGGTCGATTCTAAGTTATTTATGCTTATAAAATGAGAAATCCATTTTTTGTAGAAATCGCAAAATCCATGAACTATAATTCATGCATTTTTTTTAGAGCAAATATATGACAATTGCGATAGCTCCTATATTACGCATTATAGATCAATTCTAAGTGCACAATGCGAATCTATGGTCGATTCTACGTTATTTAACCTTTTAAAATGAGAAATCCATTTTTTGTAGAAATCGCAAAATCCCTGAACTATAATTCATTCATTTTTTTTAGAGCAAATATATGACAATTGCGATAGCTCCTATAATACGTATTATAGATCAATTCTAAGTGCACAATGCGAATCTATGGTCGATTCTACGTTATTTAACCTTTTAAAATGAGAAATCCATTTTTTGTAGAAATCGCAAAATCCATGAACTATAATTCATGCATTTTTTTTAGAGCAAATATATGACAATTGCGATAGCTCCTATAATACGTATTATAGATCAATTCTAAGTGCACAATGCGAATCTATGGTCGATTCTACGTTATTAAACCTTTTAAAATGAGAAATCCATTTTTTGTAGAAATCGCAAAATCCATGAACTATAATTCATGCATTTTTTTTAGAGCAAATATATGACAATTGCGATAGCTCCTATAATACGTATTATAGATCAATTCTAAGTGCACAATGCGAATCTATGGTCGATTCTACGTTATTTAACCTTTTAAAATGAGAAATCCATTTTTTGTAGAAATCGCAAAATCCATGAACTATAATTCATGCATTTTTTTTAGAGCAAATATATGACAATTGCGATAGCTCCTATAATACGTATTATAGATCAATTGTAAGTGCACAATGCGAATCTATGGTCGATTCTACGTTATTTAACCTTTTAAAATGAGAAATCCATTTTTTGTAGAAATCGCAAAATCCATGAACTATAATTCATGCATTTTTTTTAGAGCAAATATATGACAATTGCGATAGCTCCTATAATACGTATTATAGATCAATTCTAAGTGCACAATGCGAATCTATGGTCGATTCTACGTTATTTAACCTTTTAAAATGAGAAATCCATTTTTTGTAGAAATCGCAAAATCCATGAACTATAATTCATGCATTTTTTTTAGAGCAAATATATGACAATTGCGATACCTCCTATAATACGTATTATAGATCAATTCTAAGTGCACAATGCGAATCTATGTTCGATTCTACTTTATTTAACCTTTTAAAATGAGAAATCCATTTTTTGTAGAAATCGCAAAATCCATGAACTATAATTCATGCATTTTTTTTAGAGCAAATATATGACAATTGCGATAGCTCCTATAATACGTATTATAGATCAATTCTAAGTGCACAATGCGAATCTATGGTCGATTCTACGTTATTTATGCTTTTAAAATGAGAAATTCATTTTTTGTAGAAATCGCAAAATCCATGAACTATAATTCATGCATTTTTTTTAGAGCAAATATATGACAATTGCGATAGCTCCTATAATACGTATTATAGATCAATTCTAAGTGCACAATGCGAATCTATGGTCGATTCTACGTTATTTAACCTTTTAAAATGAGAAATCCTTTTTTTGTAGAAATCGCAATATCCATGAACTATAATTCATGCATTTTTTTTAGATCAAATATATGACAATTGCGATAGCTCCTATAATACGTATTATAGATCAATTCTACGTGCACAATGCGAATCTACGGTCGATTCTACGTTATTTAACCTTTTAAAATGAGAAATCCATGTTTTGTAGAAATCGCAAAATCCATGAACTATAATTCATGCATTTTTTTTAGAGCAAATATATGACAATTGCGATAGCTCCTATAATACGTATTATAGATCAATTCTAAGTGCACAATGCGAATCTATGGTCGATTCTACGTTATTTAACCTTTTAAAATGAGAAATCCATTTTTTGTAGAAATCGCAAAATCCATGAACTATAATTCATGCATTTTTTTTAGAGCAAATATATGACAATTGCGATAGCTCCTATAATACGTATTATAGATCAATTCTAAGTGCACAATGCGAATCTATGGTCGATTCTACGTTATTTAACCTTTTAAAATGAGAAATCCATTTTTTGTAGAAATCGCAAAATCCATGAACTATAATTCATGCATTTTTTTAGAGCAAATATATGACAATTGCGATAGCTCCTATAATACGTATTATAGATCAATTCTAAGTGCACAATGCGAATCTATGGTCGATTCTACGTTATTAAACCTTTTAAAATGAGAAATCCATTTTTTGTAGAAATCGCAAAATCCATGAACTATAATTCATGCATTTTTTTTTAGCAAATATATGACAATTGCGATAGCTCCTATAATACGTATTATAGATCAATTCTAAGTGCACAATGCGAATCTATGGTCGATTCTACTTTATTTAACCTTTTAAAATGAGAAATCCATTTTTTGTAGAAATCGCAAAATCCATGAACTATAATTCATGCATTTTTTTTAGAGCAAATATATGACAATTGCGATAGCTCCTATAATACGTATTATAGATCAATTCTAAGTGCACAATGCGAATCTATGGTCGATTCTACGTTATTTAAACTTTTAAAATGAGAAATCCATTTTTTGTAGAAATCGCAAAATCCCTGAACTATAATTCATGCATTTTTTTTAGAGCAAATATATGACAATTGCGATAGCTCCTATAATACGTATTATAGATCAATTCTAAATCCACAATGCGAATCTATGGTCGATTCTACGTTATTTAACCTTTTAAAATGAGAAATCCATTTTTTGTAGAAATCGCAAAATCCATGAACTATAATTCATGCATTTTTTTTAGAGAAAATATATGACAATTGCGATAGCTCCTATAATACGTATTATAGATCAATTGTAAGTGCACAATGCGAATCTATGGTCGATTCTACGTTATTTAACCTTTTAAAATGAGAAATCCATTTTTTGTAGAAATCGCAAAATCCATGAACTATAATTCATGCATTTTTTTTAGAGCAAATATATGACAATTGCGATAGCTCCTATATTACGTATTATAGATCAATTCTATGTGCACAATGCGAATCTATGGTCGATTCTACTTTATTTAACCTTTTAAAATGAGAAATCCATTTTTTGTAGAAATCGCAAAATCCATGAACTATAATTCATGCATTTTTTTTAGAGCAAATATATGACAATTGCGATAGCTCCTATAATACGTATTATGGATCAATTCTAAGTGCACAATGCGAATCTATGGTCGATTCTACGTTATTTATGCTTAAAAAATGAGAAATCCATTTTTTGTAGAAATCGCAAAATCCATGAACTATAATTCATGCATTTTTTTTAGAGCAAATATATGACAATGTCGATAGCTCCTATAATATGTATTATAGATTAATTCTAAGTGCACAATGCGAATCTATGGTCGATTCTACGTTATATAACGTTTTAAAATGAGAAATCCATTTTTTGTAGAAATCGCAAAATCCATGAACTACAATTCATGCATTTTTTTTAGAGCAAATTTATGACAATTCAGATAGCTCCTATAATACGTATTATAGATCAATTCTAAGTGCACAATGCGAATCTATAGTCGATTCTACGTTATTCAACCTTTTAAAATGAGAAATCCATTTTTTGTAGAAATCGCAAAATCCATGAACTATAATTCATGCATTTTTTTTAGAGCAAATATATGACAATTGCGATAGCTCCTATAATACGTATTATAGATCAATTCTAAGTGCACAATGCGAATCTATGGTCGATTCTGCGTTATTTAACCTTTTAAAATGAGAAATCCATTTTTTGTAGAAATCGCAAAATCCATGAACTATAATTCATGCATTTTTTTTAGAGCAAATATATGACAATTGCGATAGCTCCTATAATACGTATTATAGATCAATTCTAAATGCACAATGCGAATCCATCGTCGATTCTACGTTATTTAACCTTTTAAAATGAGAAATCCATTTTTTGTAGAAATCGCAAAATCCATGAACTATAATTCATGCATTTTTTTTAGAGCAAATATATGACAATTGCGATAGCTCCTATAATACGTATTATAGATCAATTCTAAGTGCACAATGCGAATCTATGGTCAATTCTACGTTATTTAACCTTTTAAAATGAGAAATCCATTTTTTGTAGAAATCGCAAAATCCATGAACTATAATTCATGCATTTTTATTAGAGCAAATATATGACAATTGCGATAGCTCCTATAATACGTATTATAGATAAATTCTAAGTGCAAAATGCTAATCTATGGTCGATTCTACGTTATTTAACCTTTTAAAATGAGAAATCCATTTTTTGTAGAAATCGCAAAATCCATGAACTATAATTCATGCATTTTTTTTAGAGCAAATATATGACAATTGCGATAGCTCCTATAATACGTATTATAGATCAATTTTAAGTGCACAATGCGAATCTATGGTCGATTCTACGTTATTTGACCTTTTAAAATGAGAAATCCATTTTTTGTAGAAATCGCAAAATCCATGAACTATAATTCATGCATTTTTTTTAGAGCAAATATATGACAATTGCGATAGCTCCTATAATATGTATTATAGATTAATTCTAAGTGCACAATGCGAATCTATGGTCGATTCTACGTTATTTAACCTTTTAAAATGAGAAATCCATTTTTTGTAGAAATCGCAAAATCCATGAACTACAATTCATGCATTTTTTTTAGAGCAAATTTATGACAATTCAGATAGCTCCTATAATACGTATTATAGATCAATTCTAAGTGCACAATGCGAATCTATGGTCGATTCTACGTTATTTAACCTTTTAAAATGAGAAATCCATTTTTTGTAGAAATCGCAAAATCCATGAACTATAATTCATGCATTTTTTTTAGAGCAAATATATGACAATTGCGATAGCTCCTATAATACGTATTATAGATCAATTCTAAGTGCACAATGCGAATCTATGTTCGATTCTGCGTTATTTAACCTTTTAAAATGAGAAATCCATTTTTTGTAGAAATCGCAAAATCCATGAACTATAATTCATGCATTTTTTTTAGAGCAAATATATGACAATTGCGATAGCTCCTATAATACGTATTATAGATCAATTCTAAGTGCACAATGCGAATCTATGGTCGATTCTACGTTATTTAACCTTTTAAAATGAGAAATCCATTTTTTGTAGAAATCGCAAAATCCATGAACTATAATTCATGCATTTTTTTTAGAGAAAATATATGACAATTGCGATAGCTCCTATAATACGTATTATAGATCAATTGTAAGTGCACAATGCGAATCTATGGTCGATTCTACGTTATTTAACCTTTTAAAATGAGAAATCCATTTTTTGTAGAAATCGCAAAATCCATGAACTATAATTCATGCATTTTTTTTAGAGCAAATATATGACAATTGCGATAGCTCCTATATTACGTATTATAGATCAATTCTATGTGCACAATGCGAATCTATGGTCGATTCTACTTTATTTAACCTTTTAAAATGAGAAATCCATTTTTTGTAGAAATCGCAAAATCCATGAACTATAATTCATGCATTTTTTTTAGAGCAAATATATGACAATTGCGATAGCTCCTATAATACGTATTATGGATCAATTCTAAGTGCACAATGCGAATCTATGGTCGATTCTACGTTATTTATGCTTAAAAAATGAGAAATCCATTTTTTGTAGAAATCGCAAAATCCATGAACTATAATTCATGCATTTTTTTTAGAGCAAATATATGACAATGTCGATAGCTCCTATAATATGTATTATAGATTAATTCTAAGTGCACAATGCGAATCTATGGTCGATTCTACGTTATATAACGTTTTAAAATGAGAAATCCATTTTTTGTAGAAATCGCAAAATCCATGAACTACAATTCATGCATTTTTTTTAGAGCAAATTTATGACAATTCAGATAGCTCCTATAATACGTATTATAGATCAATTCTAAGTGCACAATGCGAATCTATAGTCGATTCTACGTTATTCAACCTTTTAAAATGAGAAATCCATTTTTTGTAGAAATCGCAAAATCCATGAACTATAATTCATGCATTTTTTTTAGAGCAAATATATGACAATTGCGATAGCTCCTATAATACGTATTATAGATCAATTCTAAGTGCACAATGCGAATCTATGGTCGATTCTGCGTTATTTAACCTTTTAAAATGAGAAATCCATTTTTTGTAGAAATCGCAAAATCCATGAACTATAATTCATGCATTTTTTTTAGAGCAAATATATGACAATTGCGATAGCTCCTATAATACGTATTATAGATCAATTCTAAATGCACAATGCGAATCCATCGTCGATTCTACGTTATTTAACCTTTTAAAATGAGAAATCCATTTTTTGTAGAAATCGCAAAATCCATGAACTATAATTCATGCATTTTTTTTAGAGCAAATATATGACAATTGCGATAGCTCCTATAATACGTATTATAGATCAATTCTAAGTGCACAATGCGAATCTATGGTCAATTCTACGTTATTTAACCTTTTAAAATGAGAAATCCATTTTTTGTAGAAATCGCAAAATCCATGAACTATAATTCATGCATTTTTATTAGAGCAAATATATGACAATTGCGATAGCTCCTATAATACGTATTATAGATAAATTCTAAGTGCAAAATGCTAATCTATGGTCGATTCTACGTTATTTAACCTTTTAAAATGAGAAATCCATTTTTTGTAGAAATCGCAAAATCCATGAACTATAATTCATGCATTTTTTTTAGAGCAAATATATGACAATTGCGATAGCTCCTATAATACGTATTATAGATCAATTTTAAGTGCACAATGCGAATCTATGGTCGATTCTACGTTATTTGACCTTTTAAAATGAGAAATCCATTTTTTGTAGAAATCGCAAAATCCATGAACTATAATTCATGCATTTTTTTTAGAGCAAATATATGACAATTGCGATAGCTCCTATAATATGTATTATAGATTAATTCTAAGTGCACAATGCGAATCTATGGTCGATTCTACGTTATTTAACCTTTTAAAATGAGAAATCCATTTTTTGTAGAAATCGCAAAATCCATGAACTACAATTCATGCATTTTTTTTAGAGCAAATTTATGACAATTCAGATAGCTCCTATAATACGTATTATAGATCAATTCTAAGTGCACAATGCGAATCTATGGTCGATTCTACGTTATTTAACCTTTTAAAATGAGAAATCCATTTTTTGTAGAAATCGCAAAATCCATGAACTATAATTCATGCATTTTTTTTAGAGCAAATATATGACAATTGCGATAGCTCCTATAATACGTATTATAGATCAATTCTAAGTGCACAATGCGAATCTATGTTCGATTCTGCGTTATTTAACCTTTTAAAATGAGAAATCCATTTTTTGTAGAAATCGCAAAATCCATGAACTATAATTCATGCATTTTTTTTAGAGCAAATATATGACAATTGCGATAGCTCCTATAATACGTATTATAAATCAATTCTAAATGCACAATGCGAATCCATGGTCGATTCTACGTTATTTAACCTTTTAAAATGAGAAATCCATTTTTTGTAGAAATCGCAAAATCCATGAACTATAATTCATGCATTTTTTTTAGAGCAAACATATGACAATTGCGATAGTTCCTATAATACGTATTATAGATCAATTCTAAGTGCACAATGCGAATCTATGGTCGATTCTACGTTATTTAACCTTTTAAAATGAGAAATCCATTTTTTGTAGAAATCGCAAAATCCATGAACTATAATTCATGCATTTTTTTTTAGAGCAAATATATGACAATTGCGATAGCTCCTATAATACGTATTATAGATCAATTCTAAGTGCACAATGCGAATCTATGGTCGATTCTATGTTATTTAACCTTTTAAAATGAGAAATCCATTTTTTGTAGAAATCGCAAAATCCATGAACTATAATTCATGCATTTTTTTTAGAGAAAATATATGACAATTGCGATAGCTCCTATAATACGTATTATAGATCAATTGTAAGTACACAATGCGAATCTATGGTCGATTCTACGTTATTTAACCTTTTAAAATGAGAAATGCATTTTTTGTAGAAATCGCAAAATCCATGAACTATAATTCATGCATTTTTTTTAGAGCAAATATATGACAATTGCGATAGCTCCTATAATACGTATTATAGATCAATTCTAAGTGCACAATGCGAATCTATGGTCGATTCTACGTTATTTAACCTTTTAAAATGAGAAATCCATTTTTTGTAGAAATCGCAAAAACCATGAACTATAATTCATGCATTTTTTTTAGAGCAAATATATGACAATTGCGATAGCTCCTATAATACGTATTATAGATCAATTCTAAGTGCACAATGCGAATCTATGGTCGATTCTACGTTATTTAACCTTTTAAAATGAGAAATCCATTTTTTGTAGAAATCGCAAAATCCATGAACTATAATTCATGCATTTTTTTTAGAGCAAATATATGACAATTGCGATAGCTCCTATAATACGTATTATAGATCAATTCTAAGTGCACAATGCGAATCTATGGTCGATTCTACGTTATTTAACCTTTTAAAATGAGAAATCAATTTTTTGTAGAAATCGCAAAATCCATGAACTATAATTCATGCATTTTTTTTAGAGCAAACATATGACAATTGCGATAGTTCCTATAATACGTATTATAGATCAATTCTAAGTGCACAATGCGAATCTATGGTCGATTCTACGTTATTTAACCTTTTAAAATGAGAAATCCATTTTTTGTAGAAATCGCAAAATCCATGAACTATAATTCATGCATTTTTTTTTAGAGCAAATATATGACAATTGCGATAGCTCCTATAATACGTATTATAGATCAATTCTAAGTGCAAAATGCGAATCTATGGTCGATTCTATGTTATTTAACCTTTTAAAATGAGAAATCCATTTTTTGTAGAAATCGCAAAATCCATGAACTATAATTCATGCATTTTTTTTAGAGAAAATATATGACAATTGCGATAGCTCCTATAATACGTATTATAGATCAATTGTAAGTACACAATGCGAATCTATGGTCGATTCTACGTTATTTAACCTTTTAAAATGAGAAATGCATTTTTTGTAGAAATCGCAAAATCCATGAACTATAATTCATGCATTTTTTTTAGAGCAAATATATGACAATTGCGATAGCTCCTATAATACGTATTATAGATCAATTCTAAGTGCACAATGCGAATCTATGGTCGATTCTACGTTATTTAACCTTTTAAAATGAGAAATCCATTTTTTGTAGAAATCGCAAAAACCATGAACTATAATTCATGCATTTTTTTTAGAGCAAATATATGACAATTGCGATAGCTCCTATAATACGTATTATAGATCAATTCTAAGTGCACAATGCGAATCTATGGTCGATTCTACGTTATTTAACCTTTTAAAATGAGAAATCCATTTTTTGTAGAAATCGCAAAATCCATGAACTATAATTCATGCATTTTTTTTAGAGCAAATATATGACAATTGCGATAGCTCCTATAATACGTATTATAGATCAATTCTAAGTGCAAAATGCGAATCTATGGTCGATTCTACGTTATTTAACCTTTTAAAATGAGAAATCCATTTTTTGTAGAAATCTCAAAATCCATGAACTATAATTCATGCATTTTTTTTAGAGCAAATATATGACAATTGCGATAGCTCCTATAATACGTATTATAGATCAATTGTAAGTACACAATGCGAATCTATGGTCGATTCTACGTTATTTAACCTTTTAAAATGAGAAATGCATTTTTTGTAGAAATCGCTAAATCCATGAACTATAATTCATGCATTTTTTTTAGAGCAAATATATGACAATTGCGATAGCTCCTATAATACGTATTATAGATCAATTCTAAGTGCACAATGCGAATCTATGGTCGATTCTACGTTATTTAACCTTTTAAAATGAGAAATCCATTTTTTGTAGAAATCGCAAAAACCATGAACTATAATTCATGCATTTTTTTTAGAGCAAATATATGACAATTGCGATAGCTCCTATAATACGTATTATAGATCAATTCTAAGTGCACAATGCGAATCTATGGTCGATTCTACGTTATTTAACCTTTTAAAATGAGAAATCCATTTTTTGTAGAAATCGCAAAATCCATGAACTATAATTCATGCATTTTTTTTAGAGCAAATATATGACAATTGCGATAGCTCCTATAATACGTATTATAGATCAATTCTAAGTGCACAATGCGAATCTATGGTCGATTCTACGTTATTTAACCTTTTAAAATGAGAAATCCATTTTTTGTAGAAATCGCAAAATCCATGAACTATAATTCATGCATTTTTTTTAGAGCAAATATATGACAATTGCGATAGCTCCTATAATACGTATTATAGATCAATTCTAAGTGCACAATGCGAATCTATGGTCGATTCTACGTTATTTAACCTTTTAAAATGAGAAATCCATTTTTTGTAGAAATCGCAAAAACCATGAACTATAATTCATGCATTTTTTTTAGAGCAAATATATGACAATTGCGATAGCTCCTATAATACGTATTATAGATCAATTCCAAGTGCACAATGCGAATCTATGGTCGATTCTACGTTATTTAACCTTTTAAAATGAGAAATCCATTTTTTGTAGAAATCGCAAAATCCATGAACTATAATTCATGCATTTTTTTTAGAGCAAATATATGACAATTGCGATAGCTCCTATAATACGTATTATAGATCAATTCTAAGTGCAAAATGCGAATCTATGGTCGATTCTACGTTATTTAACCTTTTAAAATGAGAAATCCATTTTTTGTAGAAATCGCAAAATCCATGAACTATAATTCATGCATTTTTTTTAGAGCAAATATATGACAATTGCGATAGCTCCTATAATACGTATTATAGATCAATTGTAAGTACACAATGCGAATCTATGGTCGATTCTACGTTATTTAACCTTTTAAAATGAGAAATGCATTTTTTGTAGAAATCGCAAAATCCATGAACTATAATTCATGCATTTTTTTTAGAGCAAATATATGACAATTGCGATAGCTCCTATAATACGTATTATAGATCAATTCTAAGTGCACAATGCGAATCTATGGTCGATTCTACGTTATTTAACCTTTTAAAATGAGAAATCCATTTTTTGTAGAAATCGCAAAAACCATGAACTATAATTCATGCATTTTTTTTAGAGCAAATATATGACAATTGCGATAGCTCCTATAATACGTATTATAGATCAATTCTAAGTGCACAATGCGAATCTATGGTCGATTCTACGTTATTTAACCTTTTAAAATGAGAAATCCATTTTTTGTAGAAATCGCAAAATCCATGAACTATAATTCATGCATTTTTTTTAGAGCAAATATATGACAATTGCGATAGCTCCTATAATACGTATTATAGATCAATTCTAAGTGCACAATGCGAATCTATGGTCGATTCTACGTTATTTAACCTTTTAAAATGAGAAATCCATTTTTTGTAGAAATCGCAAAATCCATGAACTATAATTCATGCATTTTTTTTAGAGCAAATATATGACAATTGCGATAGCTCCTATAATACGTATTATAGATCAATTCTAAGTGCACAATGCGAATCTATGGTCGATTCTACGTTATTTAAACTTTTATAATGAGAAATCCATTTTTTGTAGAAATCGCAAAATCCATGAACTATAATTCATGCATTTTTTTTAGAGCAAATATATGACAATTGCGATAGCTCCTATAATACGTATTATAGATCAATTCTAAGTGCACAATGCGAATCTATGGTCGATTCTACGTTATTTAACCTTTTAAAATGAGAAATCCATTTTTTGTAGAAATCGCAAAATCCATGAACTACAATTCATGCATTTTTTTTAGAGCAAATTTATGACAATTCAGATAGCTCCTATAATACGTATTATAGATCAATTCTAAGTGCACAATGCGAATCTATGGTCGATTCTACGTTATTCAACCTTTTAAAATGAGAAATCCATTTTTTGTAGAAATCGCAAAATCCATGAACTATAATTCATGCATTTTTTTTAGAGCAAATATATGACAATTGCGATAGCTCCTATAATACGTATTATAGATCAATTCTAAGTGCACAATGCGAATCTATGGTCGATTCTGCGTTATTTAACCTTTTAAAATGAGAAATCAATTTTTTGTAGAAATCGCAAAATCCATGAACTATAATTCATGCATTTTTTTTAGAGCAAATATATTACAATTGCGATAGCTCCTATAATACGTATTATAGATCAATTCTAAATGCACAATGCGAATCCATGGTCGATTCTACGTTATTTAACCTTTTAAAATGAGAAATCCATTTTTTGTAGAAATCGCAAAATCCATGAACTATAATTCATGCATTTTTTTTAGAGCAAATATATGACAATTGCGATAGCTCCTATAATACGTATTATAGATCTATTCTAAGTGCAAAATGCGAATCTATGGTCGATTCTACGTTATTTAACCTTTTAAAATGAGAAATCCATTTTTTGTAGAAATCGCAAAATCCATGAA
>JBAIZL010000009.1:50673036-50675536 GCA_036971475.1 Prosapia bicincta | reverse complement strand
AACCTAACCTAACCTAACCTATTTTTTTTTTTTTTTTTTTTTTTTTTTTTTTAACTTGGGAGCGGGTTTGAATTGCCCGAAGCACTGCTACCTTAAGGTATATTGTACTTACCTCCCTGATCTAGTCAAATAACCCCTTCCCTCTTACCAGGTTTAGGAGTTTCCTGACTAGAGTTTTACCTTCAGCATCCACCAAAGCCGTTCCATCACCAAAGAGGTTGAAGCGCCTCTCAGCAAGTACTCCACATCTGTAAATAATGTGTGTGGCAGTCTCCTGTTCCTGCCCGCACAATCTGCACACTGGTTCATCCTTGTAGATACCCATTTTATGCAAATGTTTCCTTAGTCCACAGTGTCCCGTGAGTAGTCCTGTGGCTATCCTTAATTCCTGCCTAGACAGATAGATGAGACTCTTCTGCAGCCCCAAGGAAGGTCTCCTAAGGGTTAGCTTACTGTGCCTCATCCCTTCGGCCCTGATCCAGTGCTCACAGTGTCTTTCAGCCATCCACCTTCGCACTGTCATCCTGACCATGGATTTGGAAATACCCACCGCAGGTTCCGGTCCAATCAGGGGAGTCGAGGACCCCTCCCTGGCCAGCGCATCTGCGGCTTCATTTCCAAGTATTCCCCTATGCCCTGGCACCCAACCAATCTTGACTTGATTGTGCCTTGCCAGAGCTTGTAGGTTAATTAGGCACTCCCTGACTATGGCCGAGGTGACCACGTGTCCGTTTAGTGCCTTAATTGCTGCCTGACTGTCGGAGAAAATAGCAATCCGGGCCCCATGTGTTTCCCTTCTCGCTATCTCTCCCAGACAGGCATTTATAGCATATACTTCGGCCTGAAAGACAGAGGTATGCCTCCCCAAGGAAAAAACTAGTTCTACCCTTGGGTTTTTACAATACACCCCCGCTCCAGTGCCGAAGTCCATCTTGGAGCCATCTGTGTACCAGATCTGAGCTCCCGATGTTAATGTCCCTGACCATTCCATCACAGTTTGGTGGACCTGGTCAGGTGCAAACATTCGAGTAATGTGGTCGCTGCCCATTTCCAAGACGGGTTCTTTGACCACGCACTCGATACTCATATGTCCCGAGACATCTGGGAGGTTAGCCCAGTTGCTCGAGTTGCGCAATCTCCATGCCGCTAGCCTCGCCTCTCCCCTAAGGACAAGCTCAAGGGGAGGGAGGTTAAGCATTACTTCCATTGCTGCACCTGGTGTAGTTGACATCGCTCCCAGTGTGCACAGACAGGCCAATCTCTGGATAGAGCTCAGTTTAGCTCTTGTCTGTGCCTGGTTGGCCTTTGTCCACCACACCAGAGCTCCATAGGTAATCATAGGTCTTATCACCCTCAGATACATCCAGTGCATCATTGATGGCTTCAGTCCCCATTTCTTACCCACCATTCTTCTCACAGTCATCAGTGCCCTTTTGGCCCTGTTAACTGTCCTCTCAAGATGTGGATTCCAGGTGAGTTTCCTGTCCAGAGTAACTCCCAGGTACTTCACCTCCCCCACAAACTCAAGGTATTCACCAAACAAGCGGGGCATCCTGGTCGTCAGATCTTTTCGCTGTCTGGTGAAGTTAATGAGAGCAGTCTTTTTTGGATTTACCCTAAGGTTCTCCTTTTTACACCACTCTTCAATCAGTCGTAGAGGATTTCTGATTACCTCAAGGACTGTATCAGGGAATCTGCCCAGGATCAGGACAACTATGTCGTCCGCATATCCTAGACAGAAGTACCCCTGTTCATTCAGGAGTTCAATAAGGTTGTCAACCACTAGGCACCACAACAGAGGAGAGAGAACCCCCCCCTGTGCACAGCCCAGACTTGTCTCCGCCCTTCTGACCTCCCCTGCCACCTCTACAGAAATGCTTCTGTTTGTTAACATGGAACTTATCCAACCACACGTGGTCGCATCCACTCCATGACGTCTTGCACCACTTACCATCGTCTCCACTGAGGGGTTATTGAAAGCCCCTTCAATGTCGAGGAAGGCACCTATGGCACAACCTTTCTTAGCGATCATTTGCTCAATCCTACCAACCACTTGATGGAGAGCTCCCTCGCAAGATTTCCCCGGTTGGTAAGCATACTGGTTCCAATGCAGTGGTTTGATAGCCAAAGCACCCCCCCTAATATGCCTATCAACCAGTTTTTCAAGTCCCTTGAGAACAAAGGACATGAGTGTGATAGGTCTGTATCCTTTCCCTTCCGATTGGTTACCGGTGGGCTTAGGTATAAAGACCACCTTACTAGATTTCCAGGCTGCCGGCACATGCCCTAGAGCAATGCTTAGCCTGTATAATTTAGTAAGTACCAGCACCAGCATATCCATTCCCTGCTGCAGCAGCACAGGATAGATCCCATCTGGACCTGGAGATTTGTAGGGTTTAAAAGTGCCAATAGCCCATCTTACCCTTTGTGGAGTTACTATCCTCCTTGCCACTTCCCAGTCCTCCCTCTTACCACGTCTTGTGGAGAGTTTGGTAACCGG
>JBAIZL010000009.1:50595536-50603036 GCA_036971475.1 Prosapia bicincta | reverse complement strand
TTATGATAAGTGTAAGGGTCACATTCTAGAATCCCTTTACTCGTCATAAAACTTCTTAATGTTTTTAACATCATATACTATTTTACAGAATACATTACACGATATTTTATAATTATTGACACAGTTGATTTGATTAATTGTACCAAATCAAGTTATTGTTCCTAATTTTGCTTCTTATCCCGTAAACATTTCCATTAAATATTTTTGGAATATCCGTAGAACATCCTATTGACTTTGTCCTGTTTTAAATACATTTAGGCTTTTTTGCCCTCTACTATTTTGGTACGTCCGGCTTATTTTGTTGCAAGGAAAGTTTTTATAAACTCGTTCCCCGCCCGTCCACCGGATATTTCCTTGCGGCCTTGTTTACAAACACAAGTGATTGCCCTTAACCTTGAGCCTTTGTTTACATTTGTTTGACTCGCCGGGTATTTCATTCAAACATCTGGATACTTTATTATAAATTATTTCAACCTAGACAATTCTGGTTTATTTAAAAGTACAGCGGTTATTTATTTGTACTGCCTTTCTTAATAGTATTTAGTTTTAAAATATTTTTTACTCATTCATAAAACTTTTTAATATCTTTTATGTCATAGATGCCTCGGATTTTATCTGTAACCATGTTTGCAATTTGGTAGGTTTTTCGACCCATTTTCCTTTTAATTTTATAAGGACCTTGGTACCTTAACAGCAGTTTTTCTGTCTCATTCTTAGACACATCTGATCTATTGTGCCTAGTGATTAGGACTAAATCGCCCGGTTGAAACGACGTTTCTCGGCAGTTTATATTTTTCATAGCAGCCCGTCTTTCTCCCACTGTCCTTATACGATCGAATACATTTTGTAAGGTTTCTCTTTGTGTCGCTTGTTCCGCATTTCTACAATCATCTGGCAGAAATCTCTCCCATATATATATCGGTACTTCCCCATGGTGTACCTGGATAGGTGAATATCCAGTTACTTCATGGGGAGTTATGTTAATTACCTGTTCCATATATGGCAGATATCTCATCCATGATGACTGCGCTTCATGACAATAGGTCCTAAGAATCCTGCCCAGATCTCGGTTTATCCTCTCGGCATGGTTTACCTGTGGATGCCTGACCGGAATTAATGTATGCTCAACACTGTTGTCGCGCATCCATAAATTCCATTGTCGGGACGTAAAAGCCGATCCGAAATCTGAGAGTATTCGCCTAGGCTTCCCTATTGTCTGAAAATAATGCGACAGTTTGGCGATTGTACTCGTCGTATTTGGGCGCTTAACTGCATATAATTTTACTAATTTCGAGAATACGTCTACAACCACTAAAATGTGTCTTGCACCTCCTGTGCTCCGGGGCAAAGGTCCTAAAAAATCGACAGCAACAATCTCTCCCGGCTGTTGTGTTAAAATGGGTTTAGTCCTTGCTTGCAAATATCGATTTGTTACTTTTGCAAACTGGCAGATTCGACATTTCCGAATGACATCTATGACTTGTTTATGTATATTTTTAATGTAAACATGTTTGTTTATCATTTTGACAATTTTATTTCTACCTAAATGTGCATATTGTTTGTGTACATGCTCTATAAATGGAACGATATTTTGCTTTGGCATCACAACCTTCGTTCTATTGTTTACAATTTTACATAATATATTGTTACATATTTTATAATAATTAAACTGATTTATGTGATTTATTATATGAGAAAGTTCAGGTTCTTGCTCCTGGACTTGTCTCATTTCTTTAAACATCTTTTGTATTATTGTAGGGCATTCTACCTTAATTTGTCCTATTTTAACTATATTTAAACCCTTTTGCCCGCTATTATTTCCTGTATTACCTTGATACATCCGACTTATGGTGTCGCAAGGAACGTTTTCTTTACCTGGACAGTGTCTCATTTTTGGCTGATATTCCTGTATCGCGAGAATCCACCTAGTTATGCGTGCATTGGTATAGTTGCATGAATAGAGAAACTTTAGTGCTTTGTTGTCTGTAATGATAGTTAATGGGGCCCCTACTATCAATGGCCGAAACTTCTTTAGGCCATGCACTATTGCCAAAAGCTCCTTTTCGCACACTGTATACCCTAATTCCGCGTGTTTCAGTGTTCTCGATACGAATCCAATTACTTGTAACCTGCCCTGTTGGTCTTCCTGGTACAGCTGACTTGCTATAGCGTTATCGCTCGCATCAGTTTGTAAAAACGTTCCCCGACCTTCCACCGGATGTGTCAAAGTAACTGCTTCCACAAACAGGTTTTTTACATTTCTAAATGCATCTTGCATTTCTATATCCCAAACCCAGGGTTGTCCCTTTCTTAATAGCTTCAACAGGGGTGAAGTTTCTCGGGCGTATTGACTTGTGAATCGCGAATAATAATTCACAAATCCTAAGAATGATTGTAGTTGTTTCTTATTCTTAGGACTAGGAAAATCGCGAATCGCTTGGAGCTTATCTGGGTCAGTTTTTACCCCTTTCTGGTCAAAAATGTACCCTAAAAACTTCACTTCCTGTTGGCAGAACAATGTCTTATTGGGATTTATTGTTAAATTTCCCTCCCTGAATTTGGAAAATATTATACGCAAGTGCTCGAGGTGTTCTTCAAATGTCTCCGATAGACATAACAAGTCGTCAACATAGGCTAATATGTTGTCGCTTAACTCCACGCCAAGTGTTAAATCGACTGTTCTTACTAGGGCCGCTAGAGAATTCTGTAACCCGAATGGAACGACCTTAAAATTGTACACCTTATTGTCGAATAAGAAGCCGGTATATTTCTTGGAATCGTGTGTCAATGGCACTTGCCAAAAACTTGATGTCATATCAATTTTTGTAATATACCGTTTATTCCTTCCTTTTCTTAGGATGTCGTCTATACTAGGTGCACTCTCATAATCGGGTACAGTTATCTCGTTTAACTTCCTAGCGTCTAAACAAAGTCGAACAGTATTGTCTGATTTTATGACAACAACCATAGGATTAACATACGGCGTCCTTGACCTCTCAATTATGTCATATCGGAGCATTTTGTCGATTTCTTCCTGAACCTGTTTACGGAAGTTCATTGGAATAGGATAGTTCCTGTTCACAAAAGTTGTGCCTTCCTTAATTTTGAGCGCATGTTTATATTTATTGGATCTACCTGGTTTTTCATTAAACACGTCTGAATAATTGTTTATCAATTCTTGTAACTTCAACATTTCTTGTTTGTTTAATATGCAATGATTATTTGTATTTTCCAACTTAATCGTATTTATTTTTAGATATGTTTTACGCGTTCTGGTTTTCTTTCGGCGTTTTGTGTTACGCCATTGTGCGTAATTCCTGTATTTTATTTTTGTTTTTGATTTATTTTTACTTGGTTTAATTTGATAATTTTTATACTGGTGAGATTTACTTTTAAATTTATTTTTAGCAAACAATTTGGACTTCGTTTTCAAGCAAGATTGGTTAGAATTAAAGTGCTTTGGAATTCTTGTTAAGTCTAACGGATTTGTTTCCCGACAATTAGGTCTTTCCCTAACTTGTTGGAATTTTATTTGTTTCGGCTTGTAGCCATTTTTATTTAATTCATTGAATCCTCCCTCGTCATTAATTAATTCGTTTGTTGTAGGCTTGGTTAACCCATTCTTTGCTTTGTTTAAGCCCGTTAGCTTACTTGATTCCGCTCTTTCACAGTTTAATAATTCACTCTTCCTCGAATTTTCGCACAACTTGTTATTTAAATTTTTGGTAATCTCGTTCGTATCTTTATTCGTTGACAATTGTTTTAATTTTATTTTCTGTTCCCCGCTTGTATCGGTGGAACATTTTACATTTTTAGTCATATTTTTGTTCCGTGTTTGTTTATTTTTTAGTTTGTCATCGCCTAACTCGCACAAGGACCCATCTTCCTGATCCTTGCCCGTGAACAGCCCCTTCTGCACGCTATTCACTATCGGGCACTCCAATGTCGGCTCTACAGGTGTTAATTTGCCGTCGTTAATTTGCCCGTCTATATAAGACGGATCTATTATATTTATTTCCTGTTCCCCGCTTGTAACGTCGGAACATATTACATTTTTGTTAGTATTTTTGTTTGTTATTTTATTAATTTTATTACATCCTATCTCTTGTTTTATATTATTTTTATTATTATTCGATACAAGAAACTCCTGGTGCAGCAGATATCCATCAATTTCATACGTCATGAACGATCTCTCCATGTTTATCCGGGCTTTTAACGCACACAAAGTATTTGCTCCCAAGATGAGGTCAACCCGTAGATTGTCCACAATCAAGAAAACAAATTCCTTTGTGTGTCCGTTTAATGTTAGAGGTAGCATTGTTTGTAATTTGACCCGTTTACAGGTTGACCCTAATGCTGTGACTATCGCTACATTAGCTATAGGTAGCTCATAGAATAAATTCCCGCTTTGTTTTAGGGCTATGTATTTTTCTGTTTTAATCACAGACATTTGGGCACCTGTATCAACTTGTGCAATTAACTTATGGTCTTTAATTTCGCACTCTATCACTGGACACTGGTCTATATTCTCCAGTTTTATAACCGAGTCAATTCTTTCCTCTAACAAATCGTCCCTAATAGACATGGAAAAACCGCCTAGCCTGATCTTATTATGATGGTATACCGGCTTTTCCTTCGGTCTCTCGCTCTGAATTATTTTTGGTTTCTTATTGCTTCGGATCTCTAACCTGGTTAACTTATCTCCCTGATTGTTGCCAGAGATCCCTATATTTAGTTTTTTGGCTTGTGGTCGCTTAGTCCGGGGATAGGCGATTTAGGATAAGGGTTTTTAGGATACTTGGTCTCTTGGTATTTTGCGGTATCACCATGGGACCTTGGGTTAGGGTTAGGTTGTTGGTTTGGAGCAACCTGCCTCTGTTGACTTCTTTGAGCGATCCCATTACCATTGCCGTTGTCAGTAACGCTGTCTAGCTGTTGTAGGAAAACTATCGCTTGTTTGATGTTACTTGTGGGGTTTCCCACACTAGCTAGCTGAACGTTACTCCCGAAATGTTTCATTAACATGAAAATTAGATGGTTCTCTGGGATTATCGGGTCTAAGTTTTTCGCCCTGTTTACCATCATAATAAAATACTCTGCCATAGAGTATGGTCCATTATTATGGTAGCGCCCTTGATTTATCTGTCTGCGTACCCTATCCTGCTGGCGATAACTCCAGAAATGCTCCGTGAATTCCTGCCTGAATTCAGAATAAGTTTCTGTATTGTTTTTTATGGCTTTCCACCATGCATCCGCTGCCCCTTTCAAATATCGCTCTACAATTCTTAATTTTGCAGTCTCGTCCATAGTATTGTCTATTTCAGAAAATAGATCTTCTATTTCCCCTAGGAATGTCATTGGATCTTCCTTGTCATTCCCCCAGAACTCAATCCTACGGTACGTAGCCTCCCCGTTCCTGTCTATTACCCTTGGTAAGCAAACTTGTGTTACTATTCCCGCCCCAGCGGTTTGCTTTACCTTTGCAACTTGTTGCTTTACCGATTTAATGTCCTCTTGGATATCCTGTACTTTCTCGTTTAATTTTGCCGTTTTTGTTTCCGTTTTAGTTTTTAATCTCTCAATTTCTGTCTCATTTCGCTTAACTTTTCATATATATGACTTGTCTTAGTATCATTTTCTTTTTGATAGTCTTCGAATTTTCCCTGGAAAGCCTCCCATAAATGTCGTCTTTCCATTTTCTCTTCCTCCCTCCATTGTTTTTCTCTGTCCTCTCTCTCCTTCTCCTTTTGTTTTTCTCTGTCTTCTCTCTCCTTCTCCTTTTGTTTTTCTCTGTCTTCTCTCTCCTTCTCTCTCTGTTTTGCTTCCTCCCACTCTTTCTCTCTCAATTGTTTCTCTTCCTCTCTCCATTGTTTTTCTTTGTCCTCTCTCTCCTTCGCCCTTTGTTCTGCTTCCTCTCTCAATCGTTTTTCTTTTTCATCTCTCTGCTTCTCCCTTTGTTCTGCTTCCGCCTTCTCTTTCTCTCTCACTTGTTTCTCCTCCTCTCTCAATCGTTTCGCTTCCGCCTTCTCTTTCTCTCGCTCTTCTTTGTCTTTTTCCTCCTTTGCCTTGAAATAGGCCATCAATTTATCTATCTCGGGTTTTGACATTTTGATTTACTATTTAATATTCAATTATTTATTTAAGTACTTATTCCTTTCTTTTCGATTTGGTTTAGGCCAGATGGTTCCTACCCGCTCTTTCGACTACATCTTTATTCAAATTTATTTATTTATTTATTTTATTTTTACGCTCTTGGATTTGTTCAATTTATATTATTATTTAAAAATTTAATTACATTATTTAAAACATTCTGACTTCATTTATTTAAACTATCTCGATCCATTTCTATTATTTAATTATTCAATTTTGATAAAGGGAACCTGTTCAAAGTCCCTACCGTCCGGGCGCCAATTCTGCAACGTCCCCTCCACCTCATCACTCTACCGTCCCTGGCACCGCAGCACTACGCGGTCGTTTTGTTTGCGTTGTTAAATCCTTTCTTGCAGAATACTAAAATTTAATTGTTTACAAGAAAACATATTTATAAACAACCAAACCTCTGCCTATCACCCTGCTGGTAAAACCGTGCTAAACTCCCAGAGTTAAGTGTATGTTTCCTGCTCGTAGGGCCAAACCCACAACAAGCCTATTCCCGCTGACTACTATTTAAAATTCATATAAACCCTCCTAAATAAGTTTATCAACTGTGTATGGTCTCAGTATAGTCACACATGTCAAATTAATAGTCAGCTGGAAAGAAACACATTTAGCATAATACACATAAAAAACACAGAGTCTTACCACCTGATGATGATCTGCAGAAACAGCAAGGGAACGTGCAAAATATGATTGTGTTTAAAAATACCTATTTTAAAAGGCTCCTGTGTCCTCTTAAACACAATCTGCCAGTAGATAAATCTCTGGACTTTTATTACAAAAAACCAACTAATCTTTAGACTAGCTCATGAAATTAGTAGAGCGAAACTCTTTAAAATATTAGGCTTTATCTATTGCCATTTAATGAAATTTAATTAAATTCGTTTACTGATTTGATAATCATTTTTATATTAGTTGGAAAAAGCTAAACAGTTTTTATTGGTTATTTGACACAGGATGGAATGCAAATAATCTTGATTTTTATGACATATTTAACTCTATTTATTGAAATAAAAAAGAAAATTTATCCTTCAAAAGATTACACAATTATATTAGCAAAACAATTCACTGAGTTACTTCTCGTTTCTTATGCTTTGAAAAATTATACTTTGCATATAGATTAATAACATAGACATAACATAAAATCATTTTCAAAATTACACATAACAATATTTTATCTCCTATATGGAATTGGTAAATTCATATTTTGTAACCTTTAATTTTTTAAATTTATAATATTCGAGAATTTCTCATTTTCTTTAAATAAACGGCTTATGGCCAAAAACCTTTTGTAATTTTAATATTCATTATTTTAAATCTTCTGAGCACATAAATTCATTTACT
>JBAIZL010000009.1:50570536-50578036 GCA_036971475.1 Prosapia bicincta | reverse complement strand
GTTGCAATTTCCCCGTTTGAGAGGTTAAAAATGTTTTACTTTGTTAAAATGTTTTTTACCAATTCCTTATCTTATTATTACTTAAACTATCTTATTCTATTACAAAATTTTCTTATTATTATTCTCTTGTTTCTTGAGAAGTTTTCACCCTGAAACACTTCAAACACAAGTCAATTAGCAATTTATTAGTCACTTTTGTTTACACTAACTTTTATTTTGTCAAATTACACATCATTCACCACACTAATGGCTGTCATTTCCTTTATATATTTACCACGTCAATTTCATTTTATACTAGTTATGGCTTTAAAAACAATGACTTGCAATTAAAAACCTAACTAATCTTACAGTACTATTTTTTAAACATATTCCATTCATATCTTAAGTATTACGTATTATTGTGTCAGCTGTGGAAGTACAGTTTATCAAGTTTAATTTGTTTATTTTCCGATAAACCTTCCGTAGCGGCCAACTATTGCGTGGATTCCACATTCCAAACTACCTGACAAGGTCAATGAGCTGGCTTGTAAACATTCTAATACAACAATTCTACTTATCATATTAAACGGAACGAAACTTGCCTTTTAAATTCTCTATCTTTAGATTGTACAGTTAATAAGACTGGCTTGTGTCCAGATTATCGAAGTCCACTTGATAAATCTTGATTGCTTCTGATTTTAATGCAAAGTTTCTATTGTTGCGACCTCGATCGTTAGTACACAAGTTTTCTTGTTCTATATTGTACAGTGATAGTCTGATCTAACGACCCACTATTTCATGCACACAAATTTCTTGTTTGATTTTGCAAAAGTCTGTCCGCGTATTTGTTGTACAAATCATTAAGATTCGCCTGCTATCTCTCTGATTGTTGCTTGATTTAACCCGCTTGTTTGATTTAAGCAGTGGATGTAGCTCGCCAATGTTTGCTCAATATACACAAAGACTTCCTGAATAATACTTTTGTAATGTTGGTTTAGCTATTAAATAGTTTGTTTTAGATTTTAAACATTTGTCCTTTTACAAATAAGTAGCTAATCTGAAAGTCTAGATTTAACTACTGCTTATTCTTGTTTTTACTTTAAATCAGTTTATGAATCTTTCTGACAATTTAATTCCTGCCTAACTTAGCTTATCGCTCGCGTACTGGTTCTATTACTGAACAACATTCTAATTTGGCATTTCCGTATTTTTATGGTTATGATAAGTGTAAGGGTCACATTCTAGAATCCCTTTACTCGTCATAAAACTTCTTAATGTTTTTAACATCATATACTATTTTACAGAATACATTACACGATATTTTATAATTATTGACACAGTTGATTTGATTAATTGTACCAAATCAAGTTATTGTTCCTAATTTTGCTTCTTATCCCGTAAACATTTCCATTAAATATTTTTGGAATATCCGTAGAACATCCTATTGACTTTGTCCTGTTTTAAATACATTTAGGCTTTTTTGCCCTCTACTATTTTGGTACGTCCGGCTTATTTTGTTGCAAGGAAAGTTTTTATAAACTCGTTCCCCGCCCGTCCACCGGATATTTCCTTGCGGCCTTGTTTACAAACACAAGTGATTGCCCTTAACCTTGAGCCTTTGTTTACATTTGTTTGACTCGCCGGGTATTTCATTCAAACATCTGGATACTTTATTATAAATTATTTCAACCTAGACAATTCTGGTTTATTTAAAAGTACAGCGGTTATTTATTTGTACTGCCTTTCTTAATAGTATTTAGTTTTAAAATATTTTTTACTCATTCATAAAACTTTTTAATATCTTTTATGTCATAGATGCCTCGGATTT
Organism: Prosapia bicincta; assembly: GCA_036971475.1. Classification (NCBI taxonomy): domain Eukaryota; kingdom Metazoa; phylum Arthropoda; class Insecta; order Hemiptera; family Cercopidae; genus Prosapia; species Prosapia bicincta. The sequence continues at coordinate 50,576,229 of JBAIZL010000009.1, read as the reverse complement.
TATCTGTAACCATGTTTGCAATTTGGTAGGTTTTTCGACCCATTTTCCTTTTAATTTTATAAGGACCTTGGTACCTTAACAGCAGTTTTTCTGTCTCATTCTTAGACACATCTGATCTATTGTGCCTAGTGATTAGGACTAAATCGCCCGGTTGAAACGACGTTTCTCGGCAGTTTATATTTTTCATAGCAGCCCGTCTTTCTCCCACTGTCCTTATACGATCGAATACATTTTGTAAGGTTTCTCTTTGTGTCGCTTGTTCCGCATTTCTACAATCATCTGGCAGAAATCTCTCCCATATATATATCGGTACTTCCCCATGGTGTACCTGGATAGGTGAATATCCAGTTACTTCATGGGGAGTTATGTTAATTACCTGTTCCATATATGGCAGATATCTCATCCATGATGACTGCGCTTCATGACAATAGGTCCTAAGAATCCTGCCCAGATCTCGGTTTATCCTCTCGGCATGGTTTACCTGTGGATGCCTGACCGGAATTAATGTATGCTCAACACTGTTGTCGCGCATCCATAAATTCCATTGTCGGGACGTAAAAGCCGATCCGAAATCTGAGAGTATTCGCCTAGGCTTCCCTATTGTCTGAAAATAATGCGACAGTTTGGCGATTGTACTCGTCGTATTTGGGCGCTTAACTGCATATAATTTTACTAATTTCGAGAATACGTCTACAACCACTAAAATGTGTCTTGCACCTCCTGTGCTCCGGGGCAAAGGTCCTAAAAAATCGACAGCAACAATCTCTCCCGGCTGTTGTGTTAAAATGGGTTTAGTCCTTGCTTGCAAATATCGATTTGTTACTTTTGCAAACTGGCAGATTCGACATTTCCGAATGACATCTATGACTTGTTTATGTATATTTTTAATGTAAACATGTTTGTTTATCATTTTGACAATTTTATTTCTACCTAAATGTGCATATTGTTTGTGTACATGCTCTATAAATGGAACGATATTTTGCTTTGGCATCACAACCTTCGTTCTATTGTTTACAATTTTACATAATATATTGTTACATATTTTATAATAATTAAACTGATTTATGTGATTTATTATATGAGAAAGTTCAGGTTCTTGCTCCTGGACTTGTCTCATTTCTTTAAACATCTTTTGTATTATTGTAGGGCATTCTACCTTAATTTGTCCTATTTTAACTATATTTAAACCCTTTTGCCCGCTATTATTTCCTGTATTACCTTGATACATCCGACTTATGGTGTCGCAAGGAACGTTTTCTTTACCTGGACAGTGTCTCATTTTTGGCTGATATTCCTGTATCGCGAGAATCCACCTAGTTATGCGTGCATTGGTATAGTTGCATGAATAGAGAAACTTTAGTGCTTTGTTGTCTGTAATGATAGTTAATGGGGCCCCTACTATCAATGGCCGAAACTTCTTTAGGCCATGCACTATTGCCAAAAGCTCCTTTTCGCACACTGTATACCCTAATTCCGCGTGTTTCAGTGTTCTCGATACGAATCCAATTACTTGTAACCTGCCCTGTTGGTCTTCCTGGTACAGCTGACTTGCTATAGCGTTATCGCTCGCATCAGTTTGTAAAAACGTTCCCCGACCTTCCACCGGATGTGTCAAAGTAACTGCTTCCACAAACAGGTTTTTTACATTTCTAAATGCATCTTGCATTTCTATATCCCAAACCCAGGGTTGTCCCTTTCTTAATAGCTTCAACAGGGGTGAAGTTTCTCGGGCGTATTGACTTGTGAATCGCGAATAATAATTCACAAATCCTAAGAATGATTGTAGTTGTTTCTTATTCTTAGGACTAGGAAAATCGCGAATCGCTTGGAGCTTATCTGGGTCAGTTTTTACCCCTTTCTGGTCAAAAATGTACCCTAAAAACTTCACTTCCTGTTGGCAGAACAATGTCTTATTGGGATTTATTGTTAAATTTCCCTCCCTGAATTTGGAAAATATTATACGCAAGTGCTCGAGGTGTTCTTCAAATGTCTCCGATAGACATAACAAGTCGTCAACATAGGCTAATATGTTGTCGCTTAACTCCACGCCAAGTGTTAAATCGACTGTTCTTACTAGGGCCGCTAGAGAATTCTGTAACCCGAATGGAACGACCTTAAAATTGTACACCTTATTGTCGAATAAGAAGCCGGTATATTTCTTGGAATCGTGTGTCAATGGCACTTGCCAAAAACTTGATGTCATATCAATTTTTGTAATATACCGTTTATTCCTTCCTTTTCTTAGGATGTCGTCTATACTAGGTGCACTCTCATAATCGGGTACAGTTATCTCGTTTAACTTCCTAGCGTCTAAACAAAGTCGAACAGTATTGTCTGATTTTATGACAACAACCATAGGATTAACATACGGCGTCCTTGACCTCTCAATTATGTCATATCGGAGCATTTTGTCGATTTCTTCCTGAACCTGTTTACGGAAGTTCATTGGAATAGGATAGTTCCTGTTCACAAAAGTTGTGCCTTCCTTAATTTTGAGCGCATGTTTATATTTATTGGATCTACCTGGTTTTTCATTAAACACGTCTGAATAATTGTTTATCAATTCTTGTAACTTCAACATTTCTTGTTTGTTTAATATGCAATGATTATTTGTATTTTCCAACTTAATCGTATTTATTTTTAGATATGTTTTACGCGTTCTGGTTTTCTTTCGGCGTTTTGTGTTACGCCATTGTGCGTAATTCCTGTATTTTATTTTTGTTTTTGATTTATTTTTACTTGGTTTAATTTGATAATTTTTATACTGGTGAGATTTACTTTTAAATTTATTTTTAGCAAACAATTTGGACTTCGTTTTCAAGCAAGATTGGTTAGAATTAAAGTGCTTTGGAATTCTTGTTAAGTCTAACGGATTTGTTTCCCGACAATTAGGTCTTTCCCTAACTTGTTGGAATTTTATTTGTTTCGGCTTGTAGCCATTTTTATTTAATTCATTGAATCCTCCCTCGTCATTAATTAATTCGTTTGTTGTAGGCTTGGTTAACCCATTCTTTGCTTTGTTTAAGCCCGTTAGCTTACTTGATTCCGCTCTTTCACAGTTTAATAATTCACTCTTCCTCGAATTTTCGCACAACTTGTTATTTAAATTTTTGGTAATCTCGTTCGTATCTTTATTCGTTGACAATTGTTTTAATTTTATTTTCTGTTCCCCGCTTGTATCGGTGGAACATTTTACATTTTTAGTCATATTTTTGTTCCGTGTTTGTTTATTTTTTAGTTTGTCATCGCCTAACTCGCACAAGGACCCATCTTCCTGATCCTTGCCCGTGAACAGCCCCTTCTGCACGCTATTCACTATCGGGCACTCCAATGTCGGCTCTACAGGTGTTAATTTGCCGTCGTTAATTTGCCCGTCTATATAAGACGGATCTATTATATTTATTTCCTGTTCCCCGCTTGTAACGTCGGAACATATTACATTTTTGTTAGTATTTTTGTTTGTTATTTTATTAATTTTATTACATCCTATCTCTTGTTTTATATTATTTTTATTATTATTCGATACAAGAAACTCCTGGTGCAGCAGATATCCATCAATTTCATACGTCATGAACGATCTCTCCATGTTTATCCGGGCTTTTAACGCACACAAAGTATTTGCTCCCAAGATGAGGTCAACCCGTAGATTGTCCACAATCAAGAAAACAAATTCCTTTGTGTGTCCGTTTAATGTTAGAGGTAGCATTGTTTGTAATTTGACCCGTTTACAGGTTGACCCTAATGCTGTGACTATCGCTACATTAGCTATAGGTAGCTCATAGAATAAATTCCCGCTTTGTTTTAGGGCTATGTATTTTTCTGTTTTAATCACAGACATTTGGGCACCTGTATCAACTTGTGCAATTAACTTATGGTCTTTAATTTCGCACTCTATCACTGGACACTGGTCTATATTCTCCAGTTTTATAACCGAGTCAATTCTTTCCTCTAACAAATCGTCCCTAATAGACATGGAAAAACCGCCTAGCCTGATCTTATTATGATGGTAAACCGGCTTTTCCTTCGGTCTCTCGCTCTGAATTATTTTTGGTTTCTTATTGCTTCGGATCTCTAACCTGGTTAACTTATCTCCCTGATTGTTGCCAGAGATCCCTATATTTAGTTTTTTGGCTTGTGGTCGCTTAGTCCGGGGATAGGCGATTTAGGATGAGGGTTTTTAGGATACTTGGTCTCTTGGTATTTTGCGGTATCACCATGGGACCTTGGGTTAGGGTTAGGTTGTTGGTTTGGAGCAACCTGCCTCTGTTGACTTCTTTGAGCGATCCCATTACCATTGCCGTTGTCAGTAACGCTGTCTAGCTGTTGTAGGAAAACTATCGCTTGTTTGATGTTACTTGTGGGGTTTCCCACACTAGCTAGCTGAACGTTACTCCCGAAATGTTTCATTAACATGAAAATTAGATGGTTCTCTGGGATTATCGGGTCTAAGTTTTTCGCCCTGTTTACCATCATAATAAAATACTCTGCCATAGAGTATGGTCCATTATTATGGTAGCGCCCTTGATTTATCTGTCTGCGTACCCTATCCTGCTGGCGATAACTCCAGAAATGCTCCGTGAATTCCTGCCTGAATTCAGAATAAGTTTCTGTATTGTTTTTTATGGCTTTCCACCATGCATCCGCTGCCCCTTTCAAATATCGCTCTACAATTCTTAATTTTGCAGTCTCGTCCATAGTATTGTCTATTTCAGAAAATAGATCTTCTATTTCCCCTAGGAATGTCATTGGATCTTCCTTGTCATTCCCCCAGAACTCAATCCTACGGTACGTAGCCTCCCCGTTCCTGTCTATTACCCTTGGTAAGCAAACTTGTGTTACTATTCCCGCCCCAGCGGTTTGCTTTACCTTTGCAACTTGTTGCTTTACCGATTTAATGTCCTCTTGGATATCCTGTACTTTCTCGTTTAATTTTGCCGTTTTTGTTTCCGTTTTAGTTTTTAATCTCTCAATTTCTGTCTCATTTCGCTTAACTTTTCATATATATGACTTGTCTTAGTATCATTTTCTTTTTGATAGTCTTCGAATTTTCCCTGGAAAGCCTCCCATAAATGTCGTCTTTCCATTTTCTCTTCCTCCCTCCATTGTTTTTCTCTGTCCTCTCTCTCCTTCTCCTTTTGTTTTTCTCTGTCTTCTCTCTCCTTCTCCTTTTGTTTTTCTCTGTCTTCTCTCTCCTTCTCTCTCTGTTTTGCTTCCTCCCACTCTTTCTCTCTCAATTGTTTCTCTTCCTCTCTCCATTGTTTTTCTTTGTCCTCTCTCTCCTTCGCCCTTTGTTCTGCTTCCTCTCTCAATCGTTTTTCTTTTTCATCTCTCTGCTTCTCCCTTTGTTCTGCTTCCGCCTTCTCTTTCTCTCTCACTTGTTTCTCCTCCTCTCTCAATCGTTTCGCTTCCGCCTTCTCTTTCTCTCGCTCTTCTTTGTCTTTTTCCTCCTTTGCCTTGAAATAGGCCATCAATTTATCTATCTCGGGTTTTGACATTTTGATTTACTATTTAATATTCAATTATTTATTTAAGTACTTATTCCTTTCTTTTCGATTTGGTTTAGGCCAGATGGTTCCTACCCGCTCTTTCGACTACATCTTTATTCAAATTTATTTATTTATTTATTTTATTTTTACGCTCTTGGATTTGTTCAATTTATATTATTATTTAAAAATTTAATTACATTATTTAAA
>JBAIZL010000009.1:50395536-50530536 GCA_036971475.1 Prosapia bicincta | reverse complement strand
ATTTATGCTTTTTAAATGAGAAATCCATTTTTTGTAGAAATCGCAAAATCCATGAACTATAATTCATGCATTTTTTTTAGAGCAAATATATGAAAATTGCCATAGCTCCTATAATACTTATTATAGAACAATTCTAAGTGCACAATGCGAATCTATGGTCGATTCTACGTTATTTATGCTTTTTAAATGAGAAATCCATTTTTTGTAGAAATCGCAAAATCCATGAACTATAATTCATGCTTTTTTTTAGAGCAAATATATGAAAATTGCCATAGCTCCTATAATACTTATTATAGATCAATTCTAAGTGCACAATGCGAATCTATGGTCGATTCTACGTTATTTATGCTTTTTAAATGAGAAATCCATTTTTTGTAGAAATCGCAAAATCCATGAACTATAATTCTTGCATTTTTTTTAGAGCAAATATATGAAAATTGCCATAGCTCCTATAATACTTATTATAGATCAATTCTAAGTGCACAATGCGAATCTATGGTCAATTCTACGTTATTTATGCTTTTTAAATGAGAAATCCATTTTTTGTAGAAATCGCAAAATCCATGAACTATTCATGCATTTTTTTTAGAGCAAATATATGAAAATTGCCATAGCTCCTATAATACTTATTATAGATCAATTCTAAGTGCACAATGCGAATCTATGGTCGATTCTACGTTATTTATGCTTTTTAAATGAGAAATCCATTTTTTGTAGAAATCGCAAAATCCATGAACTATAATTCATGCATTTTTTTTAGAGCAAATATATGAAAATTGCCATAGCTCCTATAATACTTATTATAGATCAATTCTAAGTGCACAATGCGAATCTATGGTCGATTCTACGTTATTTATGCTTTTTAAATGAGAAATCCATTTTTTGTAGAAATCGCAAAATCCATGAACTATAATTCATGCATTTTTTTTAGAGCAAATATATGAAAATTGCCATAGCTCCTATAATACTTATTATAGATCAATTCTAAGTGCACAATGCGAATCTATGGTCGATTCTGCGTTATTTATGCTTTTTAAATGAGAAATCCATATTTTGTAGAAATCGCAAAATACATGAACTATAATTCATGCGTTTTTTTTAGAGCAAATATATGAAAATTGCCATAGCTCCTATAATACTTACTATAGATCAATTCTAAGTGCACAATGCGAATCTATGGTCGATTCTACGTTATTTATGCTTTTTAAATGAGAAATCCATTTTTTGTAGAAATCGCAAAATCCATGAACTATAATTCATGCATTTTTTTTAGAGCAAATATATGAAAATTGCCATAGTTCCTATAATACTTATTATAGATCAATTCTAAGTGCACAATGCGAATCTATGGTCGATTCTTCGTTATTTATGCTTTTTAAATGAGAAATCCATTATTTGTAGAAATCGCAAAATCCATGAACTATAATTCATGCATTTTTTTTAGAGCAAATATATGAAAATTGCCATAGCTCCTATAATACTTATTATAGATCAATTCTAAGTGCACAATGCGAATCTATGGTCGATTCTGCCTTATTTATGCTTTTTAAATGAGAAATCCATTTTTTGTAGAAATCGCAAAATCCATGAACTATAATTCATGCATTTGTTTTAGAGCAAATATATGAAAATTGCCATAGCTCCTATAATACTTATTATAGATCAATTCTAAGTGCACAATGCGAATCTATGGTCGATTCTACGTTATTTATGCTTTTTAAATGAGAAATCCATTTTTTGTAGAAATCGCAAAATCCATGAACTATAATTCATGCATTTTTTTTAGAGCAAATATATGAAAATTGCCATAGCTCCTATAATACTTATTATAGATCAATTCTAAGTGCACAATGCGAATCTATGGTCGATTCTACGTTATTTATGCTTTTTAAATGAGAAATCCATTTTTTGTAGAAATCGCAAAATCCATGAACTATAATTCATGCTTTTTTTTAGAGCAAATATATGAAAATTGCCATAGCTCCTATAATACTTATTATAGATCAATTCTAAGTGCACAATGCGAATCTATGGTCGATTCTACGTTATTTATGCTTTTTAAATGAGAAATCCATTTTTTGTAGAAATCGCAAAATCCATGAACTATCATTCATGCATTTTTTTTAGAGCAAATATATGAAAATTGCCATAGCTCCTATAATACTTATTATAGATCAATTCTAAGTACACAATGCGAATCTATGGTCGATTCTGCGTCATTTATGCTTTTTAAATGAGAAATCCATTTTTTGTAGAAATCGCAAAATCCATGAACTATAATTCATGCTTTTTTTTAGAGCAAATATATGAAAATTGCCATAGCTCCTATAATACTTATTATAGATCAATTCTAAGTGCACAATGCGAATCTATGGTTGATTCTACGTTATTTATGCTTTTTAAATGAGAAATCCATTTTTTGTAGAAATCGCAAAATCCATGAACTATCATTCATGCATTTTTTTTAGAGCAAATATATGAAAATTGCCATAGCTCCTATAATACTTATTATAGATCAATTCTAAGTGCACAATGCGAATCTATGGTCGATTCTGCGTTATTTATGCTTTTTAAATGAGAAATCCATATTTTGTAGAAATCGCAAAATACATGAACTATAATTCATGCGTTTTTTTTAGAGAAAATATATGAAAATTGCCATAGCTCCTATAATACTTACTATAGATCAATTCTAAGTGCACAATGCGAATCTATGGTCGATTCTACGTTATTTATGCTTTTTAAATGAGAAATCCATTTTTTGTAGAAATCGCAAAATCCATGAACTATAATTCATGCATTTTTTTTAGAGCAAATATATGAAAATTGCCATAGCTCCTATAATACTTATTATAGATCAATTCTAAGTGCACAATGCGAATCTATGGTCGATTCTACGTTATTTATGCTTTTTAAATGAGAAATCCATTTTTTGTAGAAATCGCAAAATCCATGAACTATAATTCATGCATTTTTTTTAGAGCAAATATATGAAAATTGCCATAGCTCCTATAATACTTATTATAGATCAATTCTAAGTGCACAATGCGAATCTATGGTCGATTCTACGTTATTTATGCTTTTTAAATGAGAAATCCATTTTTTGTAGAAATCGCAAAATCCATGAACTATAATTCATGCATTTGTTTTAGAGCAAATATATGAAAATTGCCATAGCTCCTATAATACTTATTATAGATCAATTCTAAGTGCACAATGCGAATCTATGGTCGATTCTACGTTATTTATGCTTTTTAAATGAGAAATCCATTTTTTGTAGAAATCGCAAAATCCATGAACTATAATTCATGCATTTTTTTTAGAGCAAATATATGAAAATTGCCATAGCTCCTATAATACTTATTATAGATCAATTCTAAGTGCACAATGCGAATCTATGGTCGATTCTACGTTATTTATGCTTTTTAAATGAGAAATCCATTTTTTGTAGAAATCGCAAAATCCATGAACTATAATTCATGCTTTTTTTTAGAGCAAATATATGAAAATTGCCATAGCTCCTATAATACTTATTATAGATCAATTCTAAGTGCACAATGCGAATCTATGGTCGATTCTACGTTATTTATGCTTTTTAAATGAGAAATCCATTTTTTGTAGAAATCGCAAAATCCATGAACTATAATTCATGCATTTTTTTTAGAGCAAATATATGAAAATTGCCATAGCTCCTATAATACTTATTATAGATCAATTCTAAGTGCACAATGCGAATCTATGGTCGATTCTACGTTATTTATGCTTTTTAAATGAGAAATCCATTTTTTGTAGAAATCGCAAAATCCATGAACTATAATTCATGCATTTTTTTTAGAGCAAATATATGAAAATTGCCATAGCTCCTATAATACTTAATATGGATCAATTCTAAGTGCACAATGCGAATCTATGGTCGATTCTACGTTATTTATGCTTTTTAAATGAGAAATCCATTTTTTGTAGAAATCGCAAAATCCATGAACTATAATTCATGCATTTTTTTTAGAGCAAATATATGAAAATTGCCATAGCTCCTATAATACTTATTATAGATCAATTCTAAGTGCACAATGCGAATCTATGGTCGATTCTACGTTATTTATACTTTTTAAATGAGAAATCCATTTTTTGTAGAAATCGCAAAATCCATGAACTATAATTCATGCATTTTTTTTAGAGCAAATATATGAAAATTGCCATAGCTCCTATAATACATATTATAGATCAATTCTAAGTGCACAATGCGAATCTATGGTCGATTCTACGTTATTTATGCTTTTTAAATGAGAAATCCATTTTTTGTAGAAATCGCAAAATCCATGAACTATAATTCATGCATTTTTTTTAGAGCAAATATATGAAAATTGCCATAGCTCCTATAATACTTATTATAGATCAATTCTAAGTGCACAATGCGAATCTATGGTCGATTCTGCGGTATTTATGCTTTTTAAAAGAGAAATCCATTTTTGGTAGAAATCGCAAAATCCATGAACTATAATTCATGCATTTTTTTTAGAGCAAATATATGAAAATTGCCATAGCTCCTATAATACTTATTATAGATCAAATCTAAGTGCACAATGCGAATCTATGGTCGATTCTACGTTATTTATGCTTTTTAAATGAGAAATCCATTTTTTGTAGAAATCGCAAAATCCATGAACTATAATTCATGCATTTTTTTTAGAGCAAATATATGAAAATTGCCATAGCTCCTATAATACTTATTATAGATCAATTCTAAGTGCACAATGCGAATCTATGGTCGATTCTACGTTATTTATGCTTTTTAAATGAGAAATCCATTTTTTGTAGAAATCGCAAAATCCATGAACTATAATTCATGCATTTGTTTTAGAGCAAATATATGAAAATTGCCATAGCTCCTATAATACTTATTATAGATCAATTCTAAGTGCACAATGCGAATCTATGGTCGATTCTACGTTATTTATGCTTTTTAAATGAGAAATCCATTTTTTGTAGAAATCGCAAAATCCATGAACTATAATTCATGCATTTTTTTTAGAGCAAATATATGAAAATTGCCATAGCTCCTATAATACTTATTATAGATCAATTCTAAGTGCACAATGCGAATCTATGGTCGATTCTACGTTATTTATGCTTTTTAAATGAGAAATCCATTTTTTGTAGAAATCGCAAAATCCATGAACTATAATTCATGCTTTTTTTTAGAGCAAATATATGAAAATTGCCATAGCTCCTATAATACTTATTATAGATCAATTCTAAGTGCACAATGCGAATCTATGGTCGATTCTACGTTATTTATGCTTTTTAAATGAGAAATCCATTTTTTGTAGAAATCGCAAAATCCATGAACTATAATTCATGCATTTTTTTTAGAGCAAATATATGAAAATTGCCATAGCTCCTATAATACTTATTATAGATCAATTCTAAGTGCACAATGCGAATCTATGGTCGATTCTACGTTATTTATGCTTTTTAAATGAGAAATCCATTTTTTGTAGAAATCGCAAAATCCATGAACTATAATTCATGCATTTTTTTTAGAGCAAATATATGAAAATTGCCATAGCTCCTATAATACTTAATATGGATCAATTCTAAGTGCACAATGCGAATCTATGGTCGATTCTACGTTATTTATGCTTTTTAAATGAGAAATCCATTTTTTGTAGAAATCGCAAAATCCATGAACTATAATTCATGCATTTTTTTTAGAGCAAATATATGAAAATTGCCATAGCTCCTATAATACTTATTATAGATCAATTCTAAGTGCACAATGCGAATCTATGGTCGATTCTACGTTATTTATACTTTTTAAATGAGAAATCCATTTTTTGTAGAAATCGCAAAATCCATGAACTATAATTCATGCATTTTTTTTAGAGCAAATATATGAAAATTGCCATAGCTCCTATAATACATATTATAGATCAATTCTAAGTGCACAATGCGAATCTATGGTCGATTCTACGTTATTTATGCTTTTTAAATGAGAAATCCATTTTTTGTAGAAATCGCAAAATCCATGAACTATAATTCATGCATTTTTTTTAGAGCAAATATATGAAAATTGCCATAGCTCCTATAATACTTATTATAGATCAATTCTAAGTGCACAATGCGAATCTATGGTCGATTCTGCGGTATTTATGCTTTTTAAAAGAGAAATCCATTTTTGGTAGAAATCGCAAAATCCATGAACTATAATTCATGCATTTTTTTTAGAGCAAATATATGAAAATTGCCATAGCTCCTATAATACTTATTATAGATCAAATCTAAGTGCACAATGCGAATCTATGGTCGATTCTACGTTATTTATGCTTTTTAAATGAGAAATCCATTTTTTGTAGAAATCGCAAAATCCATGAACTATAATTCATGCATTTTTTTTAGAGCAAATATATGAAAATTGCCATAGCTCCTATAATACTTATTATAGATCAATTCTAAGTGCACAATGCGAATCTATGGTCGATTCTACGTTATTTATGCTTTTTAAATGAGAAATCCATTTTTTGTAGAAATCGCAAAATCCATGAACTATAATTCATGCATTTTTTTTAGAGCAAATATATGAAAATTGCCATAGCTCCTATAATACTTATTATAGATCAATTCTAAGTGCACAATGCGAATCTATGGTCGATTCTACGTTATTTATGCTTTTTAAATGAGAAATCCATTTTTTGTAGAAATCGCAAAATCCATGAACTATAATTCATGCATTTTTTTTAGAGCAAATATATGAAAATTGCCATAGCTCCTATAATACTTATTATAGATCAATTCTAAGTGCACAATGCGAATCTATGGTCGATTCTGCGTTATTTATGCTTTTTAAATGAGAAATCCATTTTTTGTAGAAATCGCAAAATCCATGAACTATAATTCATGCATATTTTATAGAGCAAATATATGAAAATTGCCATAGCTCCTATAATACTTATTATAGATCAATTCTAAGTGCACAATGCGAATCTATGGTTGATTCTACGTTATTTATGCTTTTTAAATGAGAAATCCATTTTTTGTAGAAATCGCAAAATCCATGAACTATCATTCATGCATTTTTTTTAGAGCAAATATATGAAAATTGTCATAGCTCCTATAATACTTATTATAGATCAATTCTAAGTACACAATGCGAATCTATGGTCGATTCTGCGTCATTTATGCTTTTTAAATGAGAAATCCATTTTTTGTAGAAATCGCAAAATCCATGAACTATAATTCATGCATTTTTTTTAGAGCAAATATATGAAAATTGCCATAGCTCCTATAATACTTATTATAGATCAATTCTAAGTGCACAATGCGAATCTATGGTCGATTCTACGTTATTTATGCTTTTTAAATGAGAAATCCATTTTTTGTAGAAATCGCAAAATCCATGAACTATAATTCATGCATTTTTTTTAGAGCAAATATATGAAAATTGCCATAGCTCCTATAATACTTATTATAGATCAATTCTAAGTGCACAATGCGAATCTATGGTCGATTCTACGTTATTTATGCTTTTTAAATGAGAAATCCATTTTTTGTAGAAATCGCAAAATCCATGAACTATAATTCATGCATTTGTTTTAGAGCAAATATATGAAAATTGCCATAGCTCCTATAATACTTATTATAGATCAATTCTAAGTGCACAATGCGAATCTATGGTCGATTCTACGTTATTTATGCTTTTTAAATGAGAAATCCATTTTTTGTAGAAATCGCAAAATCCATGAACTATAATTCATGCATTTTTTTTAGAGCAAATATATGAAAATTGCCATAGCTCCTATAATACTTATTATAGATCAATTCTAAGTGCACAATGCGAATCTATGGTCGATTCTACGTTATTTATGCTTTTTAAATGAGAAATCCATTTTTTGTAGAAATCGCAAAATCCATGAACTATAATTCATGCTTTTTTTTAGAGCAAATATATGAAAATTGCCATAGCTCCTATAATACTTATTATAGATCAATTCTAAGTGCACAATGCGAATCTATGGTCGATTCTACGTTATTTATGCTTTTTAAATGAGAAATCCATTTTTTGTAGAAATCGCAAAATCCATGAACTATAATTCATGCATTTTTTTTAGAGCAAATATATGAAAATTGCCATAGCTCCTATAATACTTATTATAGATCAATTCTAAGTGCACAATGCGAATCTATGGTCGATTCTGCCTTATTTATGCTTTTTAAATGAGAAATCCATTTTTTGTAGAAATCGCAAAATCCATGAACTATAATTCATGCATTTGTTTTAGAGCAAATATATGAAAATTGCCATAGCTCCTATAATACTTATTATAGATCAATTCTAAGTGCACAATGCGAATCTATGGTCGATTCTACGTTATTTATGCTTTTTAAATGAGAAATCCATTTTTTGTAGAAATCGCAAAATCCATGAACTATAATACATGCATTTTTTTTAGAGCAAATATATGAAAATTGCCATAGCTCCTATAATACTTATTATAGAACAATTCTAAGTGCACAATGCGAATCTATGGTCGATTCTACGTTATTTATGCTTTTTAAATGAGAAATCCATTTTTTGTAGAAATCGCAAAATCCATGAACTATAATTCATGCTTTTTTTTAGAGCAAATATATGAAAATTGCCATAGCTCCTATAATACTTATTATAGATCAATTCTAAGTGCACAATGCGAATCTATGGTCGATTCTACGTTATTTATGCTTTTTAAATGAGAAATCCATTTTTTGTAGAAATCGCAAAATCCATGAACTATAATTCTTGCATTTTTTTTAGAGCAAATATATGAAAATTGCCATAGCTCCTATAATACTTATTATAGATCAATTCTAAGTGCACAATGCGAATCTATGGTCAATTCTACGTTATTTATGCTTTTTAAATGAGAAATCCATTTTTTGTAGAAATCGCAAAATCCATGAACTATAATTCATGCATTTTTTTTAGAGCAAATATATGAAAATTGCCATAGCTCCTATAATACTTATTATAGATCAATTCTAAGTGCACAATGCGAATCTATGGTCGATTCTACGTTATTTATGCTTTTTAAATGAGAAATCCATTTTTTGTAGAAATCGCAAAATCCATGAACTATAATTCATGCATTTTTTTTAGAGCAAATATATGAAAATTGCCATAGCTCCTATAATACTTATTATAGATCAATTCTAAGTGCACAATGCGAATCTATGGTCGATTCTGCGTTATTTATGCTTTTTAAATGAGAAATCCATATTTTGTAGAAATCGCAAAATACATGAACTATAATTCATGCGTTTTTTTTAGAGCAAATATATGAAAATTGCCATAGCTCCTATAATACTTACTATAGATCAATTCTAAGTGCACAATGCGAATCTATGGTCGATTCTACGTTATTTATGCTTTTTAAATGAGAAATCCATTTTTTGTAGAAATCGCAAAATCCATGAACTATAATTCATGCATTTTTTTTAGAGCAAATATATGAAAATTGCCATAGTTCCTATAATACTTATTATAGATCAATTCTAAGTGCACAATGCGAATCTATGGTCGATTCTACGTTATTTATGCTTTTTAAATGAGAAATCCATTTTTTGTAGAAATCGCAAAATCCATGAACTATAATTCATGCATTTTTTTTAGAGCAAATATATGAAAATTGCCATAGCTCCTATAATACTTATTATAGATCAATTCTAAGTGCACAATGCGAATCTATGGTCGATTCTGCCTTATTTATGCTTTTTAAATGAGAAATCCATTTTTTGTAGAAATCGCAAAATCCATGAACTATAATTCATGCATTTGTTTTAGAGCAAATATATGAAAATTGCCATAGCTCCTATAATACTTATTATAGATCAATTCTAAGTGCACAATGCGAATCTATGGTCGATTCTACGTTATTTATGCTTTTTAAATGAGAAATCCATTTTTTGTAGAAATCGCAAAATCCATGAACTATAATTCATGCATTTTTTTTAGAGCAAATATATGAAAATTGCCATAGCTCCTATAATACTTATTATAGATCAATTCTAAGTGCACAATGCGAATCTATGGTCGATTCTACGTTATTTATGCTTTTTAAATGAGAAATCCATTTTTTGTAGAAATCGCAAAATCCATGAACTATAATTCATGCTTTTTTTTAGAGCAAATATATGAAAATTGCCATAGCTCCTATAATACTTATTATAGATCAATTCTAAGTGCACAATGCGAATCTATGGTCGATTCTACGTTATTTATGCTTTTTAAATGAGAAATCCATTTTTTGTAGAAATCGCAAAATCCATGAACTATAATTCATGCATTTTTTTTAGAGCAAATATATGAAAATTGCCATAGCTCCTATAATACTTATTATAGATCAATTCTAAGTGCACAATGCGAATCTATGGTTGATTCTACGTTATTTATGCTTTTTAAATGAGAAATCCATTTTTTGTAGAAATCGCAAAATCCATGAACTATCATTCATGCATTTTTTTTAGAGCAAATATATGAAAATTGCCATAGCTCCTATAATACTTATTATAGATCAATTCTAAGTACACAATGCGAATCTATGGTCGATTCTGCGTCATTTATGCTTTTTAAATGAGAAATCCATTTTTTGTAGAAATCGCAAAATCCATGAACTATAATTCATGCTTTTTTTTAGAGCAAATATATGAAAATTGCCATAGCTCCTATAATACTTATTATAGATCAATTCTAAGTGCACAATGCGAATCTATGGTTGATTCTACGTTATTTATGCTTTTTAAATGAGAAATCCATTTTTTGTAGAAATCGCAAAATCCATGAACTATCATTCATGCATTTTTTTTAGAGCAAATATATGAAAATTGCCATAGCTCCTATAATACTTATTATAGATCAATTCTAAGTGCACAATGCGAATCTATGGTCGATTCTGCGTTATTTATGCTTTTTAAATGAGAAATCCATATTTTGTAGAAATCGCAAAATACATGAACTATAATTCATGCGTTTTTTTTAGAGAAAATATATGAAAATTGCCATAGCTCCTATAATACTTACTATAGATCAATTCTAAGTGCACAATGCGAATCTATGGTCGATTCTACGTTATTTATGCTTTTTAAATGAGAAATCCATTTTTTGTAGAAATCGCAAAATCCATGAACTATAATTCATGCATTTTTTTTAGAGCAAATATATGAAAATTGCCATAGCTCCTATAATACTTATTATAGATCAATTCTAAGTGCACAATGCGAATCTATGGTCGATTCTACGTTATTTATGCTTTTTAAATGAGAAATCCATTTTTTGTAGAAATCGCAAAATCCATGAACTATAATTCATGCATTTTTTTTAGAGCAAATATATGAAAATTGCCATAGCTCCTATAATACTTATTATAGATCAATTCTAAGTGCACAATGCGAATCTATGGTCGATTCTACGTTATTTATGCTTTTTAAATGAGAAATCCATTTTTTGTAGAAATCGCAAAATCCATGAACTATAATTCATGCATTTGTTTTAGAGCAAATATATGAAAATTGCCATAGCTCCTATAATACTTATTATAGATCAATTCTAAGTGCACAATGCGAATCTATGGTCGATTCTACGTTATTTATGCTTTTTAAATGAGAAATCCATTTTTTGTAGAAATCGCAAAATCCATGAACTATAATTCATGCATTTTTTTTAGAGCAAATATATGAAAATTGCCATAGCTCCTATAATACTTATTATAGATCAATTCTAAGTGCACAATGCGAATCTATGGTCGATTCTACGTTATTTATGCTTTTTAAATGAGAAATCCATTTTTTGTAGAAATCGCAAAATCCATGAACTATAATTCATGCTTTTTTTTAGAGCAAATATATGAAAATTGCCATAGCTCCTATAATACTTATTATAGATCAATTCTAAGTGCACAATGCGAATCTATGGTCGATTCTACGTTATTTATGCTTTTTAAATGAGAAATCCATTTTTTGTAGAAATCGCAAAATCCATGAACTATAATTCATGCATTTTTTTTAGAGCAAATATATGAAAATTGCCATAGCTCCTATAATACTTATTATAGATCAATTCTAAGTGCACAATGCGAATCTATGGTCGATTCTGCCTTATTTATGCTTTTTAAATGAGAAATCCATTTTTTGTAGAAATCGCAAAATCCATGAACTATAATTCATGCATTTGTTTTAGAGCAAATATATGAAAATTGCCATAGCTCCTATAATACTTATTATAGATCAATTCTAAGTGCACAATGCGAATCTATGGTCGATTCTACGTTATTTATGCTTTTTAAATGAGAAATCCATTTTTTGTAGAAATCGCAAAATCCATGAACTATAATTCATGCATTTTTTTTAGAGCAAATATATGAAAATTGCCATAGCTCCTATAATACTTATTATAGATCAATTCTAAGTGCACAATGCGAATCTATGGTTGATTCTACGTTATTTATGCTTTTTAAATGAGAAATCCATATTTTGTAGAAATCGCAAAATCCATGAACTATCATTCATGCATTTTTTTTAGAGCAAATATATGAAAATTGCCATAGCTCCTATAATACTTATTATAGATCAATTCTAAGTGCACAATGCGAATCTATGGTTGATTCTACGTTATTTATGCTTTTTAAATGAGAAATCCATTTTTTGTAGAAATCGCAAAATCCATGAACTATAATTCATGCATTTTTTTTAGAGCAAATATATGAAAATTGCCATAGTTCCTATAATACTTATTATAGATCAATTCTAAGTGCACAATGCGAATCTATGGTCGATTCTACGTTATTTATGCTTTTTAAATGAGAAATCCATTTTTTGTAGAAATCGCAAAATCCATGAACTATAATTCATGCATTTTTTTTAGAGCAAATATATGAAAATTGCCATAGCTCCTATAATACTTATTATAGATCAATTCTAAGTGCACAATGCGAATCTATGGTCGATTCTACGTTATTTATGCTTTTTAAATGAGAAATCCATTTTTTGTAGAAATCGCAAAATCCATGAACTATAATTCATGCATTTTTTTTAGAGCAAATATATGAAAATTGCCATAGCTCCTATAATACTTATTATAGATCAATTCTAAGTGCACAATGCGAATCTATGGTCGATTCTACGTTATTTATGCTTTTTAAATGAGAAATCCATTTTTTGTAGAAATCGCAAAATCCATGAACTATAATTCATGCATTTGTTTTAGAGCAAATATATGAAAATTGCCATAGCTCCTATAATACTTATTATAGATCAATTCTAAGTGCACAATGCGAATCTATGGTCGATTCTACGTTATTTATGCTTTTTAAATGAGAAATCCATTTTTTGTAGAAATCGCAAAATCCATGAACTATAATTCATGCATTTTTTTTAGAGCAAATATATGAAAATTGCCATAGCTCCTATAATACTTATTATAGATCAATTCTAAGTGCACAATGCGAATCTATGGTCGATTCTACGTTATTTATGCTTTTTAAATGAGAAATCCATTTTTTGTAGAAATCGCAAAATCCATGAACTATAATTCATGCTTTTTTTTAGAGCAAATATATGAAAATTGCCATAGCTCCTATAATACTTATTATAGATCAATTCTAAGTGCACAATGCGAATCTATGGTCGATTCTACGTTATTTATGCTTTTTAAATGAGAAATCCATTTTTTGTAGAAATCGCAAAATCCATGAACTATAATTCATGCATTTTTTTTAGAGCAAATATATGAAAATTGCCATAGCTCCTATAATACTTATTATAGATCAATTCTAAGTGCACAATGCGAATCTATGGTCGATTCTGCCTTATTTATGCTTTTTAAATGAGAAATCCATTTTTTGTAGAAATCGCAAAATCCATGAACTATAATTCATGCATTTGTTTTAGAGCAAATATATGAAAATTGCCATAGCTCCTATAATACTTATTATAGATCAATTCTAAGTGCACAATGCGAATCTATGGTCGATTCTACGTTATTTATGCTTTTTAAATGAGAAATCCATTTTTTGTAGAAATCGCAAAATCCATGAACTATAATTCATGCATTTTTTTTAGAGCAAATATATGAAAATTGCCATAGCTCCTATAATACTTATTATAGATCAATTCTAAGTGCACAATGCGAATCTATGGTTGATTCTACGTTATTTATGCTTTTTAAATGAGAAATCCATATTTTGTAGAAATCGCAAAATCCATGAACTATCATTCATGCATTTTTTTTAGAGCAAATATATGAAAATTGCCATAGCTCCTATAATACTTATTATAGATCAATTCTAAGTGCACAATGCGAATCTATGGTTGATTCTACGTTATTTATGCTTTTTAAATGAGAAATCCATTTTTTGTAGAAATCGCAAAATCCATGAACTATAATTCATGCATTTTTTTTAGAGCAAATATATGAAAATTGCCATAGTTCCTATAAAACTTATTATAGATCAATTCTAAGTGCACAATGCGAATCTATGGTCGATTCTACGTTATTTATGCTTTTTAAATGAGAAATCCATTTTTTGTAGAAATCGCAAAATCCATGAACTATAATTCATGCATTTTTTTTAGAGCAAATATATGAAAATTGCCATAGCTCCTATAATACTTATTATAGATCAATTCTAAGTGCACAATGCGAATCTATGGTCGATTCTGCGTTATTTATGCTTTTTAAATGAGAAATCCATTTTTTGTAGAAATCGCAAAATCGATGAACTATAATTCATGCATTTTTTTTAGAGCAAATATATGAAAATTGCCATAGCTCCTATAATACTTATTATAGATCAATTCTAAGTGCACAATGCGAATCTATGGTCGCTTCTGCGTTATTTATGCTTTTTAAATGAGAAATCCATTTTTTGTAGAAATCGCAAAATCCATGAACTATAATTCATGCATTTTTTTTAGAGCAAATATATGAAAATTGCCATAGCTCCTATAATACTTATTATAGATCAATTCTAAGTGCACAATGCGAATCTATGGTGGATTCTACGTTATTTATGCTTTTTAAATGCGAAATCCATTTTTTGTAGAAATCTCAAAATCCATGAACTATAATTCATGCATTTTTTTTAGAGCAAATATATGAAAATTGCCATAGCTCCTATAATACTTATTATAGATCAATTCTAAGTGCACAATGCGAATCTATGGTCGATTCTGCGTTATTTATGCTTTTTAAATGAGAAATCCATTTTTTGTAGAAATCGCAAAATCCATGAACTATAATTCATGCATTTTTTTTAGAGCAAATATATGAAAATTGCCATAGCTCCGATAATACTTATTATAGATCAATTCTAAGTGCACAATGCGAATCTATGGTCGATTCTACGTTATTTATGCTTTTTAAATGAGAAATCCATTTTTTGTAGAAATCGCAAAATCCATGAACTATAATTCATGCATTTTTTTTAGAGCAAATATATGAAAATTGCCATAGCTCCTATAATACTTATTATAGATCAATTCTAAGTGCACAATGCGAATCTATGGTCGATTCTACGTTATTTATGCTTTTTAAATGAGAAATCCATTTTTTGTAGAAATCGCAAAATCCATGAACTATAATTCATGCATTTTTTTTAGAGCAAATATATGAAAATTGCCATAGCTCCTATAATACTTATTATAGATCAATTCTAAGTGCACAATGCGAATCTATGGTCGATTCTACGTTATTTATGCTTTTTAAATGAGAAATCCATTTTTTGTAGAAATCGCAAAATCCATGAACTATAATTCATGCATTTTTTTTAGAGCAAATATATGAAAATTGCCATAGCTCCTATAATACTTATTATAGATCAATTCTAAGTGCACAATGCGAATCTATGGTCGATTCTGCGTTATTTATGCTTTTTAAATGAGAAATCCATTTTTTGTAGAAATCGCAAAATCCATGAACTATAATTCATGCATTTTTTTTAGAGCAAATATATGAAAATTGCCATAGCTCCTATAATACTTATTATAGATCAATTCTAAGTGCACAATGCGAATCTATGGTCGATTCTACGTTATTTATGCTTTTTAAATGAGAAATCCATTTTTTGTAGAAATCGCAAAATCCATGAACTATAATTCATGCATTTTTTTTAGAGCAAATATATGAAAATTGCCATAGCTCCTATAATACTTATTATAGATCAATTCTAAGTGCACAATGCGAATCTATGGTCGATTCTAAGTTATTTATGCTTTTTAAATGAGAAATCCATTTTTTGTAGAAATCGCAAAATCCATGAACTATAATTCATGCATTTTTTTTAGAGCAAATATATGAAAATTGCCATAGCTCCTATAATACTTATTATAGATCAATTCTAAGTGCACAATGCGAATCTATGGTCGATTCTGCGTTATTTATGCTTTTTAAATGAGAAATCCATTTTTTATAGAAATCGCAAAATCCATGAACTATAATTCATGCATTTTTTTTAGAGCAAATATATGAAAATTGCCATAGCTCCTATAATACTTATTATAGATCAATTCTAAGTGCACAATGCGAATCTATGGTCGATTCTACGTTATTTATGCTTTTTAAATGAGAAATCCATTTTTTGTAGAAATCGCAAAATCCATGAACTATAATTCATGCATTTTTTTTAGAGCAAATATATGAAAATTGCCATAGCTCCTATAATACTTATTATAGATCAATTCTAAGTGCACAATGCGAATCTATGGTCGATTCTACGTTATTTATGCTTTTTAAATGAGAAATCCATTTTTTGTAGAAATCGCAAAATCCATGAACTATAATTCATGCATTTTTTTTAGAGCAAATATATGAAAATTGCCATAGCTCCTATAATACTTATTATAGATCAATTCTAAGTGCACAATGCGAATCTATGGTCGATTCTACGTTATTTATGCTTTTTAAATGAGAAATCCATTTTTTGTAGAAATCGCAAAATCCATGAACTATAATTCATGCATTTTTTTTAGAGCAAATATATGAAAATTGCCATAGCTCCTATAATACTTATTATAGATCAATTCTAAGTGCACAATGCGAATCTATGGTCGATTCTACGTTATTTATGCTTTTTAAAAGAGAAACAATTTTTTGTAGAAATCGCAAAATCCATGAACTATAATTCATGCATTTTTTTTAGAGCAAATATATGAAAATTGCCATAGCTCCTATAATACTTTTTATAGATCAATTCTAAGTGCACAATGCGAATCTATGGTCGATTCTGCGTTATTTATGTTTTTTAAATGAGAAATCCATTTTTTATAGAAATCGCAAAATCCATGAACTATAATTCATGCATTTTTTTTAGAGCAAATATATGAAAATTGCCATAGCTCCTATAATACTTATTATAGATCAATTCTAAGTGCACAATGCGAATCTATGGTCGATTCTGCGTTATTTATGCTTTTTAAATGAGAAATCCATTTTTTGTAGAAATCGCAAAATCCATGAACTATAATTCATGCATTTTTTTTTAGAGCAAATATATGAAAATTGCCATAGCTCCTATAATACTTATTATAGATCAATTCTAAGTGCACAATGCGAATCTATGGTCGATTCTACGTTATTTATGCTTTTTAAATGAGAAATCCATTTTTTGTAGAAATCGCAAAATCCATGAACTATAATTCATGCATTTTTTTTAGAGCAAATATATGAAAATTGCCATAGCTCCTATAATACTTATTATAGATCAATTCTAAGTGCACAATGCGAATCTATGGTCGATTCTAAGTTATTTATGCTTTTTAAATGAGAAATCCAATTTTTGTAGAAATCGCAAAATCCATGAACTATAATTCATGCATTTTTTTTAGAGCAAATATATGAAAATTGCCATAGCTCCTATAATACTTATTATAGATCAATTCTAAGTGCACAATGCGAATCTATGGTCGATTCTGCGTTATTTATGCTTTTTAAATGAGAAATCCATTTTTTATAGAAATCGCAAAATCCATGAACTATAATTCATGCATTTTTTTTAGAGCAAATATATGAAAATTGCCATAGCTCCTATACTACTTATTATAGATCAATTCTAAGTGCACAATGCGAATCTATGGTCGATTCTACGTTATTTATGCTTTTTAAATGAGAAATCCATTTTTTGTAGAAATCGCAAAATCCATGAACTATAATTCATGCATTTTTTTTAGAGCAAATATATGAAAATTGCCATAGCTCCTATAATACTTATTATAGATCAATTCTAAGTGCACAATGCGAATCTATGGTCGATTCTACGTTATTTATGCTTTTTAATAGAGAAATCCATTTTTTGTAGAAATCGCAAAATCCATGAACTATAATTCATGCATTTTTTTTAGAGCAAATATATGAAAATTGCCATAGCTCCTATAATACTTATTATAGATCAATTCTAAGTGCACAATGCGAATCTATGGTCGATTCTACGTTATTTATGCTTTTTAAATGAGAAATCCATTTTTTGTAGAAATCGCAAAATCCATGAACTATAATTCATGCATTTTTTTTAGAGCAAATATATGAAAATTGCCATAGCTCCTATAATACTTATTATAGATCAATTCTAAGTGCACAATGCGAATCTATGGTCGATTCTACGTTATTTATGCTTTTTAAAAGAGAAACAATTTTTTGTAGAAATCGCAAAATCCATGAACTATAATTCATGCATTTTTTTTAGAGCAAATATATGAAAATTGCCATAGCTCCTATAATACTTTTTATAGATCAATTCTAAGTGCACAATGCGAATCTATGGTCGATTCTGCGTTATTTATGTTTTTTAAATGAGAAATCCATTTTTTATAGAAATCGCAAAATCCATGAACTATAATTCATGCATTTTTTTTAGAGCAAATATATGAAAATTGCCATAGCTCCTATAATACTTATTATAGATCAATTCTAAGTGCACAATGCGAATTTATGGTCGATTCTACGTTATTTATGCTTTTTAAATGAGAAATCCATTTTTTGTAGAAATCGCAAAATCCATGAACTATAATTCATGCATTTTTTTTAGAGCAAATATATGAAAATTGCCATAGCTCCTATAATACTTATTATAGATCAATTCTAAGTACACAATGCGAATCTATGGTCGATTCTACGTTATTTATGCTTTTTAAATGAGAAATCCATTTTTTGTAGAAATCGCAAAATCCATGAACTATAATTCATGAATTTTTTTTAGAGCAAATATATGAAAATTGCCATAGCTCCTATAATACTTATTATAGATCAATTCTAAGTGCACAATGCGAATCTATGGTCGATTCTACGTTATTTATGCTTTTTAAATGAGAAATCCATTTTTTGTAGAAATCGCAAAATCCATGAACTATAATTCATGCATTTTTTTTAGAGCAAATATATGAAAATTGCCATAGCTCCTATAATACTTATTATAGATCAATTCTAAGTGCACAATGCGAATCTATGGTCGATTCTACGTTATTTATGCTTTTTAAATGAGAAATCCATTTTTTGTAGAAATCGCAAAATCCATGAACTATAATTCATGCATTTTTTTTAGAGCAAATATATGAAAATTGCCATAGCTCCTATAATACTTATTATAGATCAATTCTAAGTGCACAATGCGAATCTATGGTCGATTCTACGTTATTTATGCTTTTTAAATGAGAAATCCATTTTTTGTAGAAATCGCAAAATCCATGAACTATAATTCATGCATTTTTTTTAGAGCAAATATATGAAAATTGCCATAGCTCCTATAATACTTATTATAGATCAATTCTAAGTGCACAATGCGAATCTATGGTCGATTCTACGTTATTTATGCTTTTTAAATGAGAAATCCATTTTTTGTAGAAATCGCAAAATCCATGAACTATAATTCATGCATTTTTTTTAGAGCAAATATATGAAAATTGCCATAGCTCCTATAATACTTATTATAGATCAATTCTAAGTGCACAATGCGAATCTATGGTCGATTCTACGTTATTTATGCTTTTTAAATGAGAAATCCATTTTTTGTAGAAATCGCAAAATCCATGAACTATAATTCATGCATTTTTTTTAGAGCAAATATATGAAAATTGCCATAGCTCCTATAATACTTATTATAGATCAATTCTAAGTGCACAATGCGAATCTATGGTCGATTCTACGTTATTTATGCTTTTTAAAAGAGAAACAATTTTTTGTAGAAATCGCAAAATCCATGAACTATAATTCATGCATTTTTTTTAGAGCAAATATATGAAAATTGCCATAGCTCCTATAATACTTTTTATAGATCAATTCTAAGTGCACAATGCGAATCTATGGTCGATTCTGCGTTATTTATGTTTTTTAAATGAGAAATCCATTTTTTATAGAAATCGCAAAATCCATGAACTATAATTCATGCATTTTTTTTAGAGCAAATATATGAAAATTGCCATAGCTCCTATAATACTTATTATAGATCAATTCTAAGTGCACAATGCGAATCTATGGTCGATTCTACGTTATTTATGCTTTTTAAATGAGAAATCCATTTTTTATAGAAATCGCAAAATCCATGAACTATAATTCATGCATTTTTTTTAGAGCAAATATATGAAAATTGCCATAGCTCCTATAATACTTATTATAGATCAATTCTAAGTGCACAATGCGAATTTATGGTCGATTCTACGTTATTTATGCTTTTTAAATGAGAAATCCATTTTTTGTAGAAATCGCAAAATCCATGAACTATAATTCATGCATTTTTTTTAGAGCAAATATATGAAAATTGCCATAGCTCCTATAATACTTATTATAGATCAATTCTAAGTACACAATGCGAATCTATGGTCGATTCTACGTTATTTATGCTTTTTAAATGAGAAATCCATTTTTTGTAGAAATCGCAAAATCCATGAACTATAATTCATGCATTTTTTTTAGAGCAAATATATGAAAATTGCCATAGCTCCTATAATACTTATTATAGATCAATTCTAAGTGCACAATGCGAATTTATGGTCGATTCTACGTTATTTATGCTTTTTAAATGAGAAATCCATTTTTTGTAGAAATCGCAAAATCCATGAACTATAATTCATGCATTTTTTTTAGAGCAAATATATGAAAATTGCCATAGCTCCTATAATACTTTTTATAGATCAATTCTAAGTGCACAATGCGAATCTATGGTCGATTCTGCGTTATTTATGTTTTTTAAATGAGAAATCCATTTTTTATAGAAATCGCAAAATCCATGAACTATAATTCATGCATTTTTTTTAGAGCAAATATATGAAAATTGCCATAGCTCCTATAATACTTATTATAGATCAATTCTAAGTGCACAATGCGAATTTATGGTCGATTCTACGTTATTTATGCTTTTTAAATGAGAAATCCATTTTTTGTAGAAATCGCAAAATCCATGAACTATAATTCATGCATTTTTTTTAGAGCAAATATATGAAAATTGCCATAGCTCCTATAATACTTATTATAGATCAATTCTAAGTACACAATGCGAATCTATGGTCGATTCTACGTTATTTATGCTTTTTAAATGAGAAATCCATTTTTTGTAGAAATCGCAAAATCCATGAACTATAATTCATGCATTTTTTTTAGAGCAAATATATGAAAATTGCCATAGCTCCTATAATACTTATTATAGATCAATTCTAAGTGCACAATGCGAATCTATGGTCGATTCTACGTTATTTATGCTTTTTAAATGAGAAATCCATTTTTTGTAGAAATCGCAAAATCCATGAACTATAATTCATGCATTTTTTTTAGAGCAAATATATGAAAATTGCCATAGCTCCTATAATACTTATTATAGATCAATTCTAAGTGCACAATGCGAATCTATGGTCGATTCTACGTTATTTATGCTTTTTAAATGAGAAATCCATTTTTTGTAGAAATCGCAAAATCCATGAACTATAATTCATGCATTTTTTTTAGAGCAAATATATGAAAATTTCCATAGCTCCTATAATACTTATTATAGATCAATTCTAAGTGCACAATGCGAATCTATGGTCGATTCTGCGTTATTTATGCTTTTTAAATGAGAAATCCATTTTTTGTAGAAATCGCAAAATCCATGAACTATAATTCATGCATTTTTTTTAGAGCAAATATATGAAAATTGCCATAGCTCCTATAATACTTATTATAGATCAATTCTAAGTACACAATGCGAATCTATGGTCGATTCTACGTTATTTATGCTTTTTAAATGAGAAATCCATTTTTTGTAGAAATCGCAAAATCCATGAACTATAATTCATGCATTTTTTTTAGAGCAAATATATGAAAATTGCCATAGCTCCTATAATACTTATTATAGATCAATTCTAAGTGCACAATGCGAATCTATGGTCGATTCTACGTTATTTATGCTTTTTAAATGAGAAATCCATTTTTTGTAGAAATCGCAAAATCCATGAACTATAATTCATGCATTTTTTTTAGAGCAAATATATGAAAATTGCCATAGCTCCTATAATACTTATTATAGATCAATTCTAAGTGCACAATGCGAATCTATGGTCGATTCTGCGTTATTTATGCTTTTTAAATGAGAAATCCATTTTTTGTAGAAATCGCAAAATCCATGAACTATAATTCATGCATTTTTTTTAGAGCAAATATATGAAAATTGCCATAGCTCCTATAATACTTATTATAGATCAATTCTAAGTGCACAATGCGAATCTATGGTCGATTCTGCGTTATTTATGCTTTTTAAATGAGAAATCCATTTTTTGTAGAAATCGCAAAATCCATGAACTATAATTCATGCATTTTTTTTAGAGCAAATATATGAAAATTGCCATAGCTCCTATAATACTTATTATAGATCAATTCTAAGTGCACAATGCGAATCTATGGTCGATTCTGCGTTATTTATGCTTTTTAAATGAGAAATCCATTTTTTATAGAAATCCCAAAATCCATGAACTATAATTCATGCATTTTTTTTAGAGCAAATATATGAAAATTGCCATAGCTCCTATAATACTTATTATAGATCAATTCTAAGTGCACAATGCGAATCTATGGTCGATTCTACGTTATTTATGCTTTTTAATTGAGAAATCCAATTTTTGTAGAAATCGCAAAATCCATGAACTATAATTCATGCATTTTTTTTAGAGCAAATATATGAAAATTGCCATAGCTCCTATAATACATATTATAGATCAATTCTAAGTGCACAATGCGAATTTATGGTCGATTCTACGTTATTTATGCTTTTAAATGAGAAATCCATTTTTTGTAGAAATCGCAAAATCCATGAACTATAATTCATGCATTTTTTTTAGAGCAAATATATGAAAATTGCCATAGCTCCTATAATACTTATTATAGATCAATTCTAAGTGCACAATGCGAATCTATGGTCGATTCTGCGTTATTTATGCTTTTTAAATGAGAAATCCATTTTTTGTAGAAATCGCAAAATCCATGAACTATAATTCATGCATTTTTTTTAGAGCAAATATATGAAAATTGCCATAGCTCCTATAATACTTATTATAGATCAATTCTAAGTGCACAATGCGAATCTATGGTCGATTCTGCGTTATTTATGCTTTTTAAATGAGAAATCCATTTTTTATAGAAATCCCAAAATCCATGAACTATAATTCATGCATTTTTTTTAGAGCAAATATATGAAAATTGCCATAGCTCCTATAATACTTATTATAGATCAATTCTAAGTGCACAATGCGAATCTATGGTCGATTCTTCGTTATTTATGCTTTTTAAATGAGAAATCCATTTTTTGTAGAAATCGCAAAATCCATGAACTATAATTCATGCATTTTTTTTAGAGCAAATATATGAAAATTGCCATAGCTCCTATAATACTTATTATAGATCAATTCTAAGTGCACAATGCGAATCTATGGTCGATTCTGCGTTATTTATGCTTTTTAAATGAGAAATCCATTTTTTGTAGAAATCGCAAAATCCATGAACTATAATTCATGCATTTTTTTTAGAGCAAATATATGAAAATTGCCATAGCTCCTATAATACTTATTATAGATCAATTCTAAGTGCACAATGCGAATCTATGGTCGATTCTGCGTTATTTATGCTTTTTAAATGAGAAATCCATTTTTTGTAGAAATCGCAAAATCCATGAACTATAATTCATGCATTTTTTTTAGAGCAAATATATGAAAATTGCCATAGCTCCTATAATACTTATTATAGATCAATTCTAAGTGCACAATGCGAATCTATGGTCGATTCTGCGTTATTTATGCTTTTTAAATGAGAAATCCATTTTTTATAGAAATCCCAAAATCCATGAACTATAATTCATGCATTTTTTTTAGAGCAAATATATGAAAATTGCCATAGCTCCTATAATACTTATTATAGATCAATTCTAAGTGCACAATGCGAATCTATGGTCGATTCTACGTTATTTATGCTTTTTAATTGAGAAATCCAATTTTTGTAGAAATCGCAAAATCCATGAACTATAATTCATGCATTTTTTTTAGAGCAAATATATGAAAATTGCCATAGCTCCTATAATACATATTATAGATCAATTCTAAGTGCACAATGCGAATTTATGGTCGATTCTACGTTATTTATGCTTTTAAATGAGAAATCCATTTTTTGTAGAAATCGCAAAATCCATGAACTATAATTCATGCATTTTTTTTAGAGCAAATATATGAAAATTGCCATAGCTCCTATAATACTTATTATAGATCAATTCTAAGTGCACAATGCGAATCTATGGTCGATTCTGCGTTATTTATGCTTTTTAAATGAGAAATCCATTTTTTGTAGAAATCGCAAAATCCATGAACTATAATTCATGCATTTTTTTTAGAGCAAATATATGAAAATTGCCATAGCTCCTATAATACTTATTATAGATCAATTCTAAGTGCACAATGCGAATCTATGGTCGATTCTGCGTTATTTATGCTTTTTAAATGAGAAATCCATTTTTTATAGAAATCCCAAAATCCATGAACTATAATTCATGCATTTTTTTTAGAGCAAATATATGAAAATTGCCATAGCTCCTATAATACTTATTACAGATCAATTCTAAGTGCACAATGCGAATCTATGGTCGATTCTACGTTATTTATGCTTTTTAAAAGAGAAACAATTTTTTGTAGAAATCGCAAAATCCATGAACTATAATTCATGCATTTTTTTTAGAGCAAATATATGAAAATTGCCATAGCTCCTATAATACATATTATAGATCAATTCTAAGTGCACAATGCGAATTTATGGTCGATTCTACGTTATTTATGCTTTTAAATGAGAAATCCATTTTTTGTAGAAATCGCAAAATCCATGAACTATAATTCATGCATTTTTTTTAGAGCAAATATATGAAAATTGCCATAGCTCCTATAATACTTATTATAGATCAATTCTAAGTGCACAATGCGAATCTATGGTCGATTCTACGTTATTTATGCTTTTTAAATGAGAAATCCATTTTTTGTAGAAATCGCAAAATCCATGAACTATAATTCATGCATTTTTTTTAGAGCAAATATATGAAAATTGCCATAGCTCCTATAATACTTATTATAGATCAATTCTAAGTGCACAATGCGAATCTATGGTCGATTCTACGTTATTTATGCTTTTTAAATGAGAAATCCATTTTTTGTAGAAATCGCAAAATCTATGAACTATAATTCATGCATTTTTTTTAGAGCAAATATATGAAAATTGCCATAGCTCCTATAATACTTATTATAGATCAATTCTAAGTGCACAATGCGAATCTATGGTCGATTCTGCGTTATTTATGCTTTTTAAATGAGAAATCCATTTTTTATAGAAATCGCAAAATCCATGAACTATAATTCATGCATTTTTTTTAGAGCAAATATATGAAAATTGCCATAGCTCCTATAATACTTATTATAGATCAATTCTAAGTGCACAATGCGAATCTATGGTCGATTCTACGTTATTTATGCTTTTTAAATGAGAAATCCATTTTTTGTAGAAATCGCAAAATCCATGAACTATAATTCATGCATTTTTTTTAGAGCAAATATATGAAAATTGCCATAGCTCCTATAATACTTATTATAGATCAATTCTAAGTGCACAATGCGAATCTATGGTCGATTCTACGTTATTTATGCTTTTTAAATGAGAAATCCATTTTTTGTAGAAATCGCAAAATCCATGAACTATAATTCATGCATTTTTTTTAGAGCAAATATATGAAAATTGCCATAGCTCCTATAATACTTATTATAGATCAATTCTAAGTGCACAATGCGAATCTATGGTCGATTCTACGTTATTTATGCTTTTTAAATGAGAAATCCATTTTTTGTAGAAATCGCAAAATCTATGAACTATAATTCATGCATTTTTTTTAGAGCAAATATATGAAAATTGCCATAGCTCCTATAATACTTATTATAGATCAATTCTAAGTGCACAATGCGAATCTATGGTCGATTCTGCGTTATTTATGCTTTTTAAATGAGAAATCCATTTTTTATAGAAATCGCAAAATCCATGAACTATAATTCATGCATTTTTTTTAGAGCAAATATATGAAAATTGCCATAGCTCCTATAATACTTATTATAGATCAATTCTAAGTGCACAATGCGAATCTATGGTCGATTCTACGTTATTTATGCTTTTTAAATGAGAAATCCATTTTTTGTAGAAATCGCAAAATCCATGAACTATAATTCATGCATTTTTTTTAGAGCAAATATATGAAAATTGCCATAGCTCCTATAATACTTATTATAGATCAATTCTAAGTGCACAATGCGAATCTATGGTCGATTCTACGTTATTTATGCTTTTTAAATGAGAAATCCATTTTTTGTAGAAATCGCAAAATCTATGAACTATAATTCATGCATTTTTTTTAGAGCAAATATATGAAAATTGCCATAGCTCCTATAATACTTATTATAGATCAATTCTAAGTGCACAATGCGAATCTATGGTCGATTCTGCGTTATTTATGCTTTTTAAATGAGAAATCCATTTTTTATAGAAATCGCAAAATCCATGAACTATAATTCATGCATTTTTTTTAGAGCAAATATATGAAAATTGCCATAGCTCCTATAATACTTATTATAGATCAATTCTAAGTGCACAATGCGAATCTATGGTCGATTCTACGTTATTTATGCTTTTTAAATGAGAAATCCATTTTTTGTAGAAATCGCAAAATCCATGAACTATAATTCATGCATTTTTTTTAGAGCAAATATATGAAAATTGCCATAGCTCCTATAATACTTATTATAGATCAATTCTAAGTGCACAATGCGAATCTATGGTCGATTCTACGTTATTTATGCTTTTTAAATGAGAAATCCATTTTTTGTAGAAATCGCAAAATCCATGAACTATAATTCATGCATTTTTTTTAGAGCAAATATATGAAAATTGCCATAGCTCCTATAATACTTATTATAGATCAATTCTAAGTGCACAATGCGAATCTATGGTCGATTCTACGTTATTTATGCTTTTTAAATGAGAAATCCATTTTTTGTAGAAATCGCAAAATCCATGAACTATAATTCATGCATTTTTTTTAGAGCAAATATATGAAAATTTCCATAGCTCCTATAATACTTATTATAGATCAATTCTAAGTGCACAATGCGAATCTATGGTCGATTCTGCGTTATTTATGCTTTTTAAATGAGAAATCCATTTTTTGTAGAAATCGCAAAATCCATGAACTATAATTCATGCATTTTTTTTAGAGCAAATATATGAAAATTGCCATAGCTCCTATAATACTTATTATAGATCAATTCTAAGTGCACAATGCGAATCAATGGTCGATTCTACGTTATTTATGCTTTTTAAATGAGAAATCCATTTTTTGTAGAAATCGCAAAATCCATGAACTATAATTCATGCATTTTTTTTAGAGCAAATATATGAAAATTGCCATAGCTCCTATAATACTTATTATAGATCAATTCTAAGTGCACAATGCGAATCTATGGTCGATTCTGCGTTATTTATGCTTTTTAAATGAGAAATCCATTTTTTATAGAAATCCCAAAATCCATGAAATATAATTCATGCATTTTTTTTAGAGCAAATATATGAAAATTGCCATAGCTCCTATAATACTTATTATAGATCAATTCTAAGTGCACAATGCGAATCTATGGTCGATTCTACGTTATTTATGCTTTTTAAATGAGAAATCCATTTTTTGTAGAAATCGCAAAATCCATGAACTTATAATTCATGCATTTTTTTTAGAGCAAATATATGAAAATTGCCATAGCTCCTATAATACTTATTATAGATCAATTCTAAGTGCACAATGCGAATCTATGGTCGATTCTACGTTATTTATGCTTTTTAAATGAGAAATCCATTTTTTGTAGAAATCGCAAAATCCATGAACTATAATTCATGCATTTTTTTAGAGCAAATATATGAAAATTGCCATAGCTCCTATAATACTTATTATAGATCAATTCTAAGTGCACAATGCGAATCTATGGTCGATTTTGCGTTATTTATGCTTTTTAAATGAGAAATCCATTTTTTATAGAAATCCCAAAATCCATGAACTATAATTCATGCATTTTTTTTAGAGCAAATATATGAAAATTGCCATAGCTCCTATAATACTTATTATAGATCAATTCTAAGTGCACAATGCGAATCTATGGTCGATTCTACGTTATTTATGCTTTTTAAATGAGAAATCCATTTTTTGTAGAAATCGCAAAATCCATGAACTATAATTCATGCATTTTTTTTAGAGCAAATATATGAAAATTGCCATAGCTCCTATAATACTTATTATAGATCAATTCTAGGTGCACAATGCGAATCTATGGTCGATTCTGCGTTATTTATGCTTTTTAAATGAGAAATCCATTTTTTGTAGAAATCGCAAAATCCATGAACTATAATTCATGCATTTTTTTTAGAGCAAATATATGAAAATTGCCATAGCTCCTATAATACTTATTATAGATCAATTCTAAGTGCACAATGCGAATCTATGGTCGATTCTACGTTATTTATGCTTTTTAAATGAGAAATCCATTTTTTGTAGAAATCGCAAAATCCATGAACTATAATTCATGCATTTTTTGTAGAGCAAATATATGAAAATTGCCATAGCTCCTATAATACTTATTATAGATCAATTCTAAGTGCACAATGCGAATCTATGGTCGATTCTACGTTATTTATGCTTTTTAAATGAGAAATCCATTTTTTATAGAAATCCCAAAATCCATGAACTATAATTCATGCATTTTTTTTAGAGCAAATATATGAAAATTGCCATAGCTCCTATAATACTTATTATAGATCAATTCTAAGTGCACAATGCGAATCTATGGTCGATTCTACGTTATTTATGCTTTTTAAATGAGAAATCCATTTTTTGTAGAAATCGCAAAATCCATGAACTATAATTCATGCATTTTTTTAGAGCAAATATATGAAAATTGCCATAGCTCCTATAATACTTATTATAGATCAATTCTAAGTGCACAATGCGAATCTATGGTCGATTCTACGTTATTTATGCTTTTTAAATGAGAAATCCATTTTTTGTAGAAATCGCAAAATCCATGAACTATAATTCATGCATTTTTTTTAGAGCAAATATATGAAAATTGCCATAGCTCCTATAATACTTATTATAGATCAATTGTAAGTGCACAATGCGAATCTATGGTCGATTCTACGTTATTTATGCTTTTTAAATGAGAAATCCATTTTTTGTAGAAATCGCAAAATCCATGAACTATAATTCATGCATTTTTTTTTTAGAGCAAATATATGAAAATTGCCATAGCTCCTATAATACTTATTATAGATCAATTCTAAGTGCACAATGCGAATCTATGGTCGATTCTACGTTATTTATGCTTTTTAAAAGAGAAACAATTTTTTGTAGAAATCGCAAAATCCATGAACTATAATTCATGCATTTTTATTAGAGCAAATATATGAAAATTGCCATAGCTCCTATAATACTTATTATAGATCAATTCTAAGTGCACAATGCGAATCTATGGTCGATTCTGCGTTATTTATGCTTTTTAAATGAGAAATCCATTTTTTATAGAAATCGCAAAATCCATGAACTATAATTCATGCATTTTTTTTAGAGCAAATATATGAAAATTGCCATAGCTCCTATAATACTTATTATAGATCAATTCTAAGTGCACAATGCGAATCTATGGTCGATTCTACGTTATTTATGCTTTTTAAATGAGAAATCCATTTTTTGTAGAAATCGCAAAATCCATGAACTATAATTCATGCATTTTTTTTATAGCAAATATATGAAAATTGCCATAGCTCCTATAATACTTATTATAGATCAATTCTAAGTGCACAATGCGAATCTATGGTCGATTCTACGTTAGTTATGCTTTTTAAATGAGAAATCCATTTTTTGTAGAAATCGCAAAATCCATGAACTATAATTCATGCATTTTTTTATAGAGCAAATATATGAAAATTGCCATAGCTCCTATAATACTTATTATAGATCAATTCTAAGTGCACAATGCGAATCTATGGTCGATTCTACGTTATTTATGCTTTTTAAATGAGAAATCCATTTTTTGTAGAAATCGCAAAATCCATGAACTATAATTCATGCATTTTTTTTAGAGCAAATATATGAAAATTGCCATAGCTCCTATAATACTTATTATAGATCAATTCTAAGTGCACAATGCGAATCTATGGTCGATTCTGCGTTATTTATGCTTTTTAAATGAGAAATCCATTTTTTATAGAAATCGCAAAATCCATTAACTATAATTCATGCATTTTTTTTAGAGCAAATATATTAAAATTGCCATAGCTCCTATAATACTTATTATAGATCAATTCTAAGTGCACAATGCGAATCTATGGTCGATTCTACGTTATTTATGCTTTTTAAATGAGAAATCCATTTTTTGTAGAAATCGCAAAATCCATGAACTATAATTCATGCATTTTTTTAGAGCAAATATATGAAAATTGCCATAGCTCCTATAATACTTATTATAGATCAATTCTAAGTGCACAATGCGAATCTATGGTCGATTCTACGTTATTTATGCTTTTTAAAAGAGAAACAATTTTTTGTAGAAATCGCAAAATCCATGAACTATAATTCATGCATTTTTTTTAGAGCAAATATATGAAAATTGCCATAGCTCCTATAATACTTATTATAGATCTATTCTAAGTGCACAATGCGAATCTATGGTCGATTCTGCGTTATTTATGCTTTTTAAATGAGAAATCCATTTTTTATAGAAATCTCAAAATCCATGAACTATAATTCATGCATTTTTTTTAGAGCAAATATATGAAAATTGCCATAGCTCCTATAATACTTATTATAGATCAATTCTAAGTGCACAATGCGAATCTATGGTCGATTCTACGTTATTTATGCTTTTTAAATGAGAAATCCATTTTTTGTAGAAATCGCAAAATCCATGAACTATAATTCATGCATTTTTTTTAGAGCAAATATATGAAAATTGCCATAGCTCCTATAATACTTATTATAGATCAATTCTAAGTGCACAATGCGAATCTATGGTCGATTCTACGTTATTTATGCTTTTTAAAGGAGAAATCCATTTTTTGTAGAAATCGCAAAATCCATGAACTATAATTCATGCATTTTTTTTAGAGCAAATATATGAAAATTGCCATAGCTCCTATAATACTTATTATAGATCAATTCTAAGTGCACAATGCAAATCTATGGTCGATTCTACGTTATTTATGCTTTTTAAAAGAGAAACAATTTTTTGTAGAAATCGCAAAATCCATGAACTATAATTCATGCATTTTTTTTAGAGCAAATATATGAAAATTGCCATAGCTCATATAATACTTATTATAGATCAATTCTAAGTGCACAATGCGAATCTATGGTCGATTCTGCGTTATTTATGCTTTTTAAATGAGAAATCCATTTTTTATAGAAATCGCAAAATCCATGAACTATAATTCATGCATTTTTTTTAGAGCAAATATATGAAAATTGCCATAGCACCTATAATACTTATTATAGATCAATTCTAAGTGCACAATGCGAATCTATGGTCGATTCTACGTTATTTATGCTTTTTAAATGAGAAATCCATTTTTTGTAGAAATCGCAAAATCCATGAACTATAATTCATGCATTTTTTTTAGAGCAAATATATGAAAATTGCCATAGCTCCTATAATACTTATTATAGATCAATTCTAAGTGCACAATGCGAATCTATGGTCGAATCTATGGTCGATTCTACGTTATTTATGCTTTTTAAATGAGAAATCCATTTTTTGTAGAAATCGCAAAATCCATGAACTATAATTCATGCATTTTTTTTAGACCAAATATATGAAAATTGCCATAGCTCCTATAATACTTATTATAGATCAATTCTAAGTGCACAATGCGAATCTATGGTCGATTCTACGTTATTTATGCTTTTTAAATGAGAAATCCATTTTTTGTAGAAATCGCAAAATCCATGAACTATAATTCATGCATTTTTTTTAGAGCAAATATATGAAAATTGCCATAGCTCCTATAATACTTATTATAGATCAATTCTAAGTGCACAATGCGAATCTATGGTCGATTCTGCGTTATTTATGCTTTTTAAATGAGAAATCCATTTTTTGTAGAAATCGCAAAATCCATGAACTATAATTCATGCATTTTTTTTAGAGCAAATATATGAAAATTGCCATAGCTCCTATAATACTTATTATAGATCAATTCTAAGTGCACAATGCGAATCTATGGTCGATTCTACGTTATTTATGCTTTTTAAATGAGAAATCCATTTTTTGTAGAAATCGCAAAATCCATGAACTATAATTCATGCATTTTTTTTAGAGCAAATATATGAAAATTGCCATAGCTCCTATAATACTTATTATAGATCAATTCTAAGTGCACAATGCGAATCTATGGTCGATTCTGCGTTATTTATGCTTTTTAAATGAGAAATCCATTTTTTGTAGAAATCGCAAAATCCATGAACTATAATTCATGCATTTTTTTTAGAGCAAATATATGAAAATTGCCATAGCTCCTATAATACTTATTATACATCAATTCTAAGTGCACAATGCGAATCTATGGTCGATTCTGCGTTATTTATGCTTTTTAAATGAGAAATCCATTTTTTATAGAAATCCCAAAATCCATGAACTATAATTCATGCATTTTTTTTAGAGCAAATATATGAAAATTGCCATAGCTCCTATAATACTTATTATAGATCAATTCTAAGTGCACAATGCGAATCTATGGTCGATTCTACGTTATTTATGCTTTTTAAATGAGAAATCCATTTTTTGTAGAAATCGCAAAATCCATGAACTATAATTCATGCATTTTTTTTAGAGCAAATATATGAAAATTGCCATAGCTCCTATAATACTTATTATAGATCAATTCTAAGTGCACAATGCGAATCTATGGTCGATTCTACGTTATTTATGCTTTTTAAATGAGAAATCCATTTTTTGTAGAAATCGCAAAATCCATGAACTATAATTCATGCATTTTTTTTAGAGCAAATATATGAAAATTGCCATAGCTCCTATAATACTTATTATAGATCAATTCTAAGTGCACAATGCGAATCTATGGTCGATTCTACGTTATTTATGCTTTTTAAAAGAGAAACAATTTTTTGTAGAAATCGCAAAATCCATGAACTATAATTCATGCATTTTTTTTAGAGCAAATATATGAAAATTGCCATAGCTCCTATAATACTTATTATAGATCAATTCTAAGTGCACAATGCGAATCTATGGTCGATTCTGCGTTATTTATTCTTTTTAAATGAGAAATCCATTTTTTATAGAAATCGCAAAATCCATGAACTATAATTCATGCATTTTTTTTAGAGCAAATATATGAAAATTGCCATAGCTCCTATAATACTTATTATAGATCAATTCTAAGTGCACAATGCGAATCTATGGTCGATTCTACGTTATTTATGCTTTTTAAATGAGAAATCCATTTTTTGTAGAAATCGCAAAATCCATGAACTATAATTCATGCATTTTTTTTAGAGCAAATATATGAAAATTGCCATAGCTCCTATAATACTTATTATAGATCAATTCTAAGTGCACAATGCGAATCTATGGTCGATTCTACGTTATTTATGCTTTTTAAATGAGAAATCCATTTTTTGTAGAAATCGCAAAATCCATGAACTATAATTCATGCATTTTTTTTAGAGCAAATATATGAAAATTGCCATAGCTCCTATAATACTTATTATAGATCAATTCTAAGTGCACAATGCGAATCTATGGTCGATTCTGCGTTATTTATGCTTTTTAAATGAGAAATCCATTTTTTGTAGAAATCGCAAAATCCATGAACTATAATTCATGCATTTTTTTTAGAGCAAATATATGAAAATTGCCATAGCTCCTATAATACTTATTATAGATCAATTCTAAGTGCACAATGCGAATCTATGGTCGATTCTACGTTATTTATGCTTTTTAAATGAGAAATCCATTTTTTGTAGAAATCGCAAAATCCATGAACTATAATTCATGCATTTTTTTTAGAGCAAATATATGAAAATTGCCATAGCTCCTATAATACTTATTATAGATCAATTCTAAGTGCACAATGCGAATCTATGGTCGATTCTGCGTTATTTATGCTTTTTAAATGAGAAATCCATTTTTTATAGAAATCGCAAAATCCATTAACTATAATTCATGCATTTTTTTTAGAGCAAATATATGAAAATTGCCATAGCTCCTATAATACTTATTATAGATCAATTCTAAGTTCACAATGCGAATCTATGGTTGATTCTACGTTATTTATGCTTTTTAAATGAGAAATCCATTTTTTGTAGAAATCGCAAAATCCATGAACTATAATTCATGCATTTTTTTTAGAGCAAATATATGAAAATTGCCATAGCTCCTATAATACTTATTATAGATCAATTCTAAGTGCACAATGCGAATCTATGGTCGATTCTACGTTATTTATGCTTTTTAAATGAGAAATCCATTTTTTGTAGAAATCGCAAAATCCATGATCTATAATTCATGCATTTTTTTTAGAGCAAATATATGAAAATTGCCATAGCTCCTATAATACTTATTATAGATTATAAATCCATTTTTTGTAGAAATCGCAAAATCCATGAACTATAATTCATGCATTTTTTTTAGAGCAAATATATGAAAATTGCCATAGCTCCTATAATACTTATTATAGATCAATTCGAAGTGCACAATGCGAATCTATGGTCGATTCTGCGTTATTTATGCTTTTTAAATGAGAAATCCATTTTTTATAGAAATCGCAAAATCCATGAACTATAATTCATGCATTTTTTTTAGAGCAAATATATGAAAATTGTCATAGCTCCTATAATACTTATTATAGATCAATTCTAAGTGCACAATGCGAATCTATGGTCGATTCTACGTTATTTATGCTTTTTAAATGAGAAATCCATTTTTTGTAGAAATCGCAAAATCCATGAACTATAATTCATGCATTTTTTTTAGAGCAAATATATGAAAATTGCCATAGCTCCTATAATACTTATTATAGATCAATTCTAAGTGCACAATGCGAATCTATGGTCGATTCTACGTTATTTATGCTTTTTAAATGAGAAATCCATTTTTTGTAGAAATCGCAAAATCCATGAACTATAATTCATGCATTTTTTTTAGAGCAAATATATGAAAATTGCCATAGCTCCTATAATACTTATTATAGATCAATTCTAAGTGCACAATGCGAATCTATGGTCGATTCTACGTTATTTATGCTTTTTAAATGAGAAATCCATTTTTTGTAGAAATCGCAAAATCCATGAACTCCATAATTCATGCTCCATAATTCATGCATTTTTTTTAGAGCAAATATATGAAAATTGCCATAGCTCCTATAATACTTATTATAGATCAATTCTAAGTGCACAATGCGAATCTATGGTCGATTCTACGTTATTTATGCTTTTTAAATGAGAAATCCATTTTTTGTAGAAATCGCAAAATCCATGAACTATAATTCATGCATTTTTTTTAGAGCAAATATATGAAAATTGCCATAGCTCCAATAATACTTATTATAGATCAATTCTAAGTGCACAATGCGAATCTATGGTCGATTCTGCGTTATTTATGCTTTTTAAATGAGAAATCCATTTTTTGTAGAAATCGCAAAATCCATGAACTATAATTCATGCATTTTTTTTAGAGCAAATATATGAAAATTGCCATAGCTCCTATAATACTTATTATAGATCAATTCTAAGTGCACAATGCGAATCTATGGTCGATTCTGCGTTATTTATGCTTTTTAAATGAGAAATCCATTTTTTGTAGAAATCGCAAAATCCATGAACTATAATTCATGCATTTTTTTTAGAGCAAATATATGAAAATTGCCATAGCTCCTATAATACTTATTATAGATCAATTCTAAGTGCACAATGCGAATCTATGGTCGATTCTGCGTTATTTATGCTTTTTAAATGAGAAATCCATTTTTTATAGAAATCGCAAAATCCATGAACTATAATTCATGCATTTGTTTTAGAGCAAATATATGAAAATTGTCATAGCTCCTATAATACTTATTATAGATCAATTCTAAGTGCACAATGCGAATCTATGGTCGATTCTACGTTATTTATGCTTTTTAAATGAGAAATCCATTTTTTGTAGAAATCGCAAAATCCATGAACTATAATTCATGCATTTTTTTTAGAGCAAATATATGAAAATTGCCATAGCTCCTATAATACTTATTATAGATCAATTCTAAGTGCACAATGCGAATCTATGGTCGATTCTACGTTATTTATGCTTTTTAAATGAGAAATCCATTTTTTGTAGAAATCGCAAAATCCATGAACTATAATTCATGCATTTTTTTTAGAGCAAATATATGAAAATTGCCATAGCTCCTATAATACTTATTATAGATCAATTCTAAGTGCACAATGCGAATCTATGGTCGATTCTACGTTATTTATGCTTTTTAAATGAGAAATCCATTTTTTGTAGAAATCGCAAAATCCATGAACTATAATTCATGCATTTTTTTTAGAGCAAATATATGAAAATTGCCATAGCTCCTATAATACTTATTATAGATCAATTCTAAGTGCACAATGCGAATCTATGGTCGATTCTACGTTATTTATGCTTTTTAAATGAGAAATCCATTTTTTGTAGAAATCGCAAAATCCATGAACTATAATTCATGCATTTTTTTTAGAGCAAATATATGAAAATTGCCATAGCTCCTATAATACTTATTATAGATCAATTCTAAGTGCACAATGCGAATCTATGGTCGATTCTACGTTATTTATGCTTTTTAAATGAGAAATCCATTTTTTGTAGAAATCGCAAAATCCATGAACTTTAATTCATGCATTTTTTTTAGAGCAAATATATGAAAATTGCCATAGCTCCTATAATACTTATTATAGATCAATTCTAAGTGCACAATGCGAATCTATGGTCGATTCTGCGTTATTTATGCTTTTTAAATGAGAAATCCATTTTTTGTAGAAATCGCAAAATCCATGAACTATAATTCATGCATTTTTTTTAGTGCAAATATATGAAAATTGCCATAGCTCCTATAATACTTATTATAGATCAATTCTAAGTGCACAATGCGAATCTATGGTCGATTCTGCGTTATTTATGATTTTTAAATGAGAAATCCATTTTTTGTAGAAATCGCAAAATCCATGAACTATAATTCATGCATTTTTTTTAGAGCAAATATATGAAAATTGCCATAGCTCCTATAATACTTATTATAGATCAATTCTAAGTGCACAATGCGAATCTATGGTCGATTCTGCGTTATTTATGCTTTTTAAATGAGAAATCCATTTTTTGTAGAAATCGCAAAATCCATGAACTATAATTCATGCATTTTTTTTAGACCAAATATATGAAAATTGCCATAGCTCCTATAATACTTATTATAGATCAATTCTAAGTGCACAATGCGAATCTATGGTCGATTCTACGTTATTTATGCTTTTTAAATGAGAAATCCATTTTTTGTAGAAATCGCAAAATCCATGAACTATAATTCATGCATTTTGTTTAGAGCAAATATATGAAAATTGCCATAGCTCCTATAATACTTATTATAGATCAATTCTAAGTGCACAATGCTAATCTATGGTCGATTCTACGTTATTTATGCTTTTTAAATGAGAAATCCATTTTTTGTAGAAATCGCAAAATCCATGAACTAT
This sequence comes from Prosapia bicincta, assembly GCA_036971475.1. Lineage (NCBI taxonomy): Eukaryota > Metazoa > Arthropoda > Insecta > Hemiptera > Cercopidae > Prosapia > Prosapia bicincta. The sequence continues at coordinate 50,492,227 of JBAIZL010000009.1, read as the reverse complement.
AATTCATGCATTTTTTTTAGAGCAAATATATGAAAATTGCCATAGCTCCTATAATACTTATTATAGATCAATTCTAAGTGCACAATGCGAATCTATGGTCGATTCTGCGTTATTTATGCTTTTTAAATGAGAAATCCATTTTTTGTAGAAATCGCAAAATCCATGAACTATAATTCATGCATTTTTTTTAGAGCAAATATATGAAAATTGCCATAGCTCCTATAATACTTATTATAGATCAATTCTAAGTGCACAATGCGAATCTATGGTCGATTCTGCGTTATTTATGATTTTTAAATGAGAAATCCATTTTTTGTAGAAATCGCAAAATCCATGAACTATAATTCATGCATTTTTTTTAGAGCAAATATATGAAAATTGCCATAGCTCCTATAATACTTATTATAGATCAATTCTAAGTGCACAATGCGAATCTATGGTCGATTCTGCGTTATTTATGCTTTTTAAATGAGAAATCCATTTTTTGTAGAAATCGCAAAATCCATGAACTATAATTCATGCATTTTTTTTAGAGCAAATATATGAAAATTGCCATAGCTCCTATAATACTTATTATAGATCAATTCTAAGTGCACAATGCGAATCTATGGTCGATTCTGCGTTATTTATGCTTTTTAAATGAGAAATCCATTTTTTATAGAAATCGCAAAATCCATGAACTATAATTCATGCATTTTTTTTAGAGCAAATATATGAAAATTGTCATAGCTCCTATAATACTTATTATAGATCAATTCTAAGTGCACAATGCGAATCTATGGTCGATTCTACGTTATTTATGCTTTTTAAATGAGAAATCCATTTTTTGTAGAAATCGCAAAATCCATGAACTATAATTCATGCATTTTTTTTAGAGCAAATATATGAAAATTGCCATAGATCCTATAATACTTATTATAGATCAATTCTAAGTGCACAATGCGAATCTATGGTCGATTCTACGTTATTTATGCTTTTTAAATGAGAAATCCATTTTTTGTAGAAATCGCAAAATCCATGAACTATAATTCATGCATTTTTTTTAGAGCAAATATATGAAAATTGCCATAGCTCCTATAATACTTATTATAGATCAATTCTAAGTGCACAATGCGAATCTATGGTCGATTCTACGTTATTTATGCTTTTTAAATGAGAAATCCATTTTTTGTAGAAATCGCAAAATCCATGAACTATAATTCATGCATTTTTTTTAGAGCAAATATATGAAAATTGCCATAGCTCCTATAATACTTATTATAGATCTATTCTAAGTGCACAATGCGAATCTATGGTCGATTCTGCGTTATTTATGCTTTTTAAATGAGAAATCCATTTTTTGTAGAAATCGCAAAATCCATGAACTATAATTCATGCATTTTTTTAGAGCAAATATATGAAAATTGCCATAGCTCCTATAATACTTATTATAGATCAATTCTAAGTGCACAATGCGAATCTATGGTCGATTCTGCGTTATTTATGCTTTTTAAATGAGAAATCCATTTTTTGTAGAAATCGCAAAATCCATGAACTATAATTCATGCATTTTTTTTAGAGCAAATATATGAAAATTGCCATAGCTCTTATAATACTTATTATAGATTATAAATCCATTTTTTGTAGAAATCGCAAAATCCATGAACTATAATTCATGCATTTTTTTTAGAGCAAATATATGAAAATTGCCATAGCTCCTATAATACTTATTATAGATCAATTCGAAGTGCACAATGCGAATCTATGGTCGATTCTGCGTTATTTATGCTTTTTAAATGAGAAATCCATTTTTTATAGAAATCGCAAAATCCATGAACTATAATTCATGCATTTTTTTTAGAGCAAATATATGGAAATTGTCATAGCTCCTATAATACTTATTATAGATCGATTCTAAGTGCACAATGCAAATCTATGGTCGATTCTACGTTATTTATGCTTTTTAAATGAGAAATCCATTTTTTGTAGAAATCGCAAAATCCATGAACTATAATTCCTGCATTTTTTTTAGAGCAAATATATGAAAATTGCCATAGCTCCTATAATACTTATTATAGATCAATTCTAAGTGCACAATGCGAATCTATGGTCGATTCTACGTTATTTATGCTTTTTAAATGAGAAATCCATTTTTTGTAGAAATCGCAAAATCCATGAACTATAATTCATGCATTTTTTTTAGAGCAAATATATGAAAATTGCCATAGCTCCTATAATACTTATTATAGATCAATTCTAAGTGCACAATGCGAATCTATGGTCGATTCTACGTTATTTATGCTTTTTAAATGAGAAATCCATTTTTTGTAGAAATCGCAAAATCCATGAACTCCATAATTCATGCTCCATAATTCATGCATTTTTTTTAGAGCAAATATATGAAAATTGCCATAGCTCCTATAATACTTATTATAGATCAATTCTAAGTGCACAATGCGAATCTATGGTCGATTCTACGTTATTTATGCTTTTTAAATGAGAAATCCATTTTTTGTAGAAATCGCAAAATCCATGAACTATAATTCATGCATTTTTTTTAGAGCAAATATATGAAAATTGCCATAGCTCCTATAATACTTATTATAGATCAATTCTAAGTGCACAATGCGAATCTATGGTCGATTCTACGTTATTTATGCTTTTTAAATGAGAAATCCATTTTTTGTAGAAATAGCAAAATCCATGAACTATAATTCATGCATTTTTTTTAGAGCAAATATATGAAAATTGCCATAGCTCCTATAATACTTATTATAGATCAATTCTAAGTGCACAATGCGAATCTATGGTCGATTCTGCGTTATTTATGATTTTTAAATGAGAAATCCATTTTTTGTAGAAATCGCAAAATCCATGAACTATAATTCATGCATTTTTTTTAGAGCAAATATATGAAAATTGCCATAGCTCCTATAATACTTATTATAGATCAATTCTAAGTGCACAATGCGAATCTATGGTCGATTCTGCGTTATTTATGCTTTTTAAATGAGAAATCCATTTTTTGTAGAAATCGCAAAATCCATGAACTATAATTCATGCATTTTTTTTAGACCAAATATATGAAAATTGCCATAGCTCCTATAATACTTATTATAGATCAATTCTAAGTGCACAATGCGAATCTATGGTCGATTCTACGTTATTTATGCTTTTTAAATGAGAAATCCATTTTTTGTAGAAATCGCAAAATCCATGAACTATAATTCATGCATTTTGTTTAGAGCAAATATATGAAAATTGCCATAGCTCCTATAATACTTATTATAGATCAATTCTAAGTGCACAATGCTAATCTATGGTCGATTCTACGTTATTTATGCTTTTTAAATGAGAAATCCATTTTTTGTAGAAATCGCAAAATCCATGAACTATAATTCATGCATTTTTTTTAGAGCAAATATATGAAAATTGCCATAGCTCCTATAATACTTATTATAGATCAATTCTAAGTGCACAATGCGAATCTATGGTCGATTCTGCGTTATTTATGCTTTTTAAATGAGAAATCCATTTTTTGTAGAAATCGCAAAATCCATGAACTATAATTCATGCATTTTTTTTAGAGCAAATATATGAAAATTGCCATAGCTCCTATAATACTTATTATAGATCAATTCTAAGTGCACAATGCGAATCTATGGTCGATTCTGCGTTATTTATGATTTTTAAATGAGAAATCCATTTTTTGTAGAAATCGCAAAATCCATGAACTATAATTCATGCATTTTTTTTAGAGCAAATATATGAAAATTGCCATAGCTCCTATAATACTTATTATAGATCAATTCTAAGTGCACAATGCGAATCTATGGTCGATTCTACGTTATTTATGCTTTTTAAATGAGAAATCCATTTTTTGTAGAAATCGCAAAATCCATGAACTATAATTCATGCATTTTTTTTAGAGCAAATATATGAAAATTGCCATAGCTCCTATAATACTTATTATAGATCAATTCTAAGTGCACAATGCGAATCTATGGTCGATTCTGCGTTATTTATGCTTTTTAAATGAGAAATCCATTTTTTGTAGAAATCGCAAAATCCATGAACTATAATTCATGCATTTTTTTTAGAGCAAATATATGAAAATTGCCATAGCTCCTATAATACTTATTATAGATCAATTCTAAGTGCACAATGCGAATCTATGGTCGATTCTGCGTTATTTATGCTTTTTAAATGAGAAATCCATTTTTTATAGAAATCGCAAAATCCATGAACTATAATTCATGCATTTTTTTTAGAGCAAATATATGAAAATTGTCATAGCTCCTATAATACTTATTATAGATCAATTCTAAGTGCACAATGCGAATCTATGGTCGATTCTACGTTATTTATGCTTTTTAAATGAGAAATCCAATTTTTGTAGAAATCGCAAAATCCATGAACTATAATTCATGCATTTTTTTTAGAGCAAATATATGAAAATTGCCATAGATCCTATAATACTTATTATAGATCAATTCTAAGTGCACAATGCGAATCTATGGTCGATTCTACGTTATTTATGCTTTTTAAATGAGAAATCCATTTTTTGTAGAAATCGCAAAATCCATGAACTATAATTCATGCATTTTTTTTAGAGCAAATATATGAAAATTGCCATAGCTCCTATAATACTTATTATAGATCAATTCTAAGTGCACAATGCGAATCTATGGTCGATTCTACGTTATTTATGCTTTTTAAATGAGAAATCCATTTTTTGTAGAAATCGCAAAATCCATGAACTATAATTCATGCATTTTTTTTAGAGCAAATATATGAAAATTGCCATAGCTCCTATAATACTTATTATAGATCTATTCTAAGTGCACAATGCGAATCTATGGTCGATTCTGCGTTATTTATGCTTTTTAAATGAGAAATCCATTTTTTGTAGAAATCGCAAAATCCATGAACTATAATTCATGCATTTTTTTTAGAGCAAATATATGAAAATTGCCATAGCTCCTATAATACTTATTATAGATCAATTCTAAGTGCACAATGCGAATCTATGGTCGATTCTGCGTTATTTACGCTTTTTAAATGAGAAATCCATTTTTTGTAGAAATCGCAAAATCCATGAACTATAATTCATGCATTTTTTTTAGAGCAAATATATGAAAATTGCCATAGCTCTTATAATACTTATTATAGATTATAAATCCATTTTTTGTAGAAATCGCAAAATCCATGAACTATAATTCATGCATTTTTTTTAGAGCAAATATATGAAAATTGCCATAGCTCCTATAATACTTATTATAGATCAATTCTAAGTGCACAATGCGAATCTATGGTCGATTCTGCGTTATTTATGCTTTTTAAATGAGAAATCCATTTTTTGTAGAAATCGCAAAATCCATGAACTATAATTCATGCATTTTTTTTAGAGCAAATATATGAAAATTGCCATAGATCCTATAATACTTATTATAGAGCAATTCTAAGTGCACAATGCGAATCTATGGTCGATTCTGCGTTATTTATGCTTTTTAAATGAGAAATCCATTTTTTATAGAAATCGCAAAATCCATGAACTATAATTCATGCATTTTTTTTAGAGCAAATATATGAAAATTGTCATAGCTCCTATAATACTTATTATAGATCAATTCTAAGTGCACAATGCGAATCTATGGTCGATTCTACGTTATTTATGCTTTTTAAATGAGAAATCCATTTTTTGTAGAAATCGCAAAATCCATGAACTATAATTCATGCATTTTTTTTAGAGCAAATATATGAAAATTGCCATAGATCCTATAATACTTATTATAGATCAATTCTAAGTGCACAATGCGAATCTATGGTCGATTCTACGTTATTTATGCTTTTTAAATGAGAAATCCATTTTTTGTAGAAATCGCAAAATCCATGAACTATAATTCATGCATTTTTTTTAGAGCAAATATATGAAAATTGCCATAGCTCCTATAATACTTATTATAGATCAATTCTAAGTGCACAATGCGAATCTATGGTCGATTCTACGTTATTTATGCTTTTTAAATGAGAAATCCATTTTTTGTAGAAATCGCAAAATCCATGAACTATAATTCATGCATTTTTTTTAGAGCAAATATATGAAAATTGCCATAGCTCCAATAATACTTATTATAGATCAATTCTAAGTGCACAATGCGAATCTATGGTCGATTCTGCGTTATTTATGCTTTTTAAATGAGAAATCCATTTTTTGTAGAAATCGCAAAATCCATGAACTATAATTCATCCATTTTTTTTAGAGCAAATATATGAAAATTGCCATAGCTCTTATAATACTTATTATAGATTATAAATCCATTTTTTGTAGAAATCGCAAAATCCATGAACTATAATTCATGCATTTTTTTTAGAGCAAATGTATGAAAATTGCCATAGCTCCTATAATACTTATTATAGATCAATTCGAAGTGCACAATGCGAATCTATGGTCGATTCTGCGTTATTTATGCTTTTTAAATGAGAAATCCATTTTTTATAGAAATCGCAAAATCCATGAACTATAATTCATGCATTTTTTTTAGAGCAAATATATGGAAATTGTCATAGCTCCTATAATACTTATTATAGATCAATTCTAAGTGCACAATGCGAATCTATGGTCGATTCTACGTTATTTATGCTTTTTAAATGAGAAATCCATTTTTTGTAGAAATCGCAAAATCCATGAACTATAATTCCTGCATTTTTTTTAGAGCAAATATATGAAAATTGCCATAGCTCCTATAATACTTATTATAGATCAATTCTAAGTGCACAATGCGAATCTATGGTCGATTCTACGTTATTTATGCTTTTTAAATGAGAAATCCATTTTTTGTAGAAATCGCAAAATCCATGAACTATAATTCATGCATTTTTTTTAGAGCAAATATATGAAAATTGCCATAGCTCCTATAATACTTATTATAGATCAATTCTAAGTGCACAATGCGAATCTATGGTCGATTCTACGTTATTTATGCTTTTTAAATGAGAAATCCATTTTTTGTAGAAATCGCAAAATCCATGAACTATAATTCATGCATTTTTTTTAGAGCAAATATATGAAAATTGCCATAGATCCTATAATACTTATTATAGATCAATTCTAAGTGCACAATGCGAATCTATGGTCGATTCTACGTTATTTATGCTTTTTAAATGAGAAATCCATTTTTTGTAGAAATCGCAAAATCCATGAACTATAATTCATGCATTTTTTTTAGAGCAAATATATGAAAATTGCCATAGCTCCTATAATACTTATTATAGATCTATTCTAAGTGCACAATGCGAATCTATGGTCGATTCTGCGTTATTTATGCTTTTTAAATGAGAAATCCATTTTTTGTAGAAATCGCAAAATCCATGAACTATAATTCATGCATTTTTTTTAGAGCAAATATATGAAAATTGCCATAGCTCCTATAATACTTATTATAGATCAATTCTAAGTGCACAATGCGAATCTATGGTCGATTCTGCGTTATTTACGCTTTTTAAATGAGAAATCCATTTTTTGTAGAAATCGCAAAATCCATGAACTATAATTCATGGATTTTTTTTAGAGCAAATATATGAAAATTGCCATAGCTCTTATAACCTTATTATAGATTATAAATCCATTTTTTGTAGAAATCGCAAAATCCATGAACTATAATTCATGCATTTTTTTTAGAGCAAATATATGAAAATTGCCATAGCTCCTATAATACTTATTATAGATCAATTCTAAGTGCACAATGCGAATCTATGGTCGATTCTGCGTTATTTATGCTTTTTAAATGAGAAATCCATTTTTTGTAGAAATCGCAAAATCCATGAACTATAATTCATGCATTTTTTTTAGAGCAAATATATGAAAATTGCCATAGCTCCTATAATACTTATTATAGAGCAATTCTAAGTGCACAATGCGAATCTATGGTCGATTCTGCGTTATTTATGCTTTTTAAATGAGAAATCCATTTTTTATAGAAATCGCAAAATCCATGAACTATAATTCATGCATTTTTTTTAGAGCAAATATATGAAAATTGTCATAGCTCCTATAATACTTATTATAGATCAATTCTAAGTGCACAATGCGAATCTATGGTCGATTCTACGTTATTTATGCTTTTTAAATGAGAAATCCATTTTTTGTAGAAATCGCAAAATCCATGAACTATAATTCATGCATTTTTTTTAGAGCAAATATATGAAAATTGCCATAGATCCTATAATACTTATTATAGATCAATTCTAAGTGCACAATGCGAATCTATGGTCGATTCTACGTTATTTATGCTTTTTAAATGAGAAATCCATTTTTTGTAGAAATCGCAAAATCCATGAACTATAATTCATGCATTTTTTTTAGAGCAAATATATGAAAATTGCCATAGCTCCTATAATACTTATTATAGATCAATTCTAAGTGCACAATGCGAATCTATGGTCGATTCTACGTTATTTATGCTTTTTAAATGAGAAATCCATTTTTTGTAGAAATCGCAAAATCCATGAACTATAATTCATGCATTTTTTTTAGAGCAAATATATGAAAATTGCCATAGCTCCAATAATACTTATTATAGATCAATTCTAAGTGCACAATGCGAATCTATGGTCGATTCTGCGTTATTTATGCTTTTTAAATGAGAAATCCATTTTTTGTAGAAATCGCAAAATCCATGAACTATAATTCATCCATTTTTTTTAGAGCAAATATATGAAAATTGCCATAGCTCTTATAATACTTATTATAGATTATAAATCCATTTTTTGTAGAAATCGCAAAATCCATGAACTATAATTCATGCATTTTTTTTAGAGCAAATGTATGAAAATTGCCATAGCTCCTATAATACTTATTATAGATCAATTCGAAGTGCACAATGCGAATCTATGGTCGATTCTGCGTTATTTATGCTTTTTAAATGAGAAATCCATTTTTTATAGAAATCGCAAAATCCATGAACTATAATTCATGCATTTTTTTTAGAGCAAATATATGGAAATTGTCATAGCTCCTATAATACTTATTATAGATCAATTCTAAGTGCACAATGCGAATCTATGGTCGATTCTACGTTATTTATGCTTTTTAAATGAGAAATCCATTTTTTGTAGAAATCGCAAAATCCATGAACTATAATTCCTGCATTTTTTTTAGAGCAAATATATGAAAATTGCCATAGCTCCTATAATACTTATTATAGATCAATTCTAAGTGCACAATGCGAATCTATGGTCGATTCTACGTTATTTATGCTTTTTAAATGAGAAATCCATTTTTTGTAGAAATCGCAAAATCCATGAACTATAATTCATGCATTTTTTTTAGAGCAAATATATGAAAATTGCCATAGCTCCTATAATACTTATTATAGATCAATTCTAAGTGCACAATGCGAATCTATGGTCGATTCTACGTTATTTATGCTTTTTAAATGAGAAATCCATTTTTTGTAGAAATCGCAAAATCCATGAACTCCATAATTCATGCTCCATAATTCATGCATTTTTTTTAGAGCAAATATATGAAAATTGCCATAGCTCCTATAATACTTATTATAGATCAATTCTAAGTGCACAATGCGAATCTATGGTCGATTATACGTTATTTATGCTTTTTAAATGAGAAATCCATTTTTTGTAGAAATCGCAAAATCCATGAACTATAATTCATGCATTTTTTTTAGAGCAAATATATGAAAATTGCAATAGCTCCTATAATACTTATTATAGATCAATTCTAAGTGCACAATGCGAATCTATGGTCGATTCTACGTTATTTATGCTTTTTAAATGAGAAATCAATTTTTTGTAGAAATCGCAAAATCCATGAACTATAATTCATGCATTTTTTTTAGAGCAAATATATGAAAATTGCCATAGCTCCAATAATACTTATTATAGATCAATTCTAAGTGCACAATGCGAATCTATGGTCGATTCTGCGTTATTTATGCTTTTTAAATGAGAAATCCATTTTTTGTAGAAATCGCAAAATCCATGAACTATAATTCATGCATTTTTTTTAGAGCAAATATATGAAAATTGCCATAGCTCCTATAATACTTATTATAGATCAATTCTAAGTGCACAATGCGAATCTATGGTCGATTCTACGTTATTTATGCTTTTTAAATGAGAAATCCATTTTTTGTAGAAATCGCAAAATCCATGACCTATAATTCATGCATTTTTTTTAGAGCAAATATATGAAAATTGCCATAGCTCCTATAATACTTATTATAGATCAATTCTAAGTGCACAATGCGAATCTATGGTCGATTCTGCGTTATTTATGCTTTTTAAATGAGAAATCCATTTTTTGTAGAAATCGCAAAATCCATGAACTATAATTCATGCATTTTTTTTAGAGCAAATATATGAAAATTGCCATAGCTCCTATAATACTTATTATAGATCAATTCTAAGTGCACAATGCGAATCTATGGTCGAATCTGCGTTATTTATGCTTTTTAAATGAGAAATCCATTTTTTATAGAAATCGCAAAATCCATGAACTATAATTCATGCATTTGTTTTAGAGCAAATATATGAAAATTGTCATAGCTCCTATAATACTTATTATAGATCAATTCTAAGTGCACAATGCGAATCTATGGTCGATTCTACGTTATTTATGCTTTTTAAATGAGAAATCCATTTTTTGTAGAAATCGCAAAATCCATGAACTATAATTCATGCATTTTTTTTAGAGCAAATATATGAAAATTGCCATAGCTCCTATAATACTTATTATAGATCAATTCTAAGTGCACAATGCGAATCTATGGTCGATTCTACGTTATTTATGCTTTTTAAATGAGAAATCCATTTTTTGTAGAAATCGCAAAATCCATGAACTATAATTCATGCATTTTTTTTGGAGCAAATATATGAAAATTGCCATAGCTCCTATAATACTTATTATAGATCAATTCTAAGTGCACAATGTGAATCTATGGTCGATTCTACGTTATTTATGCTTTTTAAATGAGAAATCCATTTTTTGTAGAAATCGCAAAATCCATGAACTATAATTCATGCATTTTTTTTAGAGCAAATATATGAAAATTGCCATAGCTCCTATAATACTTATTATAAATCAATTCTAAGTGCACAATGCGAATCTATGGTCGATTCTACGTTATTTATGCTTTTTAAATGAGAAATCCATTTTTTGTAGAAATCGCAAAATCCATGAACTATAATTCATGCATTTTTTTTAGAGCAAATATATGGAAATTGTCATAGCTCCTATAATACTTATTATAGATCAATTCTAAGTGCACAATGCGAATCTATGGTCGATTCTACGTTATTTATGCTTTTTAAATGAGAAATCCATTTTTTGTAGAAATCGCAAAATCCATGAACTATAATTCCTGCATTTTTTTTAGAGCAAATATATGAAAATTGCCATAGCTCCTATAATACTTATTATAGATCAATTCTAAGTGCACAATGCGAATCTATGGTCGATTCTACGTTATTTATGCTTTTTAAATGAGAAATCCATTTTTTGTAGAAATCGCAAAATCCATGAACTATAATTCATGCATTTTTTTTAGAGCAAATATATGAAAATTGCCATAGCTCCTATAATACTTATTATAGATCAATTCTAAGTGCACAATGCGAATCTATGGTCGATTCTACGTTATTTATGCTTTTTAAATGAGAAATCCATTTTTTGTAGAAATCGCAAAATCCATGAACTCCATAATTCATGCTCCATAATTCATGCATTTTTTTTAGAGCAAATATATGAAAATTGCCATAGCTCCTATAATACTTATTATAGATCAATTCTAAGTGCACAATGCGAATCTATGGTCGATTATACGTTATTTATGCTTTTTAAATGAGAAATCCATTTTTTGTAGAAATCGCAAAATCCATGAACTATAATTCATGCATTTTTTTTAGAGCAAATATATGAAAATTGCAATAGCTCCTATAATACTTATTATAGATCAATTCTAAGTGCACAATGCGAATCTATGGTCGATTCTACGTTATTTATGCTTTTTAAATGAGAAATCAATTTTTTGTAGAAATCGCAAAATCCATGAACTATAATTCATGCATTTTTTTTAGAGCAAATATATGAAAATTGCCATAGCTCCAATAATACTTATTATAGATCAATTCTAAGTGCACAATGCGAATCTATGGTCGATTCTGCGTTATTTATGCTTTTTAAATGAGAAATCCATTTTTTGTAGAAATCGCAAAATCCATGAACTATAATTCATGCATTTTTTTTAGAGCAAATATATGAAAATTGCCATAGCTCCTATAATACTTATTATAGATCAATTCTAAGTGCACAATGCGAATCTATGGTCGATTCTACGTTATTTATGCTTTTTAAATGAGAAATCCATTTTTTGTAGAAATCGCAAAATCCATGACCTATAATTCATGCATTTTTTTTAGAGCAAATATATGAAAATTGCCATAGCTCCTATAATACTTATTATAGATCAATTCTAAGTGCACAATGCGAATCTATGGTCGATTCTGCGTTATTTATGCTTTTTAAATGAGAAATCCATTTTTTGTAGAAATCGCAAAATCCATGAACTATAATTCATGCATTTTTTTTAGAGCAAATATATGAAAATTGCCATAGCTCCTATAATACTTATTATAGATCAATTCTAAGTGCACAATGCGAATCTATGGTCGAATCTGCGTTATTTATGCTTTTTAAATGAGAAATCCATTTTTTATAGAAATCGCAAAATCCATGAACTATAATTCATGCATTTGTTTTAGAGCAAATATATGAAAATTGTCATAGCTCCTATAATACTTATTATAGATCAATTCTAAGTGCACAATGCGAATCTATGGTCGATTCTACGTTATTTATGCTTTTTAAATGAGAAATCCATTTTTTGTAGAAATCGCAAAATCCATGAACTATAATTCATGCATTTTTTTTAGAGCAAATATATGAAAATTGCCATAGCTCCTATAATACTTATTATAGATCAATTCTAAGTGCACAATGCGAATCTATGGTCGATTCTACGTTATTTATGCTTTTTAAATGAGAAATCCATTTTTTGTAGAAATCGCAAAATCCATGAACTATAATTCATGCATTTTTTTTAGAGCAAATATATGAAAATTGCCATAGCTCCTATAATACTTATTATAGATCAATTCTAAGTGCACAATGTGAATCTATGGTCGATTCTACGTTATTTATGCTTTTTAAATGAGAAATCCATTTTTTGTAGAAATCGCAAAATCCATGAACTATAATTCATGCATTTTTTTTAGAGCAAATATATGAAAATTGCCATAGCTCCTATAATACTTATTATAAATCAATTCTAAGTGCACAATGCGAATCTATGGTCGATTCTACGTTATTTATGCTTTTTAAATGAGAAATCCATTTTTTGTAGAAATCGCAAAATCCATGAACTATAATTCATGCATTTTTTTTAGAGCAAATATATGAAAATTGCCATAGCTCCTATAATACTTATTATAGATCAATTCTAAGTGCACAATGCGAATCTATGGTCGATTCTACGTTATTTATGTTTTTTAAATGAGAAATCCATTTTTTGTAGAAATCGCAAAATCCATGAACTATAATTCATGCATTTTTTTTAGAGCAAATATATGAAAATTGCCATAGCTCCTATAATACTTATTATAGATCAATTCTAAGTGCACAATGCGAATCTATGGTCGATTCTGCGTTATTTATGCTTTTTAAATGAGAAATCCATTTTTTGTAGAAATCGTAAAATCCATGAACTATAATTCATGCATTTTTTTTAGAGCAAATATATGAAAATTGCCATAGCTCCTATAATACTTATTATAGATCAATTCTAAGTGCACAATGCGAATCTATGGTCGATTCCGCGTTATTTATGATTTTTAAATGAGAAATCCATTTTTTGTAGAAATCGCAAAATCCATGAACTATAATTCATGCATTTTTTTTAGAGCAAATATATGAAAATTGCCATAGCTCCTATAATACTTATTATAGATCAATTCTAAGTGCACAATGCGAATCTATGGTCGATTCTACGTTATTTATGCTTTTTAAATGAGAAATCCATTTTTTGTAGAAATCGCAAAATCCATGACCTATAATTCATGCATTTTTTTTAGAGCAAATATATGAAAATTGCCATAGCTCCTATAATACTTATTATAGATCAATTCTAAGTGCACAATGCGAATCTATGGTCGATTCTGCGTTATTTATGCTTTTTAAATGAGAAATCCATTTTTTGTAGAAATCGCAAAATCCATGAACTATAATTCATGCATTTTTTTTAGAGCAAATATATGAAAATTGCCATAGCTCCTATAATACTTATTATAGATCAATTCTAAGTGCACAATGCGAATCTATGGTCGAATCTGCGTTATTTATGCTTTTTAAATGAGAAATCCATTTTTTATAGAAATCGCAAAATCCATGAACTATAATTCATGCATTTGTTTTAGAGCAAATATATGAAAATTGTCATAGCTCCTATAATACTTATTATAGATCAATTCTAAGTGCACAATGCGAATCTATGGTCGATTCTACGTTATTTATGCTTTTTAAATGAGAAATCCATTTTTTGTAGAAATCGCAAAATCCATTAACTATAATTCATGCATTTTTTTTAGAGCAAATATATGAAAATTGCCATAGCTCCTATAACACTTATTATAGATCAATTCTAAGTTCACAATGCGAATCTATGGTTGATTCTACGTTATTTATGCTTTTTAAATGAGAAATCCATTTTTTGTAGAAATCGCAAAATCCATGAACTATAATTCATGCATTTTTTTTAGAGCAAATATATGAAAATTGCCATAGCTCCTATAATACTTATTATAGATCAATTCTAAGTGCACAATGCGAATCTATGGTCGATTCTACGTTATTTATGCTTTTTAAATGAGAAATCCATTTTTTGTAGAAATCGCAAAATCCATGATCTATAATTCATGCATTTTTTTTAGAGCAAATATATGAAAATTGCCATAGCTCCTATAATACTTATTATAGATTATAAATCCATTTTTTGTAGAAATCGCAAAATCCATGAACTATAATTCATGCATTTTTTTTAGAGCAAATATATGAAAATTGCCATAGCTCCTATAATACTTATTATAGATCAATTCGAAGTGCACAATGCGAATCTATGGTCGATTCTGCGTTATTTATGCTTTTTAAATGAGAAATCCATTTTTTATAGAAATCGCAAAATCCATGAACTATAATTCATGCATTTTTTTTAGAGCAAATATATGAAAATTGTCATAGCTCCTATAATACTTATTATAGATCAATTCTAAGTGCACAATGCGAATCTATGGTCGATTCTACGTTATTTATGCTTTTTAAATGAGAAATCCATTTTTTGTAGAAATCGCAAAATCCATGAACTATAATTCATGCATTTTTTTTAGAGCAAATATATGAAAATTGCCATAGCTCCTATAATACTTATTATAGATCAATTCTAAGTGCACAATGCGAATCTATGGTCGATTCTACGTTATTTATGCTTTTTAAATGAGAAATCCATTTTTTGTAGAAATCGCAAAATCCATGAACTATAATTCATGCATTTTTTTTAGAGCAAATATATGAAAATTGCCATAGCTCCTATAATACTTATTATAGATCAATTCTAAGTGCACAATGCGAATCTATGGTCGATTCTACGTTATTTATGCTTTTTAAATGAGAAATCCATTTTTTGTAGAAATCGCAAAATCCATGAACTATAATTCATGCATTTTTTTTAGAGCAAATATATGAAAATTGCCATAGCTCCTATAATACTTATTATAGATCTATTCTAAGTGCACAATGCGAATCTATGGTCGATTCTGCGTTATTTATGCTTTTTAAATGAGAAATCCATTTTTTGTAGAAATCGCAAAATCCATGAACTATAATTCATGCATTTTTTTTAGAGCAAATATATGAAAATTGCCATAGCTCTTATAATACTTATTATAGATTATAAATCCATTTTTTGTAGAAATCGCAAAATCCATGAACTATAATTCATGCATTTTTTTTAGAGCAAATATATGAAAATTGCCATAGCTCCTATAATACTTATTATAGATCAATTCGAAGTGCACAATGCGAATCTATGGTCGATTCTGCGTTATTTATGCTTTTTAAATGAGAAATCCATTTTTTATAGAAATCGCAAAATCCATGAACTATAATTCATGCATTTTTTTTAGAGCAAATATATGAAAATTATCATAGCTCCTATAATACTTATTATAGATCAATTCTAAGTGCACAATGCGAATCTATGGTCGATTCTACGTTATTTATGCTTTTTAAATGAGAAATCCATTTTTTGTAGAAATCGCAAAATCCATGAACTATAATTCCTGCATTTTTTTTAGAGCAAATATATGAAAATTGCCATAGCTCCTATAATACTTATTATAGATCAATTCTAAGTGCACAATGCGAATCTATGGTCGATTCTACGTTATTTATGCTTTTTAAATGAGAAATCCATTTTTTGTAGAAATCGCAAAATCCATGAACTATAATTCATGCATTTTTTTTAGAGCAAATATATGAAAATTGCCATAGCTCCTATAATACTTATTATAGATCAATTCTAAGTGCACAATGCGAATCTATGGTCGATTCTACGTTATTTATGCTTTTTAAATGAGAAATCCATTTTTTGTAGAAATCGCAAAATCCATGAACTCCATAATTCATGCTCCATAATTCATGCATTTTTTTTAGAGCAAATATATGAAAATTGCCATAGCTCCTATAATACTTATTATAGATCAATTCTAAGTGCACAATGCGAATCTATGGTCGATTCTACGTTATTTATGCTTTTTAAATGAGAAATCCATTTTTTGTAGAAATCGCAAAATCCATGAACTATAATTCATGCATTTTTTTTAGAGCAAATATATGAAAATTGCCATAGCTCCAATAATACTTATTATAGATCAATTCTAAGTGCACAATTCGAATCTATGGTCGATTCTGCGTTATTTATGCTTTTTAAATGAGAAATCCATTTTTTGTAGAAATCGCAAAATCCATGAACTATAATTCATGCATTTTTTTTAGAGCAAATATATGAAAATTGCCATAGCTCCTATAATACTTATTATAGATCAATTCTAAGTGCACAATGCGAATCTATGGTCGATTCTACGTTATTTATGCTTTTTAAATGAGAAATCCATTTTTTGTAGAAATCGCAAAATCCATGAACTATAATTCATGCATTTTTTTTAGAGCAAAAATATGAAAATTGCCATAGCTCCTATAATACTTTATTATAGATCAATTCTAAGTGCACAATGCGAATCTATGGTCGATTCTGCGTTATTTATGCTTTTTAAATGAGAAATCCATTTTTTGTAGAAATCGCAAAATCCATGAACTATAATTCATGCATTTTTTTTAGAGCAAATATATGAAAATTGCCATAGCTCCTATAATACTTATTATAGATCAATTCTAAGTGCACAATGCGAATCTATGGTCGATTCTGCGTTATTTATGCTTTTTAAATGAGAAATCCATTTTTTATAGAAATCGCAAAATCCATGAACTATAATTCATGCATTTGTTTTAGAGCAAATAAATGAAAATTGTCATAGCTCCTATAATACTTATTATAGATCAATTCTAAGTGCACAATGCGAATCTATGGTCGATTCTACGTTATTTATGCTTTTTAAATGAGAAATCCATTTTTTGTAGAAATCGCAAAATCCATGAACTATAATTCATGCATTTTTTTTAGAGCAAATATATGAAAATTGCCATAGCTCCTATAATACTTATTATAGATCAATTCTAAGTGCACAATGCGAATCTATGGTCGATTCTACGTTATTTATGCTTTTTAAATGAGAAATCCATTTTTTGTAGAAATCGCAAAATCCATGAACTATAATTCATGCATTTTTTTTAGAGCAAATATATGAAAATTGCCATAGCTCCTATAATACTTATTATAGATCAATTCTAAGTGCACAATGCGAATCTATGGTCGATTCTACGTTATTTATGCTTTTTAAATGAGAAATCCATTTTTTGTAGAAATCGCAAAATCCATGAACTATAATTCATGCATTTTTTTTAGAGCAAATATATGAAAATTGCCATAGCTCCTATAATACTTATTATAGATCAATTCTAAGTGCACAATGCGAATCTATGGTCGATTCTACGTTATTTATGCTTTTTAAATGAGAAATCCATTTTTTGTAGAAATCGCAAAATCCATGAACTATAATTCATGCATTTTTTTTAGAGCAATTATATGAAAATTGCCATAGCTCCTATAATACTTATTATAGATCAATTCTAAGTGCACAATGCGAATCTATGGTCGATTCTACGTTATTTATGCTTTTTAAATGAGAAATCCATTTTTTGTAGAAATCGCAAAATCCATGAACTATAATTCATGCATTTTTTTTAGAGCAAATATATGAAAATTGCCATAGCTCCTATAATACTTATTATAGATCAATTCTAAGTGCACAATGCGAATCTATGGTCGATTCTGCGTTATTTATGCTTTTTAAATGAGAAATCCATTTTTTGTAGAAATCGCAAAATCCATGAACTATAATTCATGCATTTTTTTTAGTGCAAATATATGAAAATTGCCATAGCTCCTATAATACTTATTATAGATCAATTCTAAGTGCACAATGCGAATCTATGGTCGATTCTGCGTTATTTATGATTTTTAAATGAGAAATCCATTTTTTGTAGAAATCGCAAAATCCATGAACTATAATTCATGCATTTTTTTTAGAGCAAATATATGAAAATTGCCATAGCTCCTATAATACTTATTATAGATCAATTCTAAGTGCACAATGCGAATCTATGGTCGATTCTGCGTTATTTATGCTTTTTAAATGAGAAATCCATTTTTTGTAGAAATCGCAAAATCCATGAACTATAATTCATGCATTTTTTATAGACCAAATATATGAAAATTGCCATAGCTCCTATAATACTTATTATAGATCAATTCTAAGTGCACAATGCGAATCTATGGTCGATTCTACGTTATTTATGCTTTTTAAATGAGAAATCCATTTTTTGTAGAAATCGCAAAATCCATGAACTATAATTCATGCATTTTGTTTAGAGCAAATATATGAAAATTGCCATAGCTCCTATAATACTTATTATAGATCAATTCTAAGTGCACAATGCTAATCTATGGTCGATTCTACGTTATTTATGCTTTTTAAATGAGAAATCCATTTTTTGTAGAAATCGCAAAATCCATGAACTATAATTCATGCATTTTTTTTAGAGCAAATATATGAAAATTGCCATAGCTCCTATAATACTTATTATAGATCAATTCTAAGTGCACAATGCGAATCTATGGTCGATTCTGCGTTATTTATGCTTTTTAAATGAGAAATCCATTTTTTGTAGAAATCGCAAAATCCATGAACTATAATTCATGCATTTTTTTTAGAGCAAATATATGAAAATTGCCATAGCTCCTATAATACTTATTATAGATCAATTCTAAGTGCACAATGCGAATCTATGGTCGATTCTGCGTTATTTATGCTTTTTAAATGAGAAATCCATTTTTTATAGAAATCGCAAAATCCATGAACTATAATTCATGCATTTTTTTTAGAGCAAATATATGAAAATTGTCATAGCTCCTATAATACTTATTATAGATCAATTCTAAGTGCACAATGCGAATCTATGGTCGATTCTACGTTATTTATGCTTTTTAAATGAGAAATCCATTTTTTGTAGAAATCGCAAAATCCATGAACTATAATTCATGCATTTTTTTTAGAGCAAATATATGAAAATTGCCATAGATCCTATAATACTTATTATAGATCAATTCTAAGTGCACAATGCGAATCTATGGTCGATTCTACGTTATTTATGCTTTTTAAATGAGAAATCCATTTTTTGTAGAAATCGCAAAATCCATGAACTATAATTCATGCATTTTTTTTAGAGCAAATATATGAAAATTGCCATAGCTCCTATAATACTTATTATAGATCAATTCTAAGTGCACAATGCGAATCTATGGTCGATTCTACGTTATTTATGCTTTTTAAATGAGAAATCCATTTTTTGTAGAAATCGCAAAATCCATGAACTATAATTCATGCATTTTTTTTAGAGCAAATATATGAAAATTGCCATAGCTCCTATAATACTTATTATAGATCAATTCTAAGTGCACAATGCGAATCTATGGTCGATTCTGCGTTATTTATGCTTTTTAAATGAGAAATCCATTTTTTGTAGAAATCGCAAAATCCATGAACTATAATTCATGCATTTTTTTTAGAGCAAATATATGAAAATTGCCATAGCTCTTATAATACTTATTATAGATTATAAATCCATTTTTTGTAGAAATCGCAAAATCCATGAACTATAATTCATGCATTTTTTTTAGAGCAAATATATGAAAATTGCCATAGCTCCTATAATACTTATTATAGATCAATTCGAAGTGCACAATGCGAATCTATGGTCGATTCTGCGTTATTTATGCTTTTTAAATGAGAAATCCATTTTTTATAGAAATCGCAAAATCCATGAACTATAATTCATGCATTTTTTTTAGAGCAAATATATGGAAATTGTCATAGCTCCTATAATACTTATTATAGATCAATTCTAAGTGCACAATGCAAATCTATGGTCGATTCTACGTTATTTATGCTTTTTAAATGAGAAATCCATTTTTTGTAGAAATCGCAAAATCCATGAACTATAATTCATGCATTTTTTTTAGAGCAAATATATGAAAATTGCCATAGCTCCTATAATACTTATTATAGATCAATTCTAAGTGCACAATGCGAATCTATGGTCGATTCTACGTTATTTATGCTTTTTAAATGAGAAATCCATTTTTTGTAGAAATCGCAAAATCCATGAACTATAATTCATGCATTTTTTTTAGAGCAAATATATGAAAATTGCCATAGCTCCTATAATACTTATTATAGATCAATTCTAAGTGCACAATGCGAATCTATGGTCGATTCTGCGTTATTTATGCTTTTTAAATGAGAAATCCATTTTTTGTAGAAATCGCAAAATCCATGAACTATAATTCATGCATTTTTTTTAGAGCAAATATATGAAAATTGCCATAGCTCTTATAATACTTATTATAGATTATAAATCCATTTTTTGTAGAAATCGCAAAATCCATGAACTATAATTCATGCATTTTTTTTAGAGCAAATATATGAAAATTGCCATAGCTCCTATAATACTTATTATAGATCAATTCGAAGTGCACAATGCGAATCTATGGTCGATTCTGCGTTATTTATGCTTTTTAAATGAGAAATCCATTTTTTATAGAAATCGCAAAATCCATGAACTATAATTCATGCATTTTTTTTAGAGCAAATATATGGAAATTGTCATAGCTCCTATAATACTTATTATAGATCAATTCTAAGTGCACAATGCAAATCTATGGTCGATTCTACGTTATTTATGCTTTTTAAATGAGAAATCCATTTTTTGTAGAAATCGCAAAATCCATGAACTATAATTCCTGCATTTTTTTTAGAGCAAATATATGAAAATTGCCATAGCTCCTATAATACTTATTATAGATCAATTCTAAGTGCACAATGCGAATCTATGGTCGATTCTACGTTATTTATGCTTTTTAAATGAGAAATCCATTTTTTGTAGAAATCGCAAAATCCATGAACTATAATTCATGCATTTTTTTTAGAGCAAATATATGAAAATTGCCATAGCTCCTATAATACTTATTATAGATCAATTCTAAGTGCACAATGCGAATCTATGGTCGATTCTACGTTATTTATGCTTTTTAAATGAGAAATCCATTTTTTGTAGAAATCGCAAAATCCATGAACTCCATAATTCATGCTCCATAATTCATGCATTTTTTTTAGAGCAAATATATGAAAATTGCCATAGCTCCTATAATACTTATTATAGATCAATTCTAAGTGCACAATGCGAATCTATGGTCGATTCTACGTTATTTATGCTTTTTAAATGAGAAATCCATTTTTTGTAGAAATCGCAAAATCCATGAACTATAATTCATGCATTTTTTTTAGAGCAAATATATGAAAATTGCCATAGCTCCTATAATACTTATTATAGATCAATTCTAAGTGCACAATGCGAATCTATGGTCGATTCTACGTTATTTGTGCTTTTTAAATGAGAAATCCATTTTTTGTAGAAATAGCAAAATCCATGAACTATAATTCATGCATTTTTTTTAGAGCAAATATATGAAAATTGCCATAGCTCCTATAATACTTATTATAGATCAATTCTAAGTGCACAATGCGAATCTATGGTCGATTCTGCGTTATTTATGATTTTTAAATGAGAAATCCATTTTTTGTAGAAATCGCAAAATCCATGAACTATAATTCATGCATTTTTTTTAGAGCAAATATATGAAAATTGCCATAGCTCCTATAATACTTATTATAGATCAATTCTAAGTGCACAATGCGAATCTATGGTCGATTCTGCGTTATTTATGCTTTTTAAATGAGAAATCCATTTTTTGTAGAAATCGAAAAATCCATGAACTATAATTCATGCATTTTTTTTAGACCAAATATATGAAAATTGCCATAGCTCCTATAATACTTATTATAGATCAATTCTAAGTGCACAATGCGAATCTATGGTCGATTCTACGTTATTTATGCTTTTTAAATGAGAAATCCATTTTTTGTAGAAATCGCAAAATCCATGAACTATAATTCATGCATTTTGTTTAGAGCAAATATATGAAAATTGCCATAGCTCCTATAATACTTATTATAGATCAATTCTAAGTGCACAATGCTAATCTATGGTCGATTCTACGTTATTTATGCTTTTTAAATGAGAAATCCATTTTTTGTAGAAATCGCAAAATCCATGAACTATAATTCATGCATTTTTTTTAGAGCAAATATATGAAAATTGCCATAGCTCCTATAATACTTATTATAGATCAATTCTAAGTGCACAATGCGAATCTATGGTCGATTCTGCGTTATTTATGCTTTTTAAATGAGAAATCCATTTTTTGTAGAAATCGCAAAATCCATGAACTATAATTCATGCATTTTTTTTAGAGCAAATATATGAAAATTGCCATAGCTCCTATAATACTTATTATAGATCAATTCTAAGTGCACAATGCGAATCTATGGTCGATTCTGCGTTATTTATGATTTTTAAATGAGAAATCCATTTTTTGTAGAAATCGCAAAATCCATGAACTATAATTCATGCATTTTTTTTAGAGCAAATATATGAAAATTGCCATAGCTCCTATAATACTTATTATAGATCAATTCTAAGTGCACAATGCGAATCTATGGTCGATTCTACGTTATTTATGCTTTTTAAATGAGAAATCCATTTTTTGTAGAAATCGCAAAATCCATGAACTATAATTCATGCATTTTTTTTAGAGCAAATATATGAAAATTGCCATAGCTCCTATAATACTTATTATAGATCAATTCTAAGTGCACAATGCGAATCTATGGTCGATTCTGCGTTATTTATGCTTTTTAAATGAGAAATCCATTTTTTGTAGAAATCGCAAAATCCATGAACTATAATTCATGCATTTTTTTTAGAGCAAATATATGAAAATTGCCATAGCTCCTATAATACTTATTATAGATCAATTCTAAGTGCACAATGCGAATCTATGGTCGATTCTGCGTTATTTATGCTTTTTAAATGAGAAATCCATTTTTTATAGAAATCGCAAAATCCATGAACTATAATACATGCATTTTTTTTAGAGCAAATATATGAAAATTGTCATAGCTCCTATAATACTTATTATAGATCAATTCTAAGTGCACAATGCGAATCTATGGTCGATTCTACGTTATTTATGCTTTTTAAATGAGAAATCCAATTTTTGTAGAAATCGCAAAATCCATGAACTATAATTCATGCATTTTTTTTAGAGCAAATATATGAAAATTGCCATAGATCCTATAATACTTATTATAGATCAATTCTAAGTGCACAATGCGAATCTATGGTCGATTCTACGTTATTTATGCTTTTTAAATGAGAAATCCATTTTTTGTAGAAATCGCAAAATCCATGAACTATAATTCATGCATTTTTTTTAGAGCAAATATATGAAAATTGCCATAGCTCCTATAATACTTATTATAGATCAATTCTAAGTGCACAATGCGAATCTATGGTCGATTCTACGTTATTTATGCTTTTTAAATGAGAAATCCATTTTTTGTAGAAATCGCAAAATCCATGAACTATAATTCATGCATTTTTTTTAGAGCAAATATATGAAAATTGCCATAGCTCCTATAATACTTATTATAGATCAATTCTAAGTGCACAATGCGAATCTATGGTCGATTCTGCGTTATTTACGCTTTTTAAATGAGAAATCCATTTTTTGTAGAAATCGCAAAATCCATGAACTATAATTCATGCATTTTTTTTAGAGCAAATATATGAAAATTGCCATAGCTCTTATAATACTTATTATAGATTATAAATCCATTTTTTGTAGAAATCGCAAAATCCATGAACTATAATTCATGCATTTTTTTTAGAGCAAATATATGAAAATTGCCATAGCTCCTATAATACTTATTATAGATCAATTCTAAGTGCACAATGCGAATCTATGGTCGATTCTGCGTTATTTATGCTTTTTAAATGAGAAATCCATTTTTTGTAGAAATCGCAAAATCCATGAACTATAATTCATGCATTTTTTTTAGAGCAAATATATGAAAATTGCCATAGCTCCTATAATACTTATTATAGAGCAATTCTAAGTGCACAATGCGAATCTATGGTCGATTCTGCGTTATTTATGCTTTTTAAATGAGAAATCCATTTTTTGTAGAAATCGCAAAATCCATGAACTATAATTCATGCATTTTTTTTAGAGCAAATATATGAAAATTGCCATAGCTCCTATAATACTTATTATAGATCAATTCTAAGTGCACAATGCGAATCTATGGTCGATTCTGCGTTATTTATGCTTTTTAAATGAGAAATCCATTTTTTGTAGAAATCGCAAAATCCATGAACTATAATTCATGCATTTTTTTTAGAGCAAATATATGAAAATTGCCATAGCTCCTATAATACTTATTATAGATCAATTCTAAGTGCACAATGCGAATCTATGGTCGATTCTGCGTTATTTATGCTTTTTAAATGAGAAATCCATTTTTTGTAGAAATCGCAAAATCCATGAACTATAATTCATCAATTTTTTTTAGAGCAAATATATGAAAATTGCCATAGCTCTTATAATACTTATTATAGATTATAAATCCATTTTTTGTAGAAATCGCAAAATCCATGAACTATAATTCATGCATTTTTTTTAGAGCAAATGTATGAAAATTGCCATAGCTCCTATAATACTTATTATAGATCAATTCGAAGTGCACAATGCGAATCTATGGTCGATTCTGCGTTATTTATGCTTTTTAAATGAGAAATCCATTTTTTATAGAAATCGCAAAATCCATGAACTATAATTCATGCATTTTTTTTAGAGCAAATATATGAAAATTGTCATAGCTCCTATAATACTTATTATAGATCAATTCTAAGTGCACAATGCGAATCTATGGTCGATTCTACGTTATTTATGCTTTTTAAATGAGAAATCCATTTTTTGTAGAAATCGCAAAATCCATGAACTATAATTCATGCATTTTTTTTAGAGCAAATATATGAAAATTGCCATAGATCCTATAATACTTATTATAGATCAATTCTAAGTGCACAATGCGAATCTATGGTCGATTCTACGTTATTTATGCTTTTTAAATGAGAAATCCATTTTTTGTAGAAATCGCAAAATCCATGAACTATAATTCATGCATTTTTTTTAGAGCAAATATATGAAAATTGCCATAGCTCCTATAATACTTATTATAGATCAATTCTAAGTGCACAATGCGAATCTATGGTCGATTCTACGTTATTTATGCTTTTTAAATGAGAAATCCATTTTTTGTAGAAATCGCAAAATCCATGAACTATAATTCATGCATTTTTTTTAGAGCAAATATATGAAAATTGCCATAGCTCCTATAATACTTATTATAGATCAATTCTAAGTGCACAATGCGAATCTATGGTCGATTCTGCGTTATTTATGCTTTTTAAATGAGAAATCCATTTTTTGTAGAAATCGCAAAATCCATGAACTATAATTCATGCATTTTTTTTAGAGCAAATATATGAAAATTGCCATAGCTCCTATAATACTTATTATAGATCAATTCTAAGTGCACAATGCGAATCTATGGTCGATTCTGCGTTATTTATGCTTTTTAAATGAGAAATCCATTTTTTGTAGAAATCGCAAAATCCATGAACTATAATTCATCCATTTTTTTTAGAGCAAATATATGAAAATTGCCATAGCTCTTATAATACTTATTATAGATTATAAATCCATTTTTTGTAGAAATCGCAAAATCCATGAACTATAATTCATGCATTTTTTTTAGAGCAAATGTATGAAAATTGCCATAGCTCCTATAATACTTATTATAGATCAATTCGAAGTGCACAATGCGAATCTATGGTCGATTCTGCGTTATTTATGCTTTTTAAATGAGAAATCCATTTTTTATAGAAATCGCAAAATCCATGAACTATAATTCATGCATTTTTTTTAGAGCAAATATATGGAAATTGTCATAGCTCCTATAATACTTATTATAGATCAATTCTAAGTGCACAATGCGAATCTATGGTCGATTCTACGTTATTTATGCTTTTTAAATGAGAAATCCATTTTTTGTAGAAATCGCAAAATCCATGAACTATAATTCCTGCATTTTTTTTAGAGCAAATATATGAAAATTGCCATAGCTCCTATAATACTTATTATAGATCAATTCTAAGTGCACAATGCGAATCTATGGTCGATTCTACGTTATTTATGCTTTTTAAATGAGAAATCCATTTTTTGTAGAAATCGCAAAATCCATGAACTATAATTCATGCATTTTTTTTAGAGCAAATATATGAAAATTGCCATAGCTCCTATAATACTTATTATAGATCAATTCTAAGTGCACAATGCGAATCTATGGTCGATTCTACGTTATTTATGCTTTTTAAATGAGAAATCCATTTTTTGTAGAAATCGCAAAATCCATGAACTCCATAATTCATGCTCCATAATTCATGCATTTTTTTTAGAGCAAATATATGAAAATTGCCATAGCTCCTATAATACTTATTATAGATCAATTCTAAGTGCACAATGCGAATCTATGGTCGATTATACGTTATTTATGCTTTTTAAATGAGAAATCCATTTTTTGTAGAAATCGCAAAATCCATGAACTATAATTCATGCATTTTTTTTAGAGCAAATATATGAAAATTGCAATAGCTCCTATAATACTTATTATAGATCAATTCTAAGTGCACAATGCGAATCTATGGTCGATTCTACGTTATTTATGCTTTTTAAATGAGAAATCCATTTTTTGTAGAAATCGCAAAATCCATGAACTATAATTCATGCATTTTTTTTAGAGCAAATATATGAAAATTGCCATAGCTCCAATAATACTTATTATAGATCAATTCTAAGTGCACAATGCGAATCTATGGTCGATTCTGCGTTATTTATGCTTTTTAAATGAGAAATCCATTTTTTGTAGAAATCGCAAAATCCATGAACTATAATTCATGCATTTTTTTTAGAGCAAATATATGAAAATTGCCATAGCACCTATAATACTTATTATAGATCAATTCTAAGTGCACAATGCGAATCTATGGTCGATTCTACGTTATTTATGCTTTTTAAATGAGAAATCCATTTTTTGTAGAAATCGCAAAATCCATGACCTATAATTCATGCATTTTTTTTAGAGCAAATATATGAAAATTGCCATAGCTCCTATAATACTTATTATAGATCAATTCTAAGTGCACAATGCGAATCTATGGTCGATTCTGCGTTATTTATGCTTTTTAAATGAGAAATCCATTTTTTGTAGAAATCGCAAAATCCATGAACTATAATTCATGCATTTTTTTTAGAGCAAATATATGAAAATTGCCATAGCTCCTATAATACTTATTATAGATCAATTCTAAGTGCACAATGCGAATCTATGGTCGAATCTGCGTTATTTATGCTTTTTAAATGAGAAATCCATTTTTTATAGAAATCGCAAAATCCATGAACTATAATTCATGCATTTGTTTTAGAGCAAATATATGAAAATTGTCATAGCTCCTATAATACTTATTATAGATCAATTCTAAGTGCACAATGCGAATCTATGGTCGATTCTGCGTTATTTATGCTTTTTAAATGAGAAATCCATTTTTTGTAGAAATCGTAAAATCCATGAACTATAATTCATGCATTTTTTTTAGAGCAAATATATGAAAATTGCCATAGCTCCTATAATACTTATTATAGATCAATTCTAAGTGCACAATGCGAATCTATGGTCGATTCCGCGTTATTTATGATTTTTAAATGAGAAATCCATTTTTTGTAGAAATCGCAAAATCCATGAACTATAATTCATGCATTTTTTTTAGAGCAAATATATGAAAATTGCCATAGCTCCTATAATACTTATTATAGATCAATTCTAAGTGCACAATGCGAATCTATGGTCGATTCTACGTTATTTATGCTTTTTAAATGAGAAATCCATTTTTTGTAGAAATCGCAAAATCCATGACCTATAATTCATGCATTTTTTTTAGAGCAAATATATGAAAATTGCCATAGCTCCTATAATACTTATTATAGATCAATTCTAAGTGCACAATGCGAATCTATGGTCGATTCTGCGTTATTTATGCTTTTTAAATGAGAAATCCATTTTTTGTAGAAATCGCAAAATCCATGAACTATAATTCATGCATTTTTTTTAGAGCAAATATATGAAAATTGCCATAGCTCCTATAATACTTATTATAGATCAATTCTAAGTGCACAATGCGAATCTATGGTCGAATCTGCGTTATTTATGCTTTTTAAATGAGAAATCCATTTTTTATAGAAATCGCAAAATCCATGAACTATAATTCATGCATTTGTTTTAGAGCAAATATATGAAAATTGTCATAGCTCCTATAATACTTATTATAGATCAATTCTAAGTGCACAATGCGAATCTATGGTCGATTCTACGTTATTTATGCTTTTTAAATGAGAAATCCATTTTTTGTAGAAATCGCAAAATCCATGAACTATAATTCATGCATTTTTTTTAGAGCAAATATATGAAAATTGCCATAGCTCCTATAATACTTATTATAGATCAATTCTAAGTGCACAATGCGAATCTATGGTCGATTCTACGTTATTTATGCTTTTTAAATGAGAAATCCATTTTTTGTAGAAATCGCAAAATCCATGACCTATAATTCATGCATTTTTTTTAGAGCAAATATATGAAAATTGCCATAGCTCCTATAATACTTATTATAGATCAATTCTAAGTGCACAATGCGAATCTATGGTCGATTCTGCGTTATTTATGCTTTTTAAATGAGAAATCCATTTTTTGTAGAAATCGCAAAATCCATGAACTATAATTCATGCATTTTTTTTAGAGCAAATATATGAAAATTGCCATAGCTCCTATAATACTTATTATAGATCAATTCTAAGTGCACAATGCGAATCTATGGTCGAATCTGCGTTATTTATGCTTTTTAAATGAGAAATCCATTTTTTATAGAAATCGCAAAATCCATGAACTATAATTCATGCATTTGTTTTAGAGCAAATATATGAAAATTGTCATAGCTCCTATAATACTTATTATAGATCAATTCTAAGTGCACAATGCGAATCTATGGTCGATTCTACGTTATTTATGCTTTTTAAATGAGAAATCCATTTTTTGTAGAAATCGCAAAATCCATGAACTATAATTCATGCATTTTTTTTAGAGCAAATATATGAAAATTGCCATAGCTCCTATAATACTTATTATAGATCAATTCTAAGTGCACAATTCGAATCTATGGTCGATTCTACGTTATTTATGCTTTTTAAATGAGAAATCCATTTTTTGTAGAAATCGCAAAATCCATGAACTATAATTCATGCATTTTTTTTAGAGCAAATATATGAAAATTGCCATAGCTCCTATAATACTTATTATAGATCAATTCTAAGTGCACAATGCGAATCTATGGTCGAATCTACGTTATTTATGCTTTTTAAATGAGAAATCCATTTTTTGTAGAAATCGCAAAATCCATGAACTATAATTCATGCATTTTTTTTAGAGCAAATATATGAAAATTGCCATAGCTCCTATAATACTTATTATAGATCAATTCTAAGTGCACAATGCGAATCTATGGTCGATTCTACGTTATTTATGCTTTTTAAATGAGAAATCCATTTTTTGTAGAAATCGCAAAATCCATGAACTATAATTCATGCATTTTTTTTAGAGCAAATATATGAAAATTGCCATAGCTCCTATAATACTTATTATAGATCAATTCTAAGTGCACAATGCGAATCTATGGTCGATTCTACGTTATTTATGTTTTTTAAATGAGAAATCCATTTTTTGTAGAAATCGCAAAATCCATGAACTATAATTCATGCATTTTTTTTAGAGCAAATATATGAAAATTGCCATAGCTCCTATAATACTTATTATAGATCAATTCTAAGTGCACAATGCGAATCTATGGTCGATTCTGCGTTATTTATGCTTTTTAAATGAGAAATCCATTTTTTGTAGAAATCGTAAAATCCATGAACTATAATTCATGCATTTTTTTTAGAGCAAATATATGAAAATTGCCATAGCTCCTATAATACTTATTATAGATCAATTCTAAGTGCACAATGCGAATCTATGGTCGATTCTGCGTTATTTATGATTTTTAAATGAGAAATCCATTTTTTGTAGAAATCGCAAAATCCATGAACTATAATTCATGCATTTTTTTTAGAGCAAATATATGAAAATTGCCATAGCTCCTATAATACTTATTATAGATCAATTCTAAGTGCACAATGCGAATCTATGGTCGATTCTGCGTTATTTATGCTTTTTAAATGAGAAATCCATTTTTTGTAGAAATCGCAAAATCCATGAACTATAATTCATGCATTTTTTTTAGACCAAATATATGAAAATTGCCATAGCTCCTATAATACTTATTATAGATCAATTCTAAGTGCACAATGCGAATCTATGGTCGATTCTACGTTATTTATGCTTTTTAAATGAGAAATCCATTTTTTGTAGAAATCGCAAAATCCATGAACTATAATTCATGCATTTTGTTTAGAGCAAATATATGAAAATTGCCATAGCTCCTATAATACTTATTATAGATCAATTCTAAGTGCACAATGCTAATCTATGGTCGATTCTACGTTATTTATGCTTTTTAAATGAGAAATCCATTTTTTGTAGAAATCGCAAAATCCATGAACTATAATTCATGCATTTTTTTTAGAGCAAATATATGAAAATTGCCATAGCTCCTATAATACTTATTATAGATCAATTCTAAGTGCACAATGCGAATCTATGGTCGATTCTGCGTTTTTTATGCTTTTTAAATGAGAAATCCATTTTTTGTAGAAATCGCAAAATCCATGAACTATAATTCATGCATTTTTTTTAGAGCAAATATATGAAAATTGCCATAGCTCCTATAATACTTATTATAGATCAATTCTAAGTGCACAATGCGAATCTATGGTCGATTCTACGTTATTTATGTTTTTTAAATGAGAAATCCATTTTTTGTAGAAATCGCAAAATCCATGAACTATAATTCATGCATTTTTTTTAGAGCAAATATATGAAAATTGCCATAGCTCCTATAATACTTATTATAGATCAATTCTAAGTGCACAATGCGAATCTATGGTCGATTCTGCGTTATTTATGCTTTTTAAATGAGAAATCCATTTTTTGTAGAAATCGTAAAATCCATGAACTATAATTCATGCATTTTTTTTAGAGCAAATATATGAAAATTGCCATAGCTCCTATAATACTTATTATAGATCAATTCTAAGTGCACAATGCGAATCTATGGTCGATTCTGCGTTATTTATGATTTTTAAATGAGAAATCCATTTTTTGTAGAAATCGCAAAATCCATGAACTATAATTCATGCATTTTTTTTAGAGCAAATATATGAAAATTGCCATAGCTCCTATAATACTTATTATAGATCAATTCTAAGTGCACAATGCGAATCTATGGTCGATTCTGCGTTATTTATGCTTTTTAAATGAGAAATCCATTTTTTGTAGAAATCGCAAAATCCATGAACTATAATTCATGCATTTTTTTTAGACCAAATATATGAAAATTGCCATAGCTCCTATAATACTTATTATAGATCAATTCTAAGTGCACAATGCGAATCTATGGTCGATTCTACGTTATTTATGCTTTTTAAATGAGAAATCCATTTTTTGTAGAAATCGCAAAATCCTTGAACTATAATTCATGCATTTTGTTTAGAGCAAATATATGAAAATTGCCATAGCTCCTATAATACTTATTATAGATCAATTCTAAGTGCACAATGCTAATCTATGGTCGATTCTACGTTATTTATGCTTTTTAAATGAGAAATCCATTTTTTGTAGAAATCGCAAAATCCATGAACTATAATTCATGCATTTTTTTTAGAGCAAATATATGAAAATTGCCATAGCTCCTATAATACTTATTATAGATCAATTCTAAGTGCACAATGCGAATCTATGGTCGATTCTGCGTTTTTTATGCTTTTTAAATGAGAAATCCATTTTTTGTAGAAATCGCAAAATCCATGAACTATAATTCATGCATTTTTTTTAGAGCAAATATATGAAAATTGCCATAGCTCCTATAATACTTATTATAGATCAATTCTAAGTGCACAATGCGAATCTATGTTCGATTCTGCGTTATTTATGATTTTTAAATGAGAAATCCATTTTTTGTAGAAATCGCAAAATCCATGAACTATAATTCATGCATTTTTTTTAGAGCAAATATATGAAAATTGCCATAGCTCCTATAATACTTATTATAGATCAATTCTAAGTGCACAATGCGAATCTATGGTCGATTCTGCGTTATTTATGCTTTTTAAATGAGAAATCCATTTTTTGTAGAAATCGCAAAATCCATGAACTATAATTCATGCATTTTTTTTAGAGCAAATATATGAAAATTGCCATAGCTCCTATAATACTTATTATAGATCAATTCTAAGTGCACAATGCGAATCTATGGTCGAATCTGCGTTATTTATGCTTTTTAAATGAGAAATCCATTTTTTATAGAAATCGCAAAATCCATGAACTATAATTCATGCATTTGTTTTAGAGCAAATATATGAAAATTGTCATAGCTCCTATAATACTTATTATAGATCAATTCTAAGTGCACAATGCGAATCTATGGTCGATTCTACGTTATTTATGCTTTTTAAATGAGAAATCCATTTTTTGTAGAAATCGCAAAATCCATGAACTATAATTCATGCATTTTTTTTAGAGCAAATATATGAAAATTGCCATAGCTCCTATAATACTTATTATAGATCAATTCTAAGTGCACAATGCGAATCTATGGTCGATTCTACGTTATTTATGCTTTTTAAATGAGAAATCCATTTTTTGTAGAAATCGCAAAATCCATGAACTATAATTCATGCATTTTTTTTAGAGCAAATATATGAAAATTGCCATAGCTCCTATAATACTTATTATAGATCAATTCTAAGTGCACAATGCGAATCTATGGTCGAATCTACGTTATTTATGCTTTTTAAATGAGAAATCCATTTTTTGTAGAAATCGCAAAATCCATGAACTATAATTCATGCATTTTTTTTAGAGCAAATATATGAAAATTGCCATAGCTCCTATAATACTTATTATAGATCAATTCTAAGTGCACAATGCGAATCTATGGTCGATTCTACGTTATTTATGCTTTTTAAATGAGAAATCCATTTTTTGTAGAAATCGCAAAATCCATGAACTATAATTCATGCATTTTTTTTAGAGCAAATATATGAAAATTGCCATAGCTCCTATAATACTTATTATAGATCAATTCTAAGTGCACAATGCGAATCTATGGTCGATTCTACGTTATTTATGTTTTTTAAATGAGAAATCCATTTTTTGTAGAAATCGCAAAATCCATGAACTATAATTCATGCATTTTTTTTAGAGCAAATATATGAAAATTGCCATAGCTCCTATAATACTTATTATAGATCAATTCTAAGTGCACAATGCGAATCTATGGTCGATTCTGCGTTATTTATGCTTTTTAAATGAGAAATCCATTTTTTGTAGAAATCGTAAAATCCATGAACTATAATTCATGCATTTTTTTTAGAGCAAATATATGAAAATTGCCATAGCTCCTATAATACTTATTATAGATCAATTCTAAGTGCACAATGCGAATCTATGGTCGATTCTGCGTTATTTATGCTTTTTAAATGAGAAATCCATTTTTTGTAGAAATCGCAAAATCCATGAACTATAATTCATGCATTTTTTTTAGAGCAAATATATGAAAATTGCCATAGCTCCTATAATACTTATTATAGATCAATTCTAAGTGCACAATGCGAATCTATGGTCGATTCTGCGTTATTTATGCTTTTTAAATGAGAAATCCATTTTTTGTAGAAATCGCAAAATCCATGAACTATAATTCATGCATTTTTTTTAGACCAAATATATGAAAATTGCCATAGCTCCTATAATACTTATTATAGATCAATTCTAAGTGCACAATGCGAATCTATGGTCGATTCTACGTTATTTATGCTTTTTAAATGAGAAATCCATTTTTTGTAGAAATCGCAAAATCCATGAACTATAATTCATGCATTTTGTTTAGAGCAAATATATGAAAATTGCCATAGCTCCTATAATACTTATTATAGATCAATTCTAAGTGCACAATGCTAATCTATGGTCGATTCTACGTTATTTATGCTTTTTAAATGAGAAATCCATTTTTTGTAGAAATCGCAAAATCCATGAACTATAATTCATGCATTTTTTTTAGAGCAAATATATGAAAATTGCCATAGCTCCTATAATACTTATTATAGATCAATTCTAAGTGCACAATGCGAATCTATGGTCGATTCTGCGTTTTTTATGCTTTTTAAATGAGAAATCCATTTTTTGTAGAAATCGCAAAATCCATGAACTATAATTCATGCATTTTTTTTAGAGCAAATATATGAAAATTGCCATAGCTCCTATAATACTTATTATAGATCAATTCTAAGTGCACAATGCGAATCTATGGTCGATTCTACGTTATTTATGTTTTTTAAATGAGAAATCCATTTTTTGTAGAAATCGCAAAATCCATGAACTATAATTCATGCATTTTTTTTAGAGCAAATATATGAAAATTGCCATAGCTCCTATAATACTTATTATAGATCAATTCTAAGTGCACAATGCGAATCTATGGTCGATTCTGCGTTATTTATGCTTTTTAAATGAGAAATCCATTTTTTGTAGAAATCGTAAAATCCATGAACTATAATTCATGCATTTTTTTTAGAGCAAATATATGAAAATTGCCATAGCTCCTATAATACTTATTATAGATCAATTCTAAGTGCACAATGCGAATCTATGGTCGATTCTGCGTTATTTATGATTTTTAAATGAGAAATCCATTTTTTGTAGAAATCGCAAAATCCATGAACTATAATTCATGCATTTTTTTTAGAGCAAATATATGAAAATTGCCATAGCTCCTATAATACTTATTATAGATCAATTCTAAGTGCACAATGCGAATCTATGGTCGATTCTGCGTTATTTATGCTTTTTAAATGAGAAATCCATTTTTTGTAGAAATCGCAAAATCCATGAACTATAATTCATGCATTTTTTTTAGACCAAATATATGAAAATTGCCATAGCTCCTATAATACTTATTATAGATCAATTCTAAGTGCACAATGCGAATCTATGGTCGATTCTACGTTATTTATGCTTTTTAAATGAGAAATCCATTTTTTGTAGAAATCGCAAAATCCATGAACTATAATTCATGCATTTTGTTTAGAGCAAATATATGAAAATTGCCATAGCTCCTATAATACTTATTATAGATCAATTCTAAGTGCACAATGCTAATCTATGGTCGATTCTACGTTATTTATGCTTTTTAAATGAGAAATCCATTTTTTGTAGAAATCGCAAAATCCATGAACTATAATTCATGCATTTTTTTTAGAGCAAATATATGAAAATTGCCATAGCTCCTATAATACTTATTATAGATCAATTCTAAGTGCACAATGCGAATCTATGGTCGATTCTGCGTTTTTTATGCTTTTTAAATGAGAAATCCATTTTTTGTAGAAATCGCAAAATCCATGAACTATAATTCATGCATTTTTTTTAGAGCAAATATATGAAAATTGCCATAGCTCCTATAATACTTATTATAGATCAATTCTAAGTGCACAATGCGAATCTATGTTCGATTCTGCGTTATTTATGATTTTTAAATGAGAAATCCATTTTTTGTAGAAATCGCAAAATCCATGAACTATAATTCATGCATTTTTTTTAGAGCAAATATATGAAAATTGCCATAGCTCCTATAATACTTATTATAGATCAATTCTAAGTGCACAATGCGAATCTATGGTCGATTCTACGTTATTTATGCTTTTTAAATGAGAAATCCATTTTTTGTAGAAATCGCAAAATCCATGAACTCCATAATTCATGCTCCATAATTCATGCATTTTTTTTAGAGCAAATATATGAAAATTGCCATAGCTCCTATAATACTTATTATAGATCAATTCTAAGTGCACAATGCGAATCTATGGTCGATTCTACGTTATTTATGCTTTTTAAATGAGAAATCCATTTTTTGTAGAAATCGCAAAATCCATGAACTATAATTCATGCATTTTTTTTAGAGCAAATATATGAAAATTGCAATAGCTCCTATAATACTTATTATAGATCAATTCTAAGTGCACAATGCGAATCTATGGTCGATTCTACGTTATTTATGCTTTTTAAATGAGAAATCCATTTTTTGTAGAAATCGCAAAATCCATGAACTATAATTCATGCATTTTTTTTAGAGCAAATATATGAAAATTGCCATAGCTCCAATAATACTTATTATAGATCAATTCTAAGTGCACAATGCGAATCTATGGTCGATTCTGCGTTATTTATGCTTTTTAAATGAGAAATCCATTTTTTATAGAAATCGCAAAATCCATGAACTATAATTCATGCATTTGTTTTAGAGCAAATATATGAAAATTGTCATAGCTCCTATAATACTTATTATAGATCAATTCTAAGTGCACAATGCGAATCTATGGTCGATTCTACGTTATTTATGCTTTTTAAATGAGAAATCCATTTTTTGTAGAAATCGCAAAATCCATGAACTATAATTCATGCATTTTTTTTAGAGCAAATATATGAAAATTGCCATAGCTCCTATAATACTTATTATAGATCAATTCTAAGTGCACAATGCGAATCTATGGTCGATTCTACGTTATTTATGCTTTTTAAATGAGAAATCCATTTTTTGTAGAAATCGCAAAATCCATGAACTATAATTCATGCATTTTTTTTAGAGCAAATATATGAAAATTGCCATAGCTCCTATAATACTTATTATAGATCAATTCTAAGTGCACAATGCGAATCTATGGTCGATTCTACGTTATTTATGCTTTTTAAATGAGAAATCCATTTTTTGTAGAAATCGCAAAATCCATGAACTATAATTCATGCATTTTTTTTAGAGCAAATATATGAAAATTGCCATATCTCCTATAATACTTATTATAGATCAATTCTAAGTGCACAATGCGAATCTATGGTCGATTCTACGTTATTTATGCTTTTTAAATGAGAAATCCATTTTTTGTAGAAATCGCAAAATCCATGAACTATAATTCATGCATTTTTTTTAGAGCAAATATATGAAAATTGCCATAGCTCCTATAATACTTATTATAGATCAATTCTAAGTGCACAATGCGAATCTATGGTCGATTCTACGTTATTTATGTTTTTTAAATGAGAAATCCATTTTTTGTAGAAATCGCAAAATCAATGAACTATAATTCATGCATTTTTTTTAGAGCAAATATATGAAAATTGCCATAGCTCCTATAATACTTATTATAGATCAATTCTAAGTGCACAATGCGAATCTATGGTCGATTCTGCGTTATTTATGCTTTTTAAATGAGAAATCCATTTTTTGTAGAAATCGTAAAATCCATGAACTATAATTCATGCATTTTTTTTAGAGCAAATATATGAAAATTGCCATAGCTCCTATAATACTTATTATAGATCAATTCTAAGTGCACAATGCGAATCTATGGTCGATTCTGCGTTATTTATGATTTTTAAATGAGAAATCCATTTTTTGTAGAAATCGCAAAATCCATGAACTATAATTCATGCATTTTTTTTAGAGCAAATATATGAAAATTGCCATAGCTCCTATAATACTTATTATAGATCAATTCTAAGTGCACAATGCGAATCTATGGTCGATTCTGCGTTATTTATGCTTTTTAAATGAGAAATCCATTTTTTGTAGAAATCGCAAAATCCATGAACTATAACTCATGCATTTTTTTTAGACCAAATATATGAAAATTGCCATAGCTCCTATAATACTTATTATAGATCAATTCTAAGTGCACAATGCGAATCTATGGTCGATTCTACGTTATTTATGCTTTTTAAATGAGAAATCCATTTTTTGTAGAAATCGCAAAATCCATGAACTATAATTCATGCATTTTGTTTAGAGCAAATATATGAAAATTGCCATAGCTCCTATAATACTTATTATAGATCAATTCTAAGTGCACAATGCTAATCTATGGTCGATTCTACGTTATTTATGCTTTTTAAATGAGAAATCCATTTTTTGTAGAAATCGCAAAATCCATGAACTATAATTCATGCATTTTTTTTAGAGCAAATATATGAAAATTGCCATAGCTCCTATAATACTTATTATAGATCAATTCTAAGTGCACAATGCGAATCTATGGTCGATTCTGCGTTATTTATGCTTTTTAAATGAGAAATCCATTTTTTGTAGAAATCGCAAAATCCATGAACTATAATTCATGCATTTTTTTTAGAGCAAATATATGAAAATTGCCATAGCTCCTATAATACTTATTATAGATCAATTCTAAGTGCACAATGCGAATCTATGGTCGATTCTGCGTTATTTATGATTTTTAAATGAGAAATCCATTTTTTGTAGAAATCGCAAAATCCATGAACTATAATTCATGCATTTTTTTTAGAGCAAATATATGAAAATTGCCATAGATCCTATAATACTTATTATAGATCAATTCTAAGTGCACAATGCGAATCTATGGTCGATTCTACGTTATTTATGCTTTTTAAATGAGAAATCCATTTTTTGTAGAAATCGCAAAATCCATGAACTATAATTCATGCATTTTTTTTAGAGCAAATATATGAAAATTGCCATAGCTCCTATAATACTTATTATAGATCAATTCTAAGTGCACAATGCGAATCTATGGTCGATTCTACGTTATTTATGCTTTTTAAATGAGAAATCCATTTTTTGTAGAAATCGCAAAATCCATGAACTATAATTCATGCATTTTTTTTAGAGCAAATATATGAAAATTGCCATAGCTCCTATAATACTTATTATAGATCAATTCTAAGTGCACAATGCGAATCTATGGTCGATTCTGCGTTATTTATGCTTTTTAAATGAGAAATCCATTTTTTGTAGAAATCGCAAAATCCATGAACTATAATTCATGCTTTTTTTTTAGAGCAAATATATGAAAATTGCCATAGCTCCTATAATACTTATTATAGATCAATTCTAAGTGCACAATGCGAATCTATGGTCGATTCTGCGTTATTTATGCTTTTTAAATGAGAAATCCATTTTTTGTAGAAATCGCAAAATCCATGAACTATAATTCATGCATTTTTTTTAGAGCAAATATATGAAAATTGCCATAGCTCCTATAATACTTATTATAGATCAATTCTAAGTGCACAATGCGAATCTATGGTCGATTCTGCGTTATTTATGATTTTTAAATGAGAAATCCATTTTTTGTAGAAATCGCAAAATCCATGAACTATAATTCATGCATTTTTTTTAGAGCAAATATATGAAAATTGCCATAGCTCCTATAATACTTATTATAGATCAATTCTAAGTGCACAATGCGAATCTATGGTCGATTCTGCGTTATTTATGCTTTTTAAATGAGAAATCCATTTTTTGAAAAAATCGCAAAATCCATGAACTATAATTCATGCATTTTTTTTAGACCAAATATATGAAAATTGCCATAGCTCCTATAATACTTATTATAGATCAATTCTAAGTGCACAATGCGAATCTATGGTCGATTCTACGTTATTTATGCTTTTTAAATGAGAAATCCATTTTTTGTAGAAATCGCAAAATCCATGAATTATAATTCATGCATTTTTTTTAGGGCAAATATATGAAAATTGCCATAGCTCCTATAATACTTATTATAGATCAATTCTAAGTGCACAATGCGAATCTATGGTCGAGTCTACGTTATTTATGCTTTTTAAATGAGAAATCCATTTTTTATAGAAATCGCAAAATCCATGAACTATAAATCATGCATTTTTTTTAGAGCAAATATATGAAAATTGCCATAGCTCCTATAATACTTATTATAGATCAATTCTAAGTGCACAATGCGAATCTATGGTCGATTCTACGTTATTTATGCTTTTTAAATGAGAAATCCATTTTTTGTAGAAATCGCAAAATCCATGAACTATAATTCATGCATTTTTTTTAGAGCAAATATATGAAAATTGCCATAGCTCCTATAATACTTATTATAGATCAATTCTAAGTGCACAATGCGAATCTATGGTCGATTCTACGTTATTTATGCTTTTTAAAAGAGAAACAATTTTTTGTAGAAATCGCAAAATCCATGAACTATAATTCATGCATTTTTTTTAGAGCAAATATATGAAAATTGCCATAGCTCCTATAATACTTATTATAGATCAATTCTAAGTGCACAATGCGAATCTATGGTCGATTCTACGTTATTTATGCTTTTTAAATGAGAAATCCATTTTTTGTAGAAATCGCAAAATCCATGAACTATAATTCATGCATTTTTTTTAGAGCAAATATATGAAAATTGCCATAGCTCCTATAATACTTATTATAGATCAATTCTAAGTGCACAATGCGAATCTATGTTCGATTCTACGTTATTTATGCTTTTTAAATGAGAAATCCATTTTTTGTAGAAATCGCAAAATCCATGAACTATAATTCATGCATTTTTTTTAGAGCAAATATATGAAAATTGCCATAGCTCCTATAATACTTATTATAGATCAATTCTAAGTGCACAATGCGAATCTATGGTCGATTCTGCGTTATTTATGCTTTTTAAATGAGAAATCCATTTTTTGTAGAAATCGCAAAATCCATGAACTATAATTCATGCATTTTTTTTAGAGCAAATATATGAAAATTGCCATAGCTCCTATAATACTTATTATAGATCAATTCTAAGTGCACAATGCGAATCTATGGTCGATTCTACGTTATTTATGCTTTTTAAATGAGAAATCCATTTTTTGTAGAAATCGCAAAATCCATGAACTATAATTCATGCATTTTTTTTAGAGCAAATATATGAAAATTGCCATAGCTCCTATAATACTGATTATAGTTCAATTCTAAGTGCACAATGCGAATCTATGGTCGATTCTGCGTTATTTATGCTTTTTAAATGAGAAATCCATTTTTTGTAGAAATCGCAAAATCCATGAACTATAATTCATGCTTTTTTTTTAGAGCAAATATATGAAAATTGTCATAGCTCCTATAATACTTATTATAGATCAATTCTAAGTGCACAATGCGAATCTATGGTCGATTCTGCGTTATTTATGCTTTTTAAATGAGAAATCCATTTTTTGTAGAAATCGCAAAATCCATGAACTATAATTCATGCATTTTTTTTAGAGCAAATATATGAAAATTGCCATAGCTAATATAATACTTATTATAGATCAATTCTAAGTGCACAATGCGAATCTATGGTCGATTCTGCGTTATTTATGATTTTTAAATGAGAAATCCATTTTTTGTAGAAATCGCAAAATCCATGAACTATAATTCATGCATTTTTTTTAGAGCAAATATATGAAAATTGCCATAGCTCCTATAATACTTATTATAGATCAATTCTAAGTGCACAATGCGAATCTATGGTCGATTCTGCGTTATTTATGCTTTTTAAATGAGAAATCCATTTTTTGAAAAAATCGCAAAATCCATGAACTATAATTCATGCATTTTTTTTAGACCAAATATATGAAAATTGCCATAGCTCCTATAATACTTATTATAGATCAATTCTAAG
This sequence comes from Prosapia bicincta, assembly GCA_036971475.1. Lineage (NCBI taxonomy): Eukaryota > Metazoa > Arthropoda > Insecta > Hemiptera > Cercopidae > Prosapia > Prosapia bicincta. Next base: position 50,449,667 of record JBAIZL010000009.1, on the reverse strand, counting down.
TGCACAATGCGAATCTATGGTCGATTCTACGTTATTTATGCTTTTTAAATGAGAAATCCATTTTTTGTAGAAATCGCAAAATCCATGAATTATAATTCATGCATTTTTTTTAGAGCAAATATATGAAAATTGCCATAGCTCCTATAATACTTATTATAGATCAATTCTAAGTGCACAATGCGAATCTATGGTCGAGTCTACGTTATTTATGCTTTTTAAATGAGAAATCCATTTTTTATAGAAATCGCAAAATCCATGAACTATAAATCATGCATTTTTTTTAGAGCAAATATATGAAAATTGCCATAGCTCCTATAATACTTATAATAGATCAATTCTAAGTGCACAATGCGAATCTATGGTCGATTCTACGTTATTTATGCTTTTTAAATGAGAAATCCATTTTTTGTAGAAATCGCAAAATCCATGAACTATAATTCATGCATTTTTTTTAGAGCAAATATATGAAAATTGCCATAGCTCCTATAATACTTATTATAGATCAATTCTAAGTGCACAATGCGAATCTATGGTCGATTCTACGTTATTTATGCTTTTTAAAAGAGAAACAATTTTTTGTAGAAATCGCAAAATCCATGAACTATAATTCATGCATTTTTTTTAGAGCAAATATATGAAAATTGCCATAGCTCCTATAATACTTATTATAGATCAATTCTAAGTGCACAATGCGAATCTATGGTCGATTCTACGTTATTTATGCTTTTTAAATGAGAAATCCATTTTTTGTAGAAATCGCAAAATCCATGAACTATAATTCATGCATTTTTTTTAGAGCAAATATATGAAAATTGCCATAGCTCCTATAATACTTATTATAGATCAATTCTAAGTGCACAATGCGAATCTATGGTCGATTCTGCGTTATTTATGCTTTTTAAATGAGAAATCCATTTTTTGTAGAAATCGCAAAATCCATGAACTATAATTCATGCATTTTTTTTAGAGCAAATATATGAAAATTGCCATAGCTCCTATAATACTTATTATAGATCAATTCTAAGTGCACAATGCGAATCTATGGTCGATTCTACGTTATTTATGCTTTTTAAATGAGAAATCCATTTTTTGTAGAAATCGCAAAATCCATGAACTATAATTCATGCATTTTTTTTAGAGCAAATATATGAAAATTGCCATAGCTCCTATAATACTGATTATAGATCAATTTTAAGTGCACAATGCGAATCTATGGTCGATTCTGCGTTATTTATGCTTTTTAAATGAGAAATCCATTTTTTGTAGAAATCGCAAAATCCATGAACTATAATTCATGCATTTTTTTTAGAGCAAATATATGAAAATTGCCATAGCTAATATAATACTTATTATAGATCAATTCTAAGTGCACAATGCGAATCTATGGTCGATTCTGCGTTATTTATGATTTTTAAATGAGAAATCCATTTTTTGTAGAAATCGCAAAATCCATGAACTATAATTCATGCATTTTTTTTAGAGCAAATATATGAAAATTGCCATAGCTCCTATAATACTTATTATAGATCAATTCTAAGTGCACAATGCGAATCTATGGTCGATTCTGCGTTATTTATGCTTTTTAAATGAGAAATCCATTTTTTGAAAAAATCGCAAAATCCATGAACTATAATTCATGCATTTTTTTTAGACCAAATATATGAAAATTGCCATAGCTCCTATAATACTTATTATAGATCAATTCTAAGTGCACAATGCGAATCTATGGTCGATTCTACGTTATTTATGCTTTTTAAATGAGAAATCCATTTTTTGTAGAAATCGCAAAATCCATGAATTATAATTCATGCATTTTTTTTAGAGCAAATATATGAAAATTGCCATAGCTCCTATAATACTTATTATAGATCAATTCTAAGTGCACAATGCGAATCTATGGTCGAGTCTACGTTATTTATGCTTTTTAAATGAGAAATCCATTTTTTATAGAAATCGCAAAATCCATGAACTATAAATCATGCATTTTTTTTAGAGCAAATATATGAAAATTGCCATAGCTCCTATAATACTTATTATAGATCAATTCTAAGTGCACAATGCGAATCTATGGTCGATTCTACGTTATTTATGCTTTTTAAATGAGAAATCCATTTTTTGTAGAAATCGCAAAATCCATGAACTATAATTCATGCATTTTTTTTAGAGCAAATATATGAAAATTGCCATAGCTCCTATAATACTTATTATAGATCAATTCTAAGTGCACAATGCGAATCTATGGTCGATTCTACGTTATTTATGCTTTTTAAAAGAGAAACAATTTTTTGTAGAAATCGCAAAATCCATGAACTATAATTCATGCATTTTTTTTAGAGCAAATATATGAAAATTGCCATAGCTCCTATAATACTTATTATAGATCAATTCTAAGTGCACAATGCGAATCTATGGTCGATTCTACGTTATTTATGCTTTTTAAATGAGAAATCCATTTTTTGTAGAAATCGCAAAATCCATGAACTATAATTCATGCATTTTTTTTAGAGCAAATATATGAAAATTGCCATAGCTCCTATAATACTTATTATAGATCAATTCTAAGTGCACAATGCGAATCTATGTTCGATTCTACGTTATTTATGCTTTTTAAATTAGAAATCCATTTTTTGTAGAAATCGCAAAATCCATGAACTATAATTCATGCATTTTTTTTAGAGCAAATATATGAAAATTGCCATAGCTCCTATAATACTTATTATAGATCAATTCTAAGTGCACAATGCGAATCTATGGTCGATTCTGCGTTATTTATGCTTTTTAAATGAGAAATCCATTTTTTGTAGAAATCGCAAAATCCATGAACTATAATTCATGCATTTTTTTTAGAGCAAATATATGAAAATTGCCATAGCTCCTATAATACTTATTATAGATCAATTCTAAGTGCACAATGCGAATCTATGGTCGATTCTGCGTTATTTATGCTTTTTAAATGAGAAATCCATTTTTTGTAGAAATCGCAAAATCCATGAACTATAATTCATGCATTTTTTTTAGAGCAAATATATGAAAATTGCCATAGCTCCTATAATACTTATTATAGATCAATTCTAAGTGCACAATGCGAATCTATGGTCGATTCTACGTTATTTATGCTTTTTAAATGAGAAATCCATTTTTTGTAGAAATCGCAAAATCCATGAACTATAATTCATGCATTTTTTTTAGAGCAAATATATGAAAATTGCCATAGCTCCTATAATACTGATTATAGATCAATTCTAAGTGCACAATGCGAATCTATGGTCGATTCTGCGTTATTTATGCTTTTTAAATGAGAAATCCATTTTTTGTAGAAATCGCAAAATCCATGAACTATAATTCATGCATTTTTTTTAGAGCAAATATATGAAAATTGCCATAGCTAATATAATACTTATTATAGATCAATTCTAAGTGCACAATGCGAATCTATGGTCGATTCTGCGTTATTTATGATTTTTAAATGAGAAATCCATTTTTTGTAGAAATCGCAAAATCCATGAACTATAATTCATGCATTTTTTTTAGAGCAAATATATGAAAATTGCCATAGCTCCTATAATACTTATTATAGATCAATTCTAAGTGCACAATGCGAATCTATGGTCGATTCTGCGTTATTTATGCTTTTTAAATGAGAAATCCATTTTTTGAAAAAATCGCAAAATCCATGAACTATAATTCATGCATTTTTTTTAGACCAAATATATGAAAATTGCCATAGCTCCTATAATACTTATTATAGATCAATTCTAAGTGCACAATGCGAATCTATGGTCGATTCTACGTTATTTATGCTTTTTAAATGAGAAATCCATTTTTTGTAGAAATCGCAAAATCCATGAACTATAATTCATGCATTTTTTTTAGAGCAAATATATGAAAATTGCCATAGCTCCTATAATACTTATTATAGATCAATTCTAAGTGCACAATGCGAATCTATGGTCGATTCTACGTTATTTATGCTTTTTAAAAGAGAAACAATTTTTTGTAGAAATCGCAAAATCCATGAACTATAATTCATGCATTTTTTTTAGAGCAAATATATGAAAATTGCCATAGCTCCTATAATACTTATTATAGATCAATTCTAAGTGCACAATGCGTATCTATGGTCGATTCTACGTTATTTATGCTTTTTAAATGAGAAATCCATTTTTTGTAGAAATCGCAAAATCCATGAACTATAATTCATGCATTTTTTTTAGAGCAAATATATGAAAATTGCCATAGCTCCTATAATACTTATTATAGATCAATTCTAAGTGCACAATGCGAATCTATGTTCGATTCTACGTTATTTATGCTTTTTAAATTAGAAATCCATTTTTTGTAGAAATCGCAAAATCCATGAACTATAATTCATGCATTTTTTTTAGAGCAAATATATGAAAATTGCCATAGCTCCTATAATACTTATTATAGATCAATTCTAAGTGCACAATGCGAATCTATGGTCGATTCTGCGTTATTTATGCTTTTTAAATGAGAAATCCATTTTTTGTAGAAATCGCAAAATCCATGAACTATAATTCATGCATTTTTTTTAGAGCAAATATATGAAAATTGCCATAGCTCCTATAATACTTATTATAGATCAATTCTAAGTGCACAATGCGAATCTATGGTCGATTCTACGTTATTTATGCTTTTTAAATGAGAAATCCATTTTTTGTAGAAATCGCAAAATCCATGAACTATAATTCATGCATTTTTTTTAGAGCAAATATATGAAAATTGCCATAGCTCCTATAATACTGATTATAGATCAATTCTAAGTGCACAATGCGAATCTATGGTCGATTCTGCGTTATTTATGCTTTTTAAATGAGAAATCCATTTTTTGTAGAAATCGCAAAATCCATGAACTATAATTCATGCATTTTTTTTAGAGCAAATATATGAAAATTGCCATAGCTCCTATAATACTTATTATAGATCAATTCTAAGTGCACGATGCGAATCTATGGTCGATTCTGCGTTATTTATGCTTTTTAAATGAGAAATCCATTTTTTATAGAAATCGCAAAATCCATGAACTATAATTCATGCATTTTTTTTAGAGCAAATATATGAAAATTGCCATAGCTCCTATAATACTTATTATAGATCAATTCTAAGTGCACAATGCGAATCTATGGTCGATTCTGCGGTATTTATGCTTTTTAAATGAGAAATCCATTTTTTGTAGAAATCGCAAAATCCATGAACTATAATTCATGCATTTTTTTTAGAGCAAATATATGAAAATTGCCATAGCTCCTATAATACTTATTATAGATCAATTCTAAGTGCACAATGCGAATCTATGGTCGATTCTGCGTTATTTATACTTTTTAATTGAGAAATCCATTTTTTGTAGAAATCGCAAAATCCATGAACTATAATTCATGCATTTTTTTTAGAGCAAATATATGAAAATTGCCATAGCTCCTATAATACTTATTATAGATCAATTCTAAGTGCACAATGCGAATCTATGGTCGATTCTACGTTATTTATGCTTTTTAAATGAGAAATCCATTTTTTGTAGAAATCGCAAAATCTATGAACTATAATTCATGCATTTTTTTTAGAGCAAATATATGAAAATTGCCATAGCTCCTATAATACTTATTATAGATCAATTCTAAGTGCACAATGCGAATCTATGGTCGATTCTGCGTTATTTATGCTTTTTAAATGAGAAATCCATTTTTTATAGAAATCGCAAAATCCATGAACTATAATTCATGCATTTTTTTTAGAGCAAATATATGAAAATTGCCATAGCTCCTATAATACTTATTATAGATCAATTCTAAGTGCACAATGCGAATCTATGGTCGATTCTACGTTATTTATGCTTTTTAAATGAGAAATCCATTTTTTGTAGAAATCGCAAAATCCATGAACTATAATTCATGCATTTTTTTTAGAGCAAATATATGAAAATTGCCATAGCTCCTATAATACTTATTATAGATCAATTCTAAGTGCACAATGCGAATCTATGGTCGATTCTGCGTTATTTATGCTTTTTAAATGAGAAATCCATTTTTTGTAGAAATCGCAAAATCCATGAACTATAATTCATGCATTTTTTTTAGAGCAAATATATGAAAATTGCCATACCTCCTATAATACTTATTATAGATCAATTCTAAGTGCACAATGCGAATCTATGGTCGATTCTACGTTATTTATGCTTTTTAAATGAGAAATCCATTTTTTGTAGAAATCGCAAAATCCATGAACTATAATTCATGCATTTTTTTTAGAGCAAATATATGAAAATTGCCATAGCTCCTATAATACTTATTATAGATCAATTCTAAGTGCACAATGCGAATCTATGGTCGATTCTACGTTATTTATGCTTTTTAAATGAGAAATCCATTTTTTGTAGAAATCGCAAAATCCATGAACTATAATTCATGCATTTTTTTTAGAGCAAATATATGAAAATTGCCATAGCTCCTATAATACTGATTATAGATCAATTCTAAGTGCACAATGCGAATCTATGGTCGATTCTGCGTTATTTATGCTTTTTAAATGAGAAATCCATTTTTTGTAGAAATCGCAAAATCCATGAACTATAATTCATGCATTTTTTTTAGAGCAAATATATGAAAATTGCCATAGCTCCTATAATACTTATTATAGATCAATTCTAAGTGCACAATGCGAATCTATGGTCGATTCTGCGTTATTTATGCTTTTTAAATGAGAAATCCATTTTTTGTAGAAATCGCAAAATCCATGAACTATAATTCATGCATTTTTTTTAGAGCAAATATATGAAAATTGCCATAGCTCCTATAATACTTATTATAGATCAATTCTAAGTGCACAATGCGAATCTATGGTCGATTCTGCGTTATTTATACTTTTTAATTGAGAAATCCATTTTTTGTAGAAATCGCAAAATCCATGAACTATAATTCATGCATTTTTTTTAGAGCAAATATATGAAAATTGCCATAGCTCCTATAATACTTATTATAGATCAATTCTAAGTGCACAATGCGAATCTATGGTCGATTCTACGTTATTTATGCTTTTTAAATGAGAAATCCATTTTTTGTAGAAATCGCAAAATCTATGAACTATAATTCATGCATTTTTTTTAGAGCAAATATATGAAAATTGCCATAGCTCCTATAATACTTATTATAGATCAATTCTAAGTGCACAATGCGAATCTATGGTCGATTCTGCGTTATTTATGCTTTTTAAATGAGAAATCCATTTTTTATAGAAATCGCAAAATCCATGAACTATAATTCATGCATTTTTTTTAGAGCAAATATATGAAAATTGCCATAGCTCCTATAATACTTATTATAGATCAATTCTAAGTGCACAATGCGAATCTATGGTCGATTCTGCGTTATTTATACTTTTTAAATGAGAAATCCATTTTTTGTAGAAATCGCAAAATCCATGAACTATAATTCATGCATTTTTTTTAGAGCAAATATATGAAAATTGCCATAGCTCCTATAATACTTATTATAGATCAATTCTAAGTGCACAATGCGAATCTATGGTCGATTCTGCGTTATTTATGCTTTTTAAATGAGAAATCCATTTTTTGTAGAAATCGCAAAATCCATGAACTATAATTCATGCATTTTTTTTAGAGCAAATATATGAAAATTGCCATAGCTCCTATAATACTTATTATAGATCAATTCTAAGTGCACAATGCGAATCTATGGTCGATTCTGCGTTATTTATACTTTTTAATTGAGAAATCCATTTTTTGTAGAAATCGCAAAATCCATGAACTATAATTCATGCATTTTTTTTAGAGCAAATATATGAAAATTGCCATAGCTCCTATAATACTTATTATAGATCAATTCTAAGTGCACAATGCGAATCTATGGTCGATTCTACGTTATTTATGCTTTTTAAATGAGAAATCCATTTTTTGTAGAAATCGCAAAATCTATGAACTATAATTCATGCATTTTTTTTAGAGCAAATATATGAAAATTGCCATAGCTCCTATAATACTTATTATAGATCAATTCTAAGTGCACAATGCGAATCTATGGTCGATTCTGCGTTATTTATGCTTTTTAAATGAGAAATCCATTTTTTATAGAAATCGCAAAATCCATGAACTATAATTCATGCATTTTTTTTAGAGCAAATATATGAAAATTGCCATAGCTCCTATAATACTTATTATAGATCAATTCTAAGTGCACAATGCGAATCTATGGTCGATTCTACGTTATTTATGCTTTTTAAATGAGAAATCCATTTTTTGTAGAAATCGCAAAATCCATGAACTATAATTCATGCATTTTTTTTAGAGCAAATATATGAAAATTGCCATAGCTCCTATAATACTTATTATAGATCAATTCTAAGTGCACAATGCGAATCTATGGTCGATTCTGCGTTATTTATGCTTTTTAAATGAGAAATCCATTTTTTGTAGAAATCGCAAAATCCATGAACTATAATTCATGCATTTTTTTTAGAGCAAATATATGAAAATTGCCATACCTCCTATAATACTTATTATAGATCAATTCTAAGTGCACAATGCGAATCTATGGTCGATTCTACGTTATTTATGCTTTTTAAATGAGAAATCCATTTTTTGTAGAAATCGCAAAATCCATGAACTATAATTCATGCATTTTTTTTAGAGCAAATATATGAAAATTGCCATAGCTCCTATAATACTTATTATAGATCAATTCTAAGTGCACAATGCGAATCTATGGTCGATTCTACGTTATTTATGCTTTTTAAATGAGAAATCCATTTTTTGTAGAAATCGCAAAATCCATGAACTATAATTCATGCATTTTTTTTAGAGCAAATATATGAAAATTGCCATAGCTCCTATAATACTTATTATAGATCAATTCTAAGTGCACAATGCGAATCTATGGTCGATTCTGCGTTATTTATGCTTTTTAAATGAGAAATCCATTTTTTGTAGAAATCGCAAAATCCATGAACTATAATTCATGCATTTTTTTTAGAGCAAATATATGAAAATTGCCATAGCTCCTATAATACTTATTATAGATCAATTCTAAGTGCACAATGCGAATCTATGGTCGATTCTACGTTATTTATGCTTTTTAAATGAGAAATCCATTTTTTGTAGAAATCGCAAAATCCATGAACTATAATTCATGCATTTTTTTTAGAGCAAATATATGAAAATTGCCATAGCTCCTATAATACTTATTATAGATCAATTCTAAGTGCACAATGCGAATCTATGGTCGATTCTACGTTATTTATGCTTTTTAAATGAGAAATCCATTTTTTGTAGAAATCGCAAAATCCATGAACTATAATTCATGCATTTTTTTTAGAGCAAATATATGAAAATTGCCATAGCTCCTATTATACTTATTATAGATCAATTCTAAGTGCACAATGCGAATCTATGGTCGATTCTACGTTATTTATGCTTTTTAAATGAGAAATCCATTCTTTGTAGAAATCGCAAAATCCATGAACTATAATTCATGCATTTTTTTTAGAGCAAATATATGAAAATTGCCATAGCTCCTATAATACTTATTATAGATCAATTCTAAGTGCACAATGCGAATCTATGGTCGATTCTGCGTTATTTATGATTTTTAAATGAGAAATCCATTTTTTGTAGAAATCGCAAAATCCATGAACTATAATTCATGCATTTTTTTTAGAGCAAATATATGAAAATTGCCATAGCTCCTATAATACTTATTATAGATCAATTCTAAGTGCACAATGCGAATCTATGGTCGATTCTGCGTTATTTATGCTTTTTAAATGAGAAATCCATTTTTTGTAGAAATCGCAAAATCCATGAACTATAATTCATGCATTTTTTTTAGACCAAATATATGAAAATTGCCATAGCTCCTATAATACTTATTATAGAACAATTCTAAGTGCACAATGCGAATCTATGGTCGATTCTACGTTATTTATGCTTTTTAAATGAGAAATCCATTTTTTATAGAAATCGCAAAATCCATGAACTATAATTCATGCATTTTTTTTAGAGCAAATATATGAAAATTGCCATAGCTCCTATAATACTTATTATAGATCAATTCTAAGTGCACAATGCGAATCTATGGTCGATTCTACGTTATTTATGCTTTTTAAATGAGAAATCCATTTTTTGTAGAAATCGCAAAATCCATGAACTATAATTCATGCATTTTTTTTAGAGCAAATATATGAAAATTGCCATAGCTCCTATAATACTTATTATAGATCAATTCTAAGTGCACAATGCGAATCTATGGTCGATTCTACGTTATTTATGCTTTTTAAAAGAGAAACAATTTTTTGTAGAAATCGCAAAATCCATGAACTATAATTCATGCATTTTTTTTAGAGCAAATATATGAAAATTGCCATAGCTCCTATAATACTTATTATAGATCAATTCTAAGTGCACAATGCGAATCTATGGTCGATTCTACGTTATTTATGCTTTTTAAATGAGAAATCCATTTTTTGTAGAAATCGCAAAATCCATGAACTATAATTCATGCATTTTTTTTAGAGCAAATATATGAAAATTGCCATAGCTCCTATAATACTTATTATAGATCAATTCTAAGTGCACAATGCGAATCTATGGTCGATTCTGCGTTATTTATGCTTTTTAAATGAGAAATCCATTTTTTGTAGAAATCGCAAAATCCATGAACTATAATTCATGCATTTTTTTTAGAGCAAATATATGAAAATTGCCATAGCTCCTATAATACTTATTATAGATCAATTCTAAGTGCACAATGCGAATCTATGGTCGATTCTGCGTTATTTATGCTTTTTAAATGAGATATCCATTTTTTGTAGAAATCGCAAAATCCATGAACTATAATTCATGCATTTTTTTTAGAGCAAATATATGAAAATTGCCATAGCTCCTATAATACTTATTATAGATCAATTCTAAGTGCACAATGCGAATCTATGGTCGATTCTGCGTTATTTATGCTTTTTAAATGAGAAATCCATTTTTTATAGAAATCGCAAAATCCATGAACTATAATTCATGCATTTTTTTTAGAGCAAATATATGAAAATTGCCATAGCTCCTATAATACTTATTATAGATCAATTCTAAGTGCACAATGCGAATCTATGGTCGATTCTACGTTATTTATGCTTTTTAAATGAGAAATCCATTTTTTGTAGAAATCGCAAAATCCATGAACTATAATTCATGCATTTTTTTTAGAGCAAATATATGAAAATTGCCATAGCTCCTATAATACTTATTATAGATCAATTCTAAGTGCACAATGCGAATCTATGGTCGATTCTGCGTTATTTATGCTTTTTAAATGAGAAATCCATTTTTTGCAGAAATCGCAAAATCCATGAACTATAATTCATGCATTTTTTTTAGAGCAAATATATGAAAATTGCCATAGCTCCTATAATACTTATTATAGATCAATTCTAAGTGCACAATGCGAATCTATGGTCGATTCTACGTTATTTATGCTTTTTAAATGAGAAATCCATTTTTTGTAGAAATCGCAAAATCCATGAACTATAATTCATGCATTTTTTTTAGAGCAAATATATGAAAATTGCCATAGCTCCTATAATACTTATTATAGATCAATTCTAAGTGCACAATGCGAATCTATGGTCGATTCTGCGTTATTTATACTTTTTAAATGAGAAATCCATTTTTTGTAGAAATCGCAAAATCCATGAACTATAATTCATGCATTTTTTTTAGAGCAAATATATGAAAATTGCCATAGCTCCTATAATACTTATTATAGATCAATTCTAAGTGCACAATGCGAATCTATGGTCGATTCTACGTTATTTATGCTTTTTAAATGAGAAATCCATTTTTTGTAGAAATCGCAAAATCCATGAACTATAATTCATGCATTTTTTTTAGAGCAAATATATGAAAATTGCCATAGCTCCTATAATACTTATTATAGATCAATTCTAAGTGCACAATGCGAATCTATGGTCGATTCTGCGTTATTTATGCTTTTTAAATGAGAAATCCATTTTTTATAGAAATCGCAAAATCCATGAACTATAATTCATGCATTTTTTTTAGAGCAAATATATGAAAATTGCCATAGCTCCTATAATACTTATTATAGATCAATTCTAAGTGCACAATGCGAATCTATGGTCGATTCTACGTTATTTATGCTTTTTAAATGAGAAATCAATTTTTTGTAGAAATCGCAAAATCCATGAACTATAATTCATGCATTTTTTTTAGACCAAATATATGAAAATTGCCATAGCTCCTATAATACTTATTATAGATCAATTCTAAGTGCACAATGCGAATCTATGGTCGATTCTACGTTATTTATGCTTTTTAAATGAGAAATCCATTTTTTGTAGAAATCGCAAAATCCATGAACTATAATTCATGTATTTTTTTTAGAGCAAATTTATGAAAATTGCCATAGCTCCTATAATACTTATTATAGATCAATTTTAAGTGCACAATGCGAATCTATGGTCGATTCTACGTTATTTATGCTTTTTAAATTAGAAATCCATTTTTTGTAGAAATCGCAAAATCCATGAACTATAATTCATGCATTTTTTTTAGAGCAAATATATGAAAATTGCCATAGCTCCTATAATACTTATTATAGATCAATTCTAAGTGCACAATGCGAATCTATGGTCGATTCTGCGTTATTTATGCTTTTTAAATGAGAAATCCATTTTTTATAGAAATCGCAAAATCCATAAACTATAATTCATGCATTTTTTTTAGAGCAAATATATGAAAATTGCCATAGCTCCTATAATACTTATTATAGATCAATTCTAAGTGCACAATGCGAATCTATGGTCGATTCTGCGTTATTTATGTTTTTTAAATGAGAAATCCTTTTTTTGTAGAAATCGCAAAATCCATGAACTATAATTCATGCATTTTTTTTAGAGCAAATATATGAAAATTGCCATAGCTCCTATAATACTTATTATAGATCAATTCTAAGTGCACAATGCGAATCTATGGTCGATTCTACGTTATTTATGCTTTTTAAATGAGAAATCCATTTTTTATAGAAATCGCAAAATCCATGAACTATAATTCATGCATTTTTTTTAGAGCAAATATATGAAAATTGCCATAGCTCCTATAATACTTATTATAGATCAATTCTAAGTGCACAATGCAAATCTATGGTCGATTCTACGTTATTTATGCTTTTTAAATGAGAAATCCATTTTTTGTAGAAATCGCAAAATCCATGAACTATAATTCATGCATTTTTTTTAGAGCAAATATATGAAAATTGCCATAGCTCCTATAATACTTATTATAGATCAATTCTAAGTGCACAATGCGAATCTATGGTCGATTCTACGTTATTTATGCTTTTTAAATGAGAAATCCATTTTTTGTAGAAATCGCAAAATCCATGAACTATAATTCATGCATTTTTTTTAGAGCAAATATATGAAAATTGCCATAGCTCCTATAATACTTATTATAGATCAATTCTAAGTGCACAATGCGAATCTATGGTCGATTCTACGTTATTTATGCTTTTTAAATGAGAAATCCATTGTTTGTAGAAATCGCAAAATCCATGAACTATAATTCATGCATTTTTTTTAGAGCAAATATATGAAAATTGCCATAGCTCCAATAATACTTATTATAGATCAATTCTAAGTGCACAATGTGAATCTATGGTCGATTCTGCGTTATTTATGCTTTTTAAATGAGAAATCCATTTTTTGTAGAAATCGCAAAATCCATGAACTATAATTCATGCATTTTTTTTAGAGCAAATATATGAAAATTGCCATAGCTCCTATAATACTTATTATAGATCAATTCTAAGTGCACAATGCGAATCTATGGTAGATTCTACGTTATTTATGCTTTTTAAATGAGAAATCCATTTTTTGTAGAAATCGAAAATCCATGAACTATAATTCATGCATTTTTTTTAGAGCAAATATTTGAAAATTGCCATAGCTCCTATAATACTTATTATAGATCAATTCTAAGTGCACAATGCGAATCTATGGTCGATTCTACGTTATTTATGCTTTTTAAATGAGAAATCCATTTTTTGTAGAAATCGGTAAATCCATGAACTATAATTCATGCATTTTTTTAGAGCAAATATATGAAAATTGCCATAGCTCCTATAATACTTATTATAGATCAATTCTAAGTGCACAATGCGAATCTATGGTCGATTCTACGTTATTTATGCTTTTTAAATGAGAAATCCATTTTTTGTAGAAATCGCAAAATCCATGAACTATAATTCATGCATTTTTTTTAGAGCAAATATATGAAAATTGCCATAGCTCCTATAATACTTATTATAGATCAATTCTAAGTGCACAATGCGAATCTATGGTCGATTCTGCGTTATTTATGCTTTTTAAATGAGAAATCCATTTTTTGTAGAAATCGCAAAATCCATGAACTATAATTCATGCATTTTTTTTAGACCAAATATATGAAAATTGCCATAGCTCCTATAATACTTATTATAGATCAATTCTAAGTGCACAATGCGAATCTATGGTCGATTCTACGTTATTTATGCTTTTTAAATGAGAAATCAATTTTTTGTAGAAATCGCAAAATCCATGAACTATAATTCATGCATTTTTTTTAGAGCAAATATATGAAATTTGCCATAGCTCCTATAATACTTATTATAGATCAATTCTAAGTGCACAATGCGAATCTATGGTCGATTCTACGTTATTTATGCTTTTTAAATGAGAAATCCATTTTTTGTAGAAATCGCAAAATCCATGAACTATAATTCATGCATTTTTTTTAGAGCAAATATATGAAAATTGCCATAGCTCCTATTATACTTATTATAGATCAATTCTAAGTGCACAATGCGAATCTATGGTCGATTCTACGTTATTTATGCTTTTTAAATGAGAAATCCATTTTTTGTAGAAATCGCAAAATCCATGAACTATAATTCATGCATTCTTTTTAGAGCAAATATATGAAAATTGCCATAGCTCCAATAATACTTATTATAGATCAATTCTAAGTGCACAATGCGAATCTATGGTCAATTCTGCGTTATTTATGCTTTTTAAATGAGAAATCCATTTTTTGTAGAAATCGCAAAATCCATGAACTATAATTCATGCATTTTTTTTAGAGCAAATATATGAAAATTGCCATAGCTCCTATAATACTTATTATAGATCAATTCTAAGTGCACAATGCGAATCTATGGTAGATTCTACGTTATTTATGCTTTTTAAATGAGAAATCCATTTTTTGTAGAAATCGCAAAATCCATGAACTATAATTCATGCATTTTTTTTAGAGCAAATATATGAAAATTGCCATAGCTCCTATAATACTTATTATAGATCAATTCTAAGTGCACAATGCGAATCTATGGTCGATTCTACGTTATTTATGCTTTTTAAATGAGAAATCCATTTTTTGTAGAAATCGGTAAATCCATGAACTATAATTCATGCATTTTTTTAGAGCAAATATATGAAAATTGCCATAGCTCCTATAATACTTATTATAGATCAATTCTAAGTGCACAATGCGAATCTATGGTCGATTCTACGTTATTTATGCTTTTTAAATGAGAAATCCATTTTTTGTAGAAATCGCAAAATCCATGAACTATAATTCATGCATTTTTTTTAGAGCAAATATATGAAAATTGCCATAGCTCCTATAATACTTATTATAGATCAATTCTAAGTGCACAATGCGAATCTATGGTCGATTCTGCGTTATTTATGCTTTTTAAATGAGAAATCCATTTTTTGTAGAAATCGCAAAATCCATGAACTATAATTCATGCATTTTTTTTAGACCAAATATATGAAAATTGCCATAGCTCCTATAATACTTATTATAGATCAATTCTAAGTGCACAATGCGAATCTATGGTCGATTCTACGTTATTTATGCTTTTTAAATGAGAAATCAATTTTTTGTAGAAATCGCAAAATCCATGAACTATAATTCATGCATTTTTTTTAGACCAAATATATGAAAATTGCCATAGCTCCTATAATACTTATTATAGATCAATTCTAAGTGCACAATGCGAATCTATGGTCGATTCTGCGTTATTTATGATTTTTAAATGAGAAATCCATTTTTTGTAGAAATCGCAAAATCCATGAACTATAATTCATGCATTTTTTTTAGAGCAAATATATGAAAATTGCCATAGCTCCTATAATACTTATTATAGATCAATTCTAAGTGCACAATGCGAATCTATGGTCGATTCTGCGTTATTTATGCTTTATAAATGAAAAATCCATTTTTTGTAGAAATCGCAAAATCCATGAACTATAATTCATGCATTTTTTTTAGACCAAATATATGAAAATTGCCATAGCTCCTATAATACTTATTATAGATCAATTCTAAGTGCACAATGCGAATCTATGGTCGATTCTACGTTATTTATGCTTTTTAAATGAGAAATCCATTTTTTGTAGAAATCGCAAAATCCATGAACTATAATTCATGCATTTTTTTTAGAGCAAATATATGAAAATTGCCATAGCTCATATAATACTTATTATAGATCAATTCTAAGTGCACAATGCGAATCTATGGTCGATTCTACGTTATTTATGCTTTTTAAATGAGAAATCCATTTTTTATAGAAATCGCAAAATCCATGAACTATAATTCATGCATTTTTTTTAGAGCAAATATATGAAAATTGCCATAGCTCCTATAATACTTATTACAGATCAATTCTAGGTGCACAATGCAAATCTATGGTCGATTCTACGTTATTTATGCTTTTTAAATGAGAAATCCATTTTTTGTAGAAATCGCAAAATCCATGAACTATAATTCATGCATTTTTTTTAGAGCAAATATATGAAAATTGCCATAGCTCCTATAATACTTATTATAGATCAATTCTAAGTGCACAATGCGAATCTATGGTCGATTCTACGTTATTTATGCTTTTTAAATGAGAAATCCATTTTTTGTAGAAATCGCAAAATCCATGAACTATAATTCATGCATTTTTTTTAGAGCAAATATATGAAAATTGCCATAGCTCCAATAATACTTATTATAGATCAATTCTAAGTGCACAATGCGAATCTATGGTCGATTCTGCGTTATTTATGCTTTTTAAATGAGAAATCCATTTTTTGTAGAAATCGCAAAATCCATGAACTATAATTCATGCATTTTTTTTAGAGCAAATATATGAAAATTGCCATAGCTCCTATAATACTTATTATAGATCAATTCTAAGTGCACAATGCGAATCTATGGTCGATTCTACGTTATTTATGCTTTTTAAATGAGAAATCCATTTTTTGTAGAAATCGCAAAATCCATGAACTATAATTCATGCATTTTTTTTAGAGCAAATATATGAAAATTGCCATAGCTCCTATAATACTTATTATAGATCAATTCTAAGTGCACAATGCGAATCTATGGTCGATTCTACGTTATTTATGCTTTTTAAATGAGAAATCCATTTTTTGTAGAAATCGCAAAATCCATGAACTATAATTCATGCATTTTTTTTAGAGCAAATATATGAAAATTGCCATAGCTCCAATAATACTTATTATAGATCAATTCTAAGTGCACAATGCGAATCTATGGTCGATTCTGCGTTATTTATGCTTTTTAAATGAGAAATCCATTTTTTGTAGAAATCGCAAAATCCATGAACTATAATTCATGCATTTTTATTTAGAGCAAATATATGAAAATTGCCATAGCTCCTATAATACTTATTATAGATCAATTCTAAGTGCACAATGCGAATCTATGGTCGATTCTGCGTTATTTATGCTTTTTAAATGAGAAATCCATTTTTTGTAGAAATCGCAAAATCCATGAACTATAATTCACGCATTTTTTTTAGAGCAAATATATGAAAATTGCCATAGCTCCTATAATACTTATTATAGATCAATTCTAAGTGCACAATGCGAATCTATGGTCGATTCTACGTTATTTATGCTTTTTAAATGAGAAATCCATTTTTTGTAGAAATAGCAAAATCCATGAACTATAATTCATGCATTTTTTTTAGAGCAAATATATGAAAATTGCCATAGCTCCTATAATACTTATTATAGATCAATTCGAAGTGCACAATGCGAATCTATGGTCGATTCTACGTTATTTATGCTTTTTAAATGAGAAATCCATTTTTTGTAGAAATCGCAAAATCCATGAACTATAATTCATGCATTTTTTTTAGAGCAAATATATGAAAATTGCCATAGCTCCTATAATACTTATTATAGATCAATTCTAAGTGCACAATGCGAATCTATGGTCGATTCTACGTTATTTATGCTTTTTAAATGAGAAATCCATTTTTTGTAGAAATCGCAAAATCCATGAACTATAATTCATGCATTTTTTTTAGAGCAAATATATGAAAATTGCCATAGCTCCAATAATACTTATTATAGATCAATTCTAAGTGCACAATGCGAATCTATGGTCGATTCTACGTTATTTATGCTTTTTAAATGAGAAATCCATTTTTTGTAGAAATCGCAAAATCCATGAACTATAATTCATGCATTTTTTTTAGAGCAAATATATGAAAATTGCCATAGCTCCTATAATACTTATTATAGATCAATTCTAAGTGCACAATGCGAATCTATGGTCGATTCTACGTTATTTATGCTTTTTAAATGAGAAATCCATTTTTTATAGAAATCGCAAAATCCATGAACTATAATTCATGCATTTTTTTTAGAGCAAATATATGAAAATTGCCATAGCTCCTATAATACTTATTACAGATCAATTCTAGGTGCACAATGCAAATCTATGGTCGATTCTACGTTATTTATGCTTTTTAAATGAGAAATCCATTTTTTGTAGAAATCGCAAAATCCATGAACTATAATTCATGCATTTTTTTTAGAGCAAATATATGAAAATTGCCATAGCTCCTATAATACTTATTATAGATCAATTCTAAGTGCACAATGCGAATCTATGGTCGATTCTACGTTATTTATGCTTTTTAAATGAGAAATCCATTTTTTGTAGAAATCGCAAAATCCATGAACTATAATTCATGCATTTTTTTTAGAGCAAATATATGAAAATTGCCATAGCTCCAATAATACTTATTATAGATCAATTCTAAGTGCACAATGCGAATCTATGGTCGATTCTGCGTTATTTATGCTTTTTAAATGAGAAATCCATTTTTTGTAGAAATCGCAAAATCCATGAACTATAATTCATGCATTTTTTTTAGAGCAAATATATGAAAATTGCCATAGCTCCTATAATACTTATTATAGATCATTTCTAAGTGCACAATGCGAATCTATGGTCGATTCTACGTTATTTATGCTTTTTAAATGAGAAATCCATTTTTTGTAGAAATCGCAAAATCCATGAACTATAATTCATGCATTTTTTTTAGAGCAAATATATGAAAATTGCCATAGCTCCTATAATACTTATTATAGATCAATTCTAAGTGCACAATGCGAATCTATGGTCGATTCTACGTTATTTATGCTTTTTAAATGAGAAATCCATTTTTTGTAGAAATCGCAAAATCCATGAACTATAATTCATGCATTTTTTTTAGAGCAAATATATGAAAATTGCCATAGCTCCAATAATACTTATTATAGATCAATTCTAAGTGCACAATGCGAATCTATGGTCGATTCTGCGTTATTTATGCTTTTTAAATGAGAAATCCATTTTTTGTAGAAATCGCAAAATCCATGAACTATAATTCATGCATTTTTATTTAGAGCAAATATATGAAAATTGCCATAGCTCCTATAATACTTATTATAGATCAATTCTAAGTGCACAATGCGAATCTATGGTCGATTCTGCGTTATTTATGCTTTTTAAATGAGAAATCCATTTTTTGTAGAAATCGCAAAATCCATGAACTATAATTCATGCATTTTTTTTAGAGCAAATATATGAAAATTGCCATAGCTCCTATAATACTTATTATAGATCAATTCTAAGTGCACAATGCGAATCTATGGTCGATTCTACGTTATTTATGCTTTTTAAATGAGAAATCCATTTTTTGTAGAAATCGCAAAATCCATGAACTATAATTCATGCATTTTTTTTAGAGCAAATATATGAAAATTGCCATAGCTCCTATAATACTTATTATAGATCAATTCGAAGTGCACAATGCGAATCTATGGTCGATTCTACGTTATTTATGCTTTTTAAATGAGAAATCCATTTTTTGTAGAAATCGCAAAATCCATGAACTATAATTCATGCATTTTTTTTAGAGCAAATATATGAAAATTGCCATAGCTCCTATAATACTTATTATAGATCAATTCTAAGTGCACAATGCGAATCTATGGTCGATTCTACGTTATTTATGCTTTTTAAATGAGAAATCCTTTTTTGTAGAAATCGCAAAATCCATGAACTATAATTCATGCATTTTTTTTAGAGCAAATATATGAAAATTGCCATAGCTCCAATAATACTTATTATAGATCAATTCTAAGTGCACAATGCGAATCTATGGTCGATTCTACGTTATTTATGCTTTTTAAATGAGAAATCCATTTTTTGTAGAAATCGCAAAATCCATGAACTATAATTCATGCATTTTTTTTAGAGCAAATATATGAAAATTGCCATAGCTCCTATAATACTTATTATAGATCAATTCTAAGTGCACAATGCGAATCTATGGTCGATTCTACGTTATTTATGCTTTTTAAATGAGAAATCCATTTTTTGTAGAAATCGCAAAATCCATGAACTATAATTCATGCATTTTTTTTAGAGCAAATATATGAAAATTGCCATAGCTCCTATAATACTTATTATAGATCAATTCTAAGTGCACAATGCGAATCTATGGTCGAATCTGCGTTATTTATGCTTTTTAAATAAGAAATCCATTTTTTATAGAAATCGCAAAATCCATGAACTATAATTCATGCATTTTTTTTAGAGCAAATATATGAAAATTGCCATAGCTCCTATAATACTTATTATAGATCAATTCTAAGTGCACAATGCGAATCTATGGTCGATTCTACGTTATTTATGCTTTTTAAATGAGAAATCCATTTTTTGTAGAAATCGCAAAATCCATGAACTATAATTCATGCATTTTTTTTAGAGCAAATATATGAAAATTGCCATAGCTCCTATAATACGTATTATAGATCAATTCTAAGTGCACAATGCGAATCTATGGTCGATTCTACGTTATTTATGCTTTTTAAATGAGAAATCCATTTTTTGTAGAAATCGCAAAATCCATGAACTATAATTCATGCATTTTTTTTAGAGCAAATATATGAAAATTGCCATAGCTCCTATAATACTTATTATAGATCAATTCTAAGTGCACAATGCGAATCTATGGTCGATTCTACGTTATTTATGCTTTTTAAATGAGAAATCCATTTTTTGTAGAAATCGCAAAATCCATGAACTATAATTCATGCATTTTTTTTAGAGCAAATATATGAAAATTGCCATAGCTCCTATAATACTTATTATAGATCAATTCTAAGTGCACAATGCGAATCTATGGTCGATTCTACGTTATTTATGCTTTTTAAATGAGAAATCCATTTTTTGTAGAAATCGCAAAATCCATGAACTATAATTCATGCATTTTTTTTAGAGCAAATATATGAAAATTGCCATAGCTCCTATAATACTTATTATAGATCAATTCTAAGTGCACAATGCGAATCTATGGTCGATTCTGCGTTATTTATGCATTTTAAATGAGAAATCCATTTTTTGTAGAAATCGCAAAATCCATGAACTATAATTCATGCATTTTTTTTAGAGCAAATATATGAAAATTGCCATAGCTCCTATAATACTTATTATAGATCAATTCTAAGTGCACAATGCGAATCTATGGTCGATTCTACGTTATTTATGCTTTTTAAATGAGAAATCCATTTTTTATAGAAATCGCAAAATCCATGAACTATAATTCATGCATTTTTTTTAGAGCAAATATATGAAAATTGCCATAGCTCCTATAATACTTATTATAGATCAATTCTAAGTGCACAATGCGAATCTATGGTCGATTCTGCGTTATTTATGCTTTTTAAATGAGAAATCCATTTTTTGTAGAAATCGCAAAATCCATGAACTATAATTCATGCATTTTTTTTAGAGCAAATATATGAAAATTGCCATAGCTCCTATAATACTTATTATAGATCAATTCTAAGTGCACAATGCGAATCTATGGTCGATTCTACGTTATTTATGCTTTTTAAATGAGAAATCCATTTTTTGTAGAAATCGCAAAATCCATGAACTATAATTCATGCATTTTTTTTAGAGCAAATATATGAAAATTGCCATAGCTCCTATAATACTTATTATAGATCAATTCTAAGTGCACAATGCGAATCTATGGTCGATTCTGCGTTATTTATGCTTTTTAAATAAGAAATCCATTTTTTATAGAAATCTCAAAATCCATGAACTATAATTCATGCATTTTTTTTAGAGCAAATATTTGAAAATTGCCATAGCTCCTATAATACTTATTATAGATCAATTCTAAGTGCACAATGCGAATCTATGGTCGATTCTACGTTATTTATGCTTTTTAAATGAGAAATCCATTTTTTGTAGAAATCGCAAAATCCATGAACTATAATTCATGCATTTTTTTTTGAGCAAATATATGAAAATTGCCATAGCTCCTATAATACTTATTATAGATCAATTCTAAGTGCACAATGCGAATCTATGGTCGATTCTGCGTTATTTATGCTTTTTAAATGAGAAATCCATTTTTTGTAGAAATCGCAAAATTCATGAACTATAATTCATGCATTTTTTTTAGAGCAAATATATGAAAATTGCCATAGCTCCTATAATACTTATTATAGATCAATTCTAAGTGCACAATGCGAATCTATGGTCGATTCTGCGTTATTTATGCTTTTTAAATGAGAAATCCATTTTTTGTAGAAATCGCAAAATCCATGAACTATAATTCATGCATTTTTTTTAGAGCAAATATGTGAAAATTGCCATAGCTCCTATAATACTTATTATAGATCAATTCTAAGTGCACAATGCGAATCTATGGTCGATTCTACGTTATTTATGCTTTTTAAATGAGAAATCCATTTTTTGTAGAAATCGCAAAATCCATGAACTATAATTCATGCATTTTTTTTAGAGCAAATATATGAAAATTGCCATAGCTCCTATAATACTTATTATAGATCAATTCTAAGTGCACAATGCGAATCTATGCTCGATTTTACGTTATTAATGCTTTTTAAATGAGAAATCCATTTTTTGTAGAAATCGCAAAATCCATGAACTTTAATTCATGCATTTTTTTTAGAGCAAATATATGAAAATTGCCATAGCTCCTATAATACTTATTATAGATCAATTCTAAGTGCACAATGCGAATCTATGGTCGATTCTACGTTATTTATGCTTTTTAAATGAGAAATCCATTTTTTGTAGAAATCGCAAAATCCATGAACTTTCATGCATTTTTTTTAGAGCAAATATATGAAAATTGCCATAGCTCCTATAATACTTATTATAGATCAATTCTAAGTGCACAATGCGAATTTATGGTCGATTCTACGTTATTTATGCTTTTTAAATGAGAAATCCATTTTTTGTAGAAATCGCAAAATCCATGAACTATAATTCATGCATTTTTTTTAGAGCAAATATGTGAAAATTGCCATAGCTCCTATAATACTTATTATAGATCAATTCTAAGTGCACAATGCGAATCTATGGTCGATTCTGCGTTATTTATGCTTTTTAAATGAGAAATCCATTTTTTGTAGAAATCGCAAAATCCATGAACTATAATTCATGCATTTTTTTTAGAGCAAATATATGAAAATTGCCATAGCTCCTATAATACTTATTATAGATCAATTCTAAGTGCACAATGCGAATCTATGGTCGATTCTACGTTATTTATGCTTTTTAAATGAGAAATCCATTTTTTGTAGAAATCGCAAAATCCATGAACTTTCATGCATTTTTTTTAGAGCAAATATATGAAAATTGCCATAGCTCCTATAATACTTATTATAGATCAATTCTAAGTGCACAATGCGAATTTATGGTCGATTCTACGTTATTTATGCTTTTTAAATGAGAAATCCATTTTTTGTAGAAATCGCAAAATCCATGAACTATAATTCATGCATTTTTTTTAGAGCAAATATGTGAAAATTGCCATAGCTCCTATAATACTTATTATAGATCAATTCTAAGTGCACAATGCGAATCTATGGTCGATTCTGCGTTATTTATGCTTTTTAAATGAGAAATCCATTTTTTGTAGAAATCGCAAAATCCATGAACTATAATTCATGCATTTTTTTTAGAGCAAATATATGAAAATTGCCATAGCTCCTATAATACTTATTATAGATCAATTCTAAGTGCACAATGCGAATCTATGGTCGATTCTACGTTATTTATGCTTTTTAAATGAGAAATCCATTTTTTGTAGAAATCGCAAAATCCATGAACTATAATTCATGCATTTTTTTTAGAGCAAATATATGAAAATTGCCATAGCTCCTATAATACTTATTATAGATCAATTCTAAGTGCACAATGCGAATCTATGGTCGATTCTACGTTATTTATGCTTTTTAAATGAGAAATCCATTTTTTGTAGAAATCGCAAAATCCATGAACTATAATTCATGCATTTTTTTTAGAGCAAATATATGAAAATTGCCATAGCTCCTATAATACTTATTATAGATCAATTCTAAGTGCACAATGCGAATTTATGGTCGATTCTACGTTATTTATGCTTTTTAAATGAGAAATCCATTTTTTGTAGAAATCGCAAAATCCATGAACTATAATTCATGCATTTTTTTTAGAGCAAATATATGAAAATTGCCATAGCTCCTATAATATTTATTATAGATCAATTCTAAGTGCACAATGCGAATCTATGGTCGATTTTACGTTATTTATGCTTTTTAAATGAGAAATCCATTTTTTGTAGAAATCGCAAAATCCATGAACTATAATTCATGCATTTTTTTTAGAGCAAATATATGAAAATTGCCATAGCTCCTATAATACTTATTATAGATCAATTCTAAGTGCACAATGCGAATCTATGGTCGATTCTACGTTATTTATGCTTTTTAAATGAGAAATCCATTTTTTGTAGAAATCGCAAAATCCATGAACTATAATTCATGCATTTTTTTTAGAGCAAATATATGAAAATTGCCATAGCTCCTATAATACTTATTATAGATCAATTCTAAGTGCACAATGCGAATTTATGGTCGATTCTACGTTATTTATGCTTTTTAAATGAGAAATCCATTTTTTGTAGAAATCGCAAAATCCATGAACTATAATTCATGCATTTTTTTTAGAGCAAATATATGAAAATTGCCATAGCTCCTATAATACTTATTATAGATCAATTCTAAGTGCACAATGCGAATTTATGGTCGATTCTACGTTATTTATGCTTTTTAAATGAGAAGGCCATTTTTTGTAGAAATCGCAAAATCCATGAACTATAATTCATGCATTTTTTTTAGAGCAAATATGTGAAAATTGCCATAGCTCCTATAATACTTATTATAGATCAATTCTAAGTGCACAATGCGAATCTATGGTCGATTCTGCGTTATTTATGCTTTTTAAATGAGAAATCCATTTTTTGTAGAAATCGCAAAATCCATGAACTATAATTCATGCATTTTTTTTAGAGCAAATATCTGAAAATTGCCATAGCTCCTATAATACTTATTATAGATCAATTCTAAGTGCACAATGCGAATCTATGGTCGATTCTACGTTATTTATGCTTTTTAAATGAGAAATCCATTTTTTGTAGAAATCGCAAAATCCATGAACTATAATTCATGCATTTTTTTTAGAGCAAATATATGAAAATTGCCATAGCTCCTATAATACTTATTATAGATCAATTCTAAGTGCACAATGCGAATTTATGGTCGATTCTACGTTATTTATGCTTTTTAAATGAGAAATCCATTTTTTGTAGAAATCGCAAAATCCATGAACTATAATTCATGCATTTTTTTTAGAGCAAATATATGAAAATTGCCATAGCTCCTATAATACTTATTATAGATCAATTCTAAGTGCACAATGCGAATCTATGGTCGATTTTACGTTATTTATGCTTTTTAAATGAGAAATCCATTTTTTGTAGAAATCGTAAAATCCATGAACTATAATTCATGCATTTTTTTTAGAGCAAATATATGAAAATTGCCATAGCTCCTATAAAACTTATTATAGATCAATTCTAAGTGCACAATGCGAATCTATGGTCGATTCTACGTTATTTATGCTTTTTAAATGAGAAATCCATTTTTTGTAGAAATCGCAAAATCCATGAACTATAATTCATGCATTTTTTTTAGAGCAAATATATGAAAATTGCCATAGCTCCTATAATACTTATTATAGATCAATTCTAAGTGCACAATGCGAATTTATGGTCGATTCTACGTTATTTATGCTTTTTAAATGAGAAATCCATTTTTTGTAGAAATCGCAAAATCCATGAACTATAATTCATGCATTTTTTTTAGAGCAAATATGTGAAAATTGCCATAGCTCCTATAATACTTATTATAGATCAATTCTAAGTGCACAATGCGAATCTATGGTCGATTCTGCGTTATTTATGCTTTTTAAATGAGAAATCCATTTTTTGTAGAAATCGCAAAATCCATGAACTATAATTCATGCATTTTTTTTAGAGCAAATATCTGAAAATTGCCATAGCTCCTATAATACTTATTATAGATCAATTCTAAGTGCACAATGCAAATCTATGGTCGATTCTACGTTATTTATGCTTTTTAAATGAGAAATCCATTTTTTGTAGAAATCGCAAAATCCATGAACTATAATTCATGCATTTTTTTTAGAGCAAATATATGAAAATTGCCATATCTCCTATAATACTTATTATAGATCAATTCTAAGTGCACAATGCGAATCTATGGTCGATTCTGCGTTATTTATGCTTTTTAAATGAGAAATCCATTTTTTGTAGAAATCGCAAAATCCATGAACTATAATTCATGCATTTTTTTTAGAGCAAATATATGAAAATTGCCATAGCTCCTATAATACTTATTATAGATCAATTCTAAGTGCACAATGCGAATCTATGGTCGATTCTACGTTATTTATGCTTTTTAAATGAGAAATCCATTTTTTGTAGAAATCGCAAAATCCATGAACTATAATTCATGCATTTTTTTTAGAGCAAATATATGAAAATTGCCATAGCTCCTATAATACTTATTATAGATCAATTCTAAGTGCACAATGCGAATCTATGGTCGATTCTACGTTATTTATGCTTTTTAAATGAGAAATCCATTTTTTGTAGAAATCGCAAAATCCATGAACTATAATTCATGCATTTTTTTTAGAGCAAATATATGAAAATTGCCATAGTTCCTATAATACTTATTATAGATCAATTCTAAGTGCACAATGCGAATCTATGGTCGATTCTACGTTATTTATGCTTTTTAAATGAGAAATCCATTTTTTGTAGAAATTGCAAAATCCATGAACTATAATTCATGCATTTATTTTAGAGCAAATATATGAAAATTGCCATAGCTCCTATAATACTTATTATAGATCAATTCTAAGTGCACAATGCGAATCTATGGTCGATTCTACGTTATTTATGCTTTTTAAATGAGAAATCCATTTTTTGTAGAAATCGCAAAATCCATGAACTATAATTCATGCATTTTTTTTAGAGCAAATATATGAAAATTGCCATAGTTCCTATAATACTTATTATAGATCAATTCTAAGTGCACAATGCGAATCTATGGTCGATTCTACGTTATTTATGCTTTTTAAATGAGAAATCCATTTTTTGTAGAAATCGCAAAATCCATGAACTATAATTCATGCATTTTTTTTAGAGCAAATATATGAAAATTGCCATAGCTCCTATAATACTTATTATAGATCAATTCTAAGTGCACAATGCGAATCTATGGTCGATTCTGCGTTATTTATGCTTTTTAAATGAGAAATCCATTTTTTGTAGAAATCGCAAAATCCATGAACTATAATTCATGCATTTTTTTTAGAGCAAATATATGAAAATTGCCATAGCTCCTATAATACTTATTATAGTTCAATTCTAAGTGCACATGATTGCGGATACAGGAAGGTACGGACATGAAAACCCTCAGCCATAAACCTAGTTATCCACAATCCTGGGTAAAGATGGGATAAGAGACTACAGTTGCACACATAAACGGAAAGAATTGTAGTAGTCCCAGTAGGAAACAGGAGAATCATCGCTCGTGTTGTCAGGGTCGTTCTAAAATAAAGTTAGAGTTTTAAGGATTGTATTCTTCCACATAGAGACTTGACTTCCTTCTAGTTGATTGAGAGGAAATGTATATAATTATGAAGACAACATACCGCTTAAATCACTTAATGTATGTCCCCTTAGACATAAAGTGTTTGTGGTTGAGGAGGTTTTAGGTTAACACCACAGTTGCTTCAAGTTATTACAAAAAAAGCTATTTATCTTTTCTCCCTAAAAACAGCTCGTTTAACTGCAAATGTCTCTTTATACATTACACCAAAAACGAATTACACATTTTATACTTTCCTTTCTCTTAATACGGTATCTGCGTGTTTTTATTGCGTTCGGCTCCAAATGTATTTCCCCTTTTCCCGCCCACAAAGCATCGGGTTGAGT
Organism: Prosapia bicincta; assembly: GCA_036971475.1. Taxonomy (NCBI): domain Eukaryota; kingdom Metazoa; phylum Arthropoda; class Insecta; order Hemiptera; family Cercopidae; genus Prosapia; species Prosapia bicincta. Next base: position 50,420,901 of record JBAIZL010000009.1, on the reverse strand, counting down.
CAACTTTAATTTTATGCGCCTCAATAGAGACTCTACGTCAAATTACATCGCTTTGCTTTCATGTTGGATTAGCCTCGGCGCAGTGGAAACCGTAATGGAAAAACATGTAGTATAGACAAAATGTTTTAAGGGTCAACATGAGAAAATTTTATTTTAGTTACTTTTTATTAAATAATTACAATTAATATAAATAAAGTAACATAACGTTAAAATAACTGTTCTACCACGTAAGCTATAACATAAAATCAGCTGTTTTATGAAATCATATGTTATCTATTATTTTACCCCAAATGGGACGTTATCTTCAGGAAGCGCAACAGACAGGCTGCCCATTTCCTGCTCCCTACGACATTGTGTTTCATGTCGTTATTTAAAATATATGTTGTTAAAATGTAATTTTAGCTAGGCTAAAGTTTCAATTATTTTAGAAATGCAAATTCCCGTGGAGTTCTACCAACTTTAAACGTGATACAAATATACCACAATCTTGTTACATAGGTATACTGTTAAAAAAGAATTACCCCTTGGAAATTCATTGAGCTAGAGTTGGTTTAAACAATAAGTCTGGAAAAATATTCTACCAGCATATCCTACTTGACAGCTCTTAGGTGTCTGTAGTTAAACAGGTAATTTAAGATTATATATTGAGCCGGTCTACATCGTTGTTTAGTCGTTAAGCTGGCCACCGTCAGAAAGTTAGAAGCTAAACACAAATGCACCTTCAGAATAACACACAAGACAAACTCGACATAAAACCCTAAACACATAATCATATTCAGAACAACACACATGACAAACACGACATAAAACCCTAAATACAACGGCACCTTCAGAATAACACACATGATAAACACGACATAATCCCTAAACCCAAATGCACCTTAAGAGCCACACAGATGACAAACACGACATAAACCCTAAACACAAAGGCACCTTCAGAACAACACGCAAGACAAACACGACATAAAACATTAAATACAAAGGCACCTTCAGAACAACACACAAGACAGACACGACATAAAACCCTAAACACATGGGCACCTTCAAAGCAACACACAAGACAAACCCGTCATTAAACCCTAAACACATGGGCACCTTCAAAGCAACACACAAGACAAACCCGTCATAAAACCCTAAACACATAGGCACCTTCAGAGCAACAGACAAAACAAACACGACATAAACCCTTAACACAACGGCACCTATAGGCACCTTCAGAACAACACACGAGACAAACAAGACATAAACCCTAAACACACAAGCACCTTCAGAACAACACACAAGACAAACACGACATAAAACTCTAAACACAAAGGCACCTTCAAAGCAACATACAAGACAAACACGACATAAAACCCTAAACACAAAGGCTCCTTCAGAACAACACACAAGAAACCACGACATAAAACCCTAAACACAAAGGCGCCTTCAGAACAACACACAAGACAAACACGACATAAAACCCTAAACTCAGTGGAACCTTCAGAACAACACACAAAGCAAACGCGACATAAACCCTAAACACAATGGTACCTTCAGAACAACACACAAGACAAGCACGACATAAAACGTTCAACACAAATGCACCTTCAGAAGAACACACATGACAAACATGACATAAAACCCTAAACCCAAAGGTACCTTCAGAACAACACACAAGACAAACACGACATAAAACCCTAAACACAAATGCACCTTCAGAAGAACACACATGACAAACATGACATAAAAACCCTAAACACAAAAGCACCTTCAGAACAACACACAAGACAAACACGACATAAAACGTTCAACACAAGAGCACCTTGAGAACAACACACAAGACAATCACGAAATAAAACCCTAAACACAAATGCACCTTCAGAAGAACACACATGACAAACTTGACATAAAACCCTATACACAAAGGCACCTTCAGAACAACACACAGGACAAACACGACATAAAACCCTAAACACAAATGCTCCTTAAGAGCCACACACATGACAAACGCGACATAAAACCTACAACACAAAGGAACCTTCAGAATAACACTCAAGGCCAATTCACAATGGCATTTGTACAATCCAACAAATATAAGTTATGAAATTATTTTTTTTCTGTTGGAGTAAATATTTCAAATAATAAAAAATTTACACTTTAGTTTTGAAATACAAAATAAAAGTTATATTGCTCGTAAATTCCGTAACGCTTATAAATGCCCATTTATTTTTTAGTTTACTTCATACAATTATTTATTAAATTTCATTTTTCATTCCATTAATTTCTTTAATACAAAATTTGATTACAAATAGGAACTGAATCTCTAAACAAACTGAATTACTCAAAAAAGGCTAGGGAGTTAGAGATATAATCTCGGCGAGTACAACCCTTGGTTTCGGATACAGGGGTAGTTCTTCTCACTATAGAGAAATACCCTGCACTACGTTCATAGGACGAGTCATGAAGGCAATCTAGACAAAACTTATTCCTGTTTTGAAGGTTTGAATAAACAACTCCTCGTGTAACTAACATATGTACTCTATATTTAAAACACTTCCCCATTAATAAAATGGAATTGAGGTGAGATATATACACCAGTATCTCAGGGTAGGTTGGATATAGTCGGTTGCCTAGCAACGCGGAATCTAGGGCGAGGGTGCTTGAATGTAGGTTAAAACAGCTGCAGTTGGATGTGTTCTGTAAAGAAGTGTTTGAGATGCACTGAGTGATTGATTAAACATTTGCTATTTGTGAGTGACTAACACAGCTTATACCCCTGGATGAAAGTGCATTTCACGTCCAAGTTATGAGGTTTAAATCTGAGAAAATACGAGTATGTTTACAGTTTATATTCAATCACTAACAAATTGTTTTCTTTTTAGCAAAAAAACTTGCATCATTGAAATGATGATGAATATACATTCTACTGCGTACACATATACTCTTTACAGGCTATACACATATACTCACTACAAGGTACATATATACTCACTACAGGGTACATATATACTTAATGCTGCAGGGTACATTAATACTCAGTACATGGTACATATATACTCACTACAGGGTACATACATACTCACTACAAGGTACATATATACTCACTACAGGGTACATATATACTCACTACAGGGTACATATATACTCACTACAGGGTACATACATACTCACTACAAGGTACATATATACTCACTACAGGGTACATATATACTCACTACAGGGTACATACATACTCACTACAGGGTACATATATACTCACTACAGGGTACATATATACTCACTAAAAGGTACATATATACTCACTACAGGGTACATATATACTCACTACAGGGTACATTAATACTTTGTTCAGGGTACAAATATACTCATTACAGGGTAGTTATATACTCATAACAGAGTACATATTGTTACACTACTGGGTACATATACGCACACTACAGGGTATATATATATATATATATATATACCCTCTAAAGGGTACATACATACTCACTACAAGGTACATATATACTCACTACAGGGTACATATATACTCACTACAGGGTACATACATACTCACTACAGGGTACATATATACTCACTACAGGGTACATATATACTCACTACAGGGTACATATATACTCACTACAGGGTACATACATACTTACTACAAGGTACATATATACTCACTACAGGGTACATACATACTCACTAAAAGGTACATATATACTCACTACAGGGTACATATATACTCACTAAAAGGTACATATATACTCACTACAGGGTACATATATACTCACTACAGGGTACATTAATACTTTGTTCAGGGTACAAATATACTCATTACAGGGTAGTTATATACTCATAACAGAGTCATATTGTTACACTACTGGGTACATATACGAACACGACAGGGTATATATATATATACCCTCTAAAGGGTACATACATACTCACTACAGGGTACATACATACTTACTACAAGGTACATATATACTCACTACAGGGTACATACATACTCACTACAGGGTACATACATACTCACTACAGGGTACATATATACTCACTACAGGGTACATATATACTCACTACAGGTTACATACATACTCACTACAGGGTACATATATACTTCTACAGGGTACATATATACTCACTACAGGGTACATATATACTCACTACAGGGTACATACATACTCACTACAAGGTACATATATACTCACTACAGGGTACATATATACTCACTACAGGGTACATACATACTCACTACAGGGTACATATATACTCACTACAGGGTACATATATACTCACTAAAAGGTACATATATACTCACTACAGGGTACATATATACTCACTACAGGGTACATTAATACTTTGTTCAGGGTACAAATATACTCATTACAGGGTAGTTATATACTCATAACAGAGTACATATTGTTACACTACTGGGTACATATACGCACACTACAGGGTATATATATATATATATATACCCTCTAAAGGGTACATACATACTCACTACAGGGTACATACATACTTACTACAAGGTACATACATACTCACTACAGGGTACATACATATTCACTACAGGGTACATATATACTCACTACAGGGTACATATATACTCACTACAGGGTACATATATACTCACTACAGGGTACATACATACTCACTACAGGGTACATATATACTCACTACAGGGTACATATATACTCACTACAGGGTACATATATACTCACTACAGGGTACAAATATACTTTCTACAGGTGCTACAGAATGTAAAGAAACTATCAACAACACAATTAAATTTCAAAAACCTTTACTTGAGATTTATCAGACTCGCTAACGCTAATGTACAGGATTCTGGCGGACGATAAATTCCGGAGAAGGAAGCAAGACAAGTCTCAGTTCACGTCCGACAGTAACGTTCAATCTGCGGACGTCTCTGAGTTATGGCAGGCCTTGTGCTATTCCTTTATCTAGAGCTTTATGAAAAACTGTGCTTCTATAGACAGGCGATGATTTACTGCTTTCCTAATTCATCACTCAGTGAGCTGCTGCACAAGATCCTGTGGAATCATGACATACGGGTTGTTAATAGTTTGTCACCCTCGGTGGAGGCAAGCATGCGGTACTACATATCTGAAGCACACGTAGTCTCATCGGGGCCAAGGGGAGGTGGGCGACTTCATGGGTAGCGCTACAGGCGTGAAACAGCGTTTGTCGCCCTCGGTGGAGGCAAGCATGCAGTACTGCATATCTTAGGCACACGTAGTCTCATCGGGGCCAAGGGGAGGTGGGTGACATCATGGGTAGTGCTGCAGGCGTGAAACAGCGTTTGTCGCCCTCGGTGGAGGCAAGCATGCAGTACTGCATATCTCAGGCACACGTAGTCTCATCGGGGCCAAGGGGAGGTGGGCGACATCATGGGTAGCGCTACAGGCGTGAAACAGCGTTTGTCGCCCTCGGTGGAGGCAAGCATGCAGTACTGCATATCTCAGGCACACGTAGTCTCATCGGGGCCAAGGGGAGGTGGGCGACATCATGGGTAGCGCTACAGGCGTGAAACAGCGTTTGTCGCCCTCGGTGGAGGCAAGCATGCAGTACTGCATATCTCAGGCACACGTAGTCTCATCGGGGCCAAGGGGAGGTGGGTGACATCATGGGTAGCGCTGCAGGCGTGAAACAGCGTTTGTCGCCCTCGGTGGAGGCAAACATGAGGTACTGCATATCTCAGGCAAATGTAGTCTCATCGGGGCCAAGGGGAGGTGGGTGACATCATGGGTAGCGCTGCAGGCGTGAAACAGCGTTTGTCGCTCTCGGTGGAGGCAAGCATGCAGTACTGCATATCTCAGGCACACGTAGTCTCATCGGGGCCAAGGGGAGGTGGCTGACATCATGGGTAGCGCTGCAGGCGTGAAACAGCGTTTGTCGCCCTCGGTGGAGGCAAGCATGCAGTACTGCATATCTCAGGCACACGTAGTCTCATCGGGGCCTAGGGGAGGTGGGCGACTTCATGGGTTGCGCTGCAGGCGTGAAACAGCGTTTGTCGCCCTCGGTGGAGGCAAGTATGCAGTACTGCATATCTCAGGCACACGTAGTCTCATCGGGGCCAAGGGGAGGTGGGTGACATCATGGGTAGCGCTGCAGGCGTGAAACAGCGTTTGTCGCTCTCGGTGGAGGCAAGCATGCAGTACTGCATATCTCAGGCACACGTAGTCTCATCGGGGCCAAGGGGAGGTGGGTGACATCATGGGTAGCGCTGCAGGCGTGAAACAGCGTTTGTCGCTCTCGGTGGAGGCAAGCATGCAGTACTGCATATCTCAGGCACACGTAGTCTCATCGGGGCCAAGGGGAGGTGGCTGACATCATGGGTAGCGCTGCAGGCGTGAAACAGCGTTTGTCGCCCTCGGTGGAGGCAAGCATGCAGTACTGCATATCTCAGGCACACGTAGTCTCATCGGGGCCTAGGGGAGGTGGGCGACTTCATGGGTTGCGCTGCAGGCGTGAAACAGCGTTTGTCGCCCTCGGTGGAGGCAAGCATGCAGTACTGCATATCTCAGGCACACGTAGTCTCATCGGGGCCAAGGGGAGGTGGCTGACATCATGGGTAGCGCTGCAGGCGTGAAACAGCGTTTGTCGCCCTCGGTGGAGGCAAGCATGCAGTACTGCATATCTCAGGCACACGTAGTCTCATCGGGGCCTAGGGGAGGTGGGCGACTTCATGGGTTGCGCTGCAGGCGTGAAACAGCGTTTGTCGCCCTCGGTGGAGGCAAGCATGCAGTACTGCATATCTCAGGCACACGTAGTCTCATCGGGGCCAAGGGGAGGTGGGCGACTTCATGGGTAGTGCTACAGGCGTGAAACAGCCTTTGTTGCCCTCGGTGGAGGCAAGCATGCAGTACTTCATATCTCAGGCAAATGTAGTCTCATCGGGGCCAAGGGGAGGTGGGCGACATCATGGGTTGCGCTGCAGGCGTGAAACAACGTTACCTACATCATGGTCCAGAGGCAGAAGTAGAGGACGAAGATTTCCTAATAAGAAAGAAAGCGAAGGCTTACCCTCCATTATCGTGGAGTTCTTCTCATGTCTCCCTAACACTCAGGGAAGAGTAGGTAAGATAAATGTGTTTATAAACGTTAAAGGTAGAACGCCTTTAGGGCCTTGCCCTTGTAAACGGGTTGGGGAAGAGGACTTTTGTTTAGGAAAGTAGATTTAATATTTAATACCCGCCCTTGTGCGCCTCTGCGACTAAAACACGGCCAAATGATGCCTCCCTCAACCAACGTATTTCCACACGTAGCACGTTGATAACTGTTATAGTTTAAACAAAATAATTTAATTTTTATTGAATAAACATAATATGCTAGAAAACCTAACATTACAGGGATATAGGTGCAGCATTGACACGGGATTATAAGTGGCTAACTTGTGTGAAATCATGATCACATGTGTTCCTAAAATCATTTAAATTAACTCTTTGATATCTTTTCTAAAACGTTTTATAATTGTTTTTTTTGTTTACAGGGTACACTTTTATTATTAATGTAAAAATGATTAATCTTTTTATTTGCTCCACAATAAAAAAAATTCAAAAGACTTTTCAACTCCACACACACACACACACACACACACACATATATATATATATATATATATATATATATATATATATATATCGCAGTATGTTTTCTTGTGTATTAATAAAGAACAAAAGTCTAAATACAAATACAAGAATTATAATTGAATTTACAATTCAATCATATTGTAAATTCAATTATAATTCTTGTATATATAGACTTTTGTTCTTTATATATTATATATATATATATATATATATATATATATATATATATATATATATATATTTATATATCAAGTACATATCAAATATATTTTTTTAAACATGTAGTGGATGACAATTTATGTTAATACAGGTTTTTCAATTGTATCTAAATTTAATTTTGTGTGGGGAAAAAACCTTTCACAAAAGGCGCAAGGTGTGCAATATAGTTGTTTTATCTCATTTGGCCTAAAATTTATATTATAAGTTATGTGGTAGAACAGCTGATTTATATGTTATAGGTTATGCGGTAGAACAGCTGATTTTTATGTTATAGGATATGTGGTAGAACAGCTGATTTTATGTTATAGGTTATCTGGTAGAACAGCTGATTGTATGTTATAGGTTATGTGGTAGAACGACTGATTTTATGTTATAGAATATGTGGTAGAATTGGATTTTATGTTATAGGTTATGAGGTAGAACAGCTGATTTTTATGTTATAGGATATGTGGTAGAACAGCTGATTTTACGTTTTTGGTTATGTGGTAGAACAGCTGAGTTTATGTTATAGGTTATGTGGTAGAATAGCTGATTTTATGTTATAGGTTATGTGATAGAACAGCTGATTATAGGTTATGTTGTAGAACAGCTGGATTTATGTTATAGGTTATGTGGTAAAATAGCTGATTTTATATTATAGAATATGTAGTAGAATAGCTGATTTTATGTTACAGGGTCTGTGGTGGAACAGCTGATTTTATGTTATATGTTTTGTGGTAGAACATCTGATTTTATGTTATAGGTTATGTAGTTGAATAGCTGATTTTATGTTATAAGTTATACGGTAAAACAGCTGATTTTATGTTATAGGTTATGTGGTAGAACAGCTGATTTTATATTATAGGTTATGTAGTTGAATAGCTGATTTTATGTTATAAGTTATACGGTAAAACAGCTGATTTTATGTTATAGGTTATGTGGTAGAACGGCTGATTTTATATTATAGGTTATGTAGTTGAATAGCTGATTTTATGTTATAAGTTATACGGTAAAACAGCTGATTTTATGTTATAGGTTATGTGGTAGAACAGCTGATTTTATATTATAGGTTATGTAGTTGAATAGCTGATTTTATGTTATAAGTTATACGGTAAAACAGCTGATTTTATGTTATAGGTTATGTGGTAGAACAGCTGATGATATGTTATATGTTATGTGTTAGAACAGCTGATTATAGGTTATGTTGTAGAACAGCTGGATTTATGTTATAGGTTATGTGGTAAAATAGCTGATTTTATATTATAGAATATGTAGTAGAATAGCTGATTTTATGTTACAGGGTCTGTGGTGGAACAGCTGATTTTATGTTATATGTTTTGTGGTAGAACATCTGATTTTATGTTATAGGTTATGTAGTTGAATAGCTGATTTTATGTTATAAGTTATACGGTAAAACAGCTGATTTTATGTTATAGGTTATGTGGTAGAACAGCTGATTTTATATTATAGGTTATGTAGTTGAATAGCTGATTTTATGTTATAAGTTATACGGTAAAACAGCTGATTTTATGTTATAGGTTATGTGTTAGAACAGCTGATGATATGTTATATGTTATGTGTTAGAACAGCTGATTATAGGTTATGTTGTCGAACAGCTGGATTTATGTTATAGGTTATGTGGTAAAATAGCTGATTTTATATTATAGAATATGTAGTAGAATAGCTGATTTTATGTTACAGGGTCTGTGGTGGAACAGCTGATTTTATGTTATATGTTTTGTGGTAGAACATCTGATTTTATGTTATAGGTTATGTAGTTGAATAGCTGATTTTATGTTATAAGTTATACGGTAAAACAGCTGATTTTATGTTATAGGTTATGTGGTAGAACAGCTGATTTTATATTATAGGTTATGTAGTTGAATAGCTGATTTTATGTTATAAGTTATACGGTAAAACAGCTGATTTTATGTTATAGGTTATGTGGTAGAACGGCTGATTTTATATTATAGGTTATGTAGTTGAATAGCTGATTTTATGTTATAAGTTATACGGTAAAACAGCTGATTTTATGTTATAGGTTATGTGGTAGAACAGCTGATTTTATATTATAGGTTATGTAGTTGAATAGCTGATTTTATGTTATAAGTTATACGGTAAAACAGCTGATTTTATGTTATAGATTATGTGGTAGAACATCTGATTTTATATTATAGGTTATGTAGTTGAATAGCTGATTTTATGTTATAAGTTATACGGTAAAACAGCTGATTTTATGTTATAGGTTATGTGGTAGAACAGCTGTTTTTATATTATATGTTATGTGGTAGAACAGCTGATTGTATTTTATAGGTTATGTTGTAGAACAGCTGTTTTTATGTTATAGATTATGTGGTAGAATAGCTGATTTTGTGTTATAGGTTACGTGATAGAAAAGCTGATGTTTTGTTATAGGCTATGTGGTAGAACAGCTGATATAATATTATAGGTTATGTTTGTTGTATAGCTGATTTTATGTTATAGGTTATGGGGTAGAACATCTGATTTTATGTTATAGGTTATGAGGTAGAACAGCTGATTTTATATTATATGTTATGTGGTAAAACAGCTGATTTTATGTTATAGGTTATGTTGTAGAACAGCTGATTTTATGTTATATGTTATGTGGTAGAACAGGTGATTATATGTTATATGTTATGTGGTAGAACAGCTGCTTATAGGTTATGTTGTAGAACAGCTGAGTTTATGTTATAGGTTATGTGGTAGAACAGCTGATTGTATGTTATAGGTTGTGTGATAGAACAGCTGATTTTATGTTATAGGTTATGTGGTAGATTAGCTGATTGTATGTTATAGGTTGTGTGGTAGAACAGCTGATTTTATGTTATAGATTATGTGGTAGAACAGCTGATTTTATGTAATAGGTCATGCGGTAGAACAGCTGATTTTATATTATATGTTATGTCGTAGAACAGCTGAGTTTATGTTATAGGTTATGTGGTATAACAGCTGATTTTATGTTTTTAGGTTATGTTGTCGAACAGCTGATTTTATGTTATAGATTATATGGTAGAATAGCTGATTTTATGTTATAGGTTACGTGATAGAAAAGCTGGTGTTTTGATATAGGCTATGTGGTAGAACAGCTGATATAATATTATAGGTTATGTTTGTTGTATAGCTGATCTTATGTTATAGGCTATGTGGTAGAACGGCTGATTTTATGTTATAGGTTACGTGGTAGAACATCTGTTTTAAGGCATAGGTTATGTTACTTTGTATATATATATATATATATATATATTTGTTGTAATTACTTAATAAAAAGTAACTAAAATAAATGTTTTTTTTTACTCCTAAGTAGGAATTGACTTGTTTAATTACTTGTTTAATGCGTTCTTCCGAATCATATAAATACACATTCACGCATAGAGACGTGCGCTCATACACGCACCCTAATATATCTAGAGGTCAGCCTCAATTATACACCCTATAGGTTAGGACCTCTTGTCCTTCACCTAATCTTGTTGTACTCCTATCTTACTTAGGTGATAATTGACTGAACGCCTTAAATAAAACGCTACATTTGACAAGAGTAATAAATCGAAGGATTTAATTATTTTAACTAAAATTCTCATTTATTGCTTTATAAGAAGGTTTCTAGCCTCTAACAGGGTTCTAGCCTCTAACATGGTTACCTGCTACCCAGGCAACACAATTTCTCGATACCGCTTTCGAGTGCTTGCTTTTGGCTGGACTTTAGATGCAACCAGTTGTTATGACTTCGGTGTGAGTAATCGGTTGCGTTTAATCTGCCTTTGCTGAATATATGAAAGTTTTTTATTTATTTGCGTCGTTGTAGCATTAATTTTGTTGTAAGTCAAGTGGGGGGGGGCGGAAGCTCTATAACTAAAAAAAAGAGGGCAATAAGTCAAGATTCAGCTGAAACCGCAAACCCTTGTTATTTAATAAGTTCGTTGAGGCTCCGTATAGAGAAGTTTTAGCGAGAAACTTATAAATCGTGAAAGGCTTTGTATGGATAAGTCATTCACTCCGAGGCTTGCAAAGCTCTTCACAACTTTGTATGTGTAGAAGCCACCGATGTTACATTACCAAGGCACCGATGTTGCATTACCAAGCCACCGATGTTGCATTATCAAGCCACCGATGTTGCATTACCAAAGCACCGATGTTGCATTACCAAGCCACCGATGTTGCATTACCAAGGCACCGATGTTGCATTACCAAGCCACCGATGTTGCATTACCAAAGCACCGATGTTGCATTACCAAGCCACCGATGTTGCATTACCAAGGCACCGATGTTGCATTACCAAGGCACCGATGTTGCATTACCAAGCCACCGATGTTGAATTACCAAGCCACCGATGTTGCATTACCAAGCCACCGATGTTGCATTACCAAGCCACCGATGTTGCATTACCAAGCCACCGATGCTGCATTAGCAAGCCACCGATGCTTTATTACCATGCCACCAATGCTGCATTACCAAGCCACCGATGTTGCATTACCAAGCCACCGATGCTGCATTACCAAGCCACCGATGCTGCATTACCAAGCCACCGATGCTGCATTACCAAGTCACCAAAACTGCATTACCAAGCCACCCATGTTGCATTACCAAGCCACCGATGTTGCATTACCAAGCCACCGATGGTGCATTACCAAGCCACCGATGTTGCATTACCAAGCCACCGATGTTGCATTACCAAGGCACCGATGTTGCATTACCAAGCCAGCGATGTTGCATTACCAAGCCACCGATGTTGCATTACCAAGCCACCGATGTTGCATTACCAAGCCACCGATGTTGCATTACCAAGCCACCGATGTTGCATATCCAAGCCACCGATGTTGCATTACGAAGCCACCGATGTTGCATTACCAAGCCACCGATGTTGCATTACCAAGCCACCGATGCTGCATTACCAAGCCACCGATGCTTTATTACCATGCCACCGATGCTGCATTACCAAGCCACCGATGTTGCATTACCAAGCCACCGATGTTGCATTACCAAGCCACCGATGTTGCATTACCAAGCCACCGATGTTGCATTACCAAGCCACCGATGCTGCATTAGCAAGCCACCGATGCTTTATTACCATGCCACCGATGCTGCATTACCAAGCCACCGATGTTGCATTACCAAGCCACCGATGCTGCATTACCAAGCCACCGATGCTGCATTACCAAGCCACCGATGCTGCATTACCAAGCCACCGATGTTGCATTACCAAGCCACCGATGGTGCATTACCAAGCCACCGATGTTGCATTACCAAGGTACCGATGTTGCAATACCAAGGCACCGATGTTGCATTACCAAGCCACCGATGTTGCATTACCAAGCCACCGATGTTGCATTACCAAGCCACCGATGTTGCATTACCAAGCCACCGATGTTGCATTACCAAGCCACCGATGCTGCATTAGCAAGCCACCGATGCTTTATTACCATGCCACCGATGCTGCATTACCAAGCCACCGATGTTGCATTACCAAGCCACCGATGCTGCATTACCAAGCCATTGATGTTGCATTACCGAGCCACCGATGCTGCATTACCGAGCCACCGATGCTGCATTACCGAGCCACCGATGCTGCATTACCAAGCCACCGATGCTGCATTACCAAGCCACCGATGCTGCATTACCAAGCCACCGATGTTGCATTACCAAGCCACCGATGGTGCATTACCAAGCCACCGATGTTGCACTACCAAGCCACCGATGCTGCATTACCAAGCCACCGATGCTGCATTACCAAGCCACCGATGCTGCATTACCAAGCCACCGATGCTGCATTACCAAGCCGCCGATGCTGCATTACCAAGCCACCGATGTTGCATTACCAAGCCACCGATGTTGCATTACCAAGCCACCGATGTTGCATTACCAAGCCACCGATGCTGCATTACCAAGCCACCGATGCTGCATTACCAAGCCACCGATGCTGCATTACCAAGCCACCGATGGTGCATTACCAAGCCACCGATGTTGCACTACCAAGCCACCGATGTTGCATTACCAAGGCACCGATGGTGCATTACCAAGCCACCGATGTTGCACTACCAAGCCACCGATGTTGCATTACCAAGGCACCGATGTTGCATTACCAAGCCAGCGATGTTGCATTACCAAGCCACCGATGTTGCATTACCAAGCCACCGATGTTGCATTACCAAACCACCGATGTTGCATTACAAAGCCACCGATGTTGCATTACCAAGCCACCGATGTTGCATTACCAAGCCACCGATGTTGCATTACCAAGCCACCGATGTTGCATTACCAAGCCACCGATGCTGCATTACCAAGCCACCGATGCTGCATTACCAAGCCACCGATGTTGCATACCAAGCCACCGATGCTGCATTACCAAGCCACCGATGTTGCACTACCAAGCCAGCGATGTTGCATTACCAAGCCACCGATGTTGCATTACCAAGCCACCGATGTTGCATTACCAAGCCACCGATGTTGCATTACCAAGCCACCGATGTTGCATTACCAAGCCACCGATGTTGCATTACCAAGCCACCGATGTTGCATTACCAAGCCACCGATGCTGCATTACCAAGCCACCGATGCTGCATTACCAAGCCACCGATGCTGCATTACCAAGCCACCGATGCTGCATTACCAAGCCAACGATGCTGCATTACCAAGCCACCGATGCTGTATTACCAAGCCACTGATGCTTTATTACCATGCCACCGATGCTGCATTACCAAGCCACCGATGTTGCATTACCATGCCACCGATGTTGCATTACCAAGCCACCGATGTTGCATTACCAAGCCACCGATGTTGCATTACCAAGCCACCGATGTTGCATTACCAAGCCACCGATGTTGCATTACCAAGCCACCGATGTTTCATTACCAAGCCACCGATGCTGCATTAGCAAGCCACCGATGCTTTATTACCATGCCACCGATGCTGCATTACCATGCCACCGATGTTGCATTACCAAGCCACCGATGTTGCATTACCAAGCCACCGATGCTGCATTACCAAGCCACCGATGTTGCATTACCAAGCCACCGATGTTGTATTACCAAGCCACCGATGTTTCATTACCAAGCCACCGATGTTGCATTACCAAGCCACCGATGTTGCATTACCAAACCACCGATGTTGCATTACCAAGCCACCGATGTTGCATTACCAAGCCACCGATGCTGCATTACCAAGCCACCGATGCTGTATTACCAAGGTACTGATGCTTTATTACCATGCCACCGATGCTGCATTACCAAGCCACCGATGTTGCATTACCAAGCCACCGATGTTACATTACCAAGCCACCGATGTTGCATTACCAAGCCACCGATGTTGCATTACCAAGCCACCGATGTTACATTACCAAGCCACCGATGTTGCATTACCAAGCCACCGATGCTGCATTAGCAAGCCACCGATGCTTTATTACCATGCCACCGATGCTGCATTACCAAGCCACCGATGTTGCATTACCAAGCCACCGATGCTGCATTACCAAGCCACCGATGTTGCATTACCAAGCCACCGATGTTGCATTACCAAGCCACCGATGCTGCATTAGCAAGCCACCGATGCTTTATTACCATGCCACCGATGCTGCATTACCAAGCCACCGATGTTGCATTACCAAGCCACCGATGTTGCATTACCAAGCCACCGATGCTGCATTACCAAGCCACCGATGTTGAATTACCAAGCCACCGATGTTGTATTACCAAGCCACCGATGATTCATTACCAAGCCACCGATGTTGCATTACCAAGCCACCGATGTTGCATTACCAAACCACCGATGTTGCATTACCAAGCCACCGATGTTGCATTACCAAGCCACCGATGCTGCATTACCAAGCCACCGATGCTGTATTACCAAGCTACTGATGCTTTATTACCATGCCACCGATGCTGCATTACCAAGCCACCGATGTTGCATTACCAAGCCACCGATGTTACATTACCAAGCCACCGATGTTGCATTACCAAGCCACCGATGTTGCATTACCAAGCCACCGATGTTACATTACCAAGCCACCGATGTTGCATTACCAAGCCACCGATGCTGCATTAGCAAGCCACCGATGCTTTATTACCATGCCACCGATGCTGCATTACCAAGCCACCGATGTTGCATTACCAAGCCACCGATGTTGCATTACCAAGCCACCGATGTTACATTACCAAGCCACCGATGTTGCATTACCAAGCCACCGATGCTGCATTAGCAAGCCACCGATGCTTTATTACCATGCCACCGATGCTGCATTACCAAGCCACCGATGTTGCATTACCAAGCCACCGATGCTGCATTACCAAGCCACCGATGTTACATTACCAAGCCACCGATGTTGCATTACCAAGCCACCGATGTTGCATTACCAAGCCACCGATGTTACATTACCAAGCCACCGATGTTGCATTACCAAGCCACCGATGCTGCATTAGCAAGCCACCGATGCTTTATTACCATGCCACCGATGCTGCATTACCAAGCCACCGATGTTGCATTACCAAGCCACCGATGCTGCATTACCAAGCCACCGATGTTGCATTACCAAGCCACCGATGTTGCATTACCAAGCCAAAGTAGCTTATAACCTTAATGCGACAAAAGCAAAAAGGAAATCGTAGAAACATAAATAGATTTTTCGAGAAGGGCAAAACAATATTCCTTTCATTGAAGTAACTGTGAATACAACGCGTGAGTTTCGGAGCGACGTTGGGTGTTGCTAATAAGCTTCATGTTGGGTGTTGCTAGGCAACCGTGAACTACACGCAGTAACGCCATCTCAGAGGCAGTGACACTCATGCAATTACAATTTCCTCTTTGATGTGGGATCTACAAAGCGTTATCGTCTTACTATGAGACTCCTTGCAACGCGCAAAATCTCCGTGTCAGTTCCTGAACTGGTAGTTCACTGAACTTTTAACAGCGCTGGCAAGGCGAAGAGGAGTGAATGTATTGTTTTGTGTTTAAATGTAGCATTCTGAATCATATGCTCAAAATACGACAATGTTATACGCGAAAAATATACAACGGCACGTCCCAACTACTTGAAAATAAAATAAAAACAATTAATGTGATCTGAGGACCACCAGACGATAAATTATTGAATAGGTTAATGAGGCAATTTTTTTTTTGATTCGGCTGAAATCAGTTGCAATTTAATTCGATTGAAAAGAAACTAAAATTAAACTTTCTTGTTCACATTTTTAAAACATTTGTTTAATCTTGCCCTTTCGTACACACACACACACACACACACACACACACACACACACACACACACACACACACATACACACACACACACACACACACACACACACACACACACACACACACACACACACACACACACACACACACACACACATACACACACACACACACACATACACACACACACACACACACACACACACACACACACACACACACACACACACACACACACACACACACACACACACACACACACACACACACACACACACACACACACACACACACATACACACACACACACACACACACACACGTACACACACACACACACACACACACACACACACACACACACACACACACACACACACACACACACACACACACACACACACACACACACACACACACATACACACACACACACACACACACACACACACACACACACACACACACACACACAAACACAAACACAAACACACACACACACAACACACACACACACACACAATAGGTTTAAGGATTGTATACCTAAGCTGCATTCTATCGGAGCAATGGGGAGATGTCTAATAATAGAAAGATGTATACCCGTAGAGAGATGTTTAAATGTTGGGGACATGTCTAAACGTAAGGAGATGCCAAGGTGTAGTTTGATATCTAAAAGTAAATAGATATTTAAACGTAGAGGAGATGTGTAAACGTAGATAGATGTCTAAACGTAGAAAAATGTCTACACGTAAAGTGATGTTTATACGTAAGGAGATGCCCACATGTTGTTTGAAATCTAAACGTAGAAAGATATTTAAACGTAGAGGAGTTGTGTAAATGTAGATAGATGCATAAACATAGATTGATGTCTAAACGTGAAAAGATGTCTACACGCAGTGAGGTGTTTAAACGTAGAGAGATGTCTAAACGTAAAAAGGTGTCTAAATTTAGGGAGATGTTTAAGTGTAGGGGGCTTGTCTAAACCTAAGTTTACCCAGATGTAGTTTGATATCTAAACGTAGAGAGATGTTTAAACGTAGAGTTATCTGTAAACGTAGGGAGATGCATAAACGTAGGGGGGAGTCTAAACGTAGTTAGATGCATAAACGTAGAGAGATTTTTAAACGTAGGAGAGATGTTTAATCGTAGGGAACATGTCTAAACGTAAGTAGATGCCCAAATGTAGTTTGATATCTAAACGTAGAGAGATGGTTATACTTAGGGGAGATGTCTAAAAGTAGGAGAGATGTATAAACGTAGGAGAGATGTATAAACGTAGGAGAGATGTATAAACGTAGTTAGATGCCTAAACGTAGGAGATATGTAGAAACGCAGGGAGATGACCAGATGTAGTTTTATATCTAAACGTAGAGAGATGGTTATACTTAGGGGAGATGTCTAAAAGTAGGTAGATGCTTAAACGTAGAGAGATGTTTAAACGTAGGAGAGATGTATAAACGTAGGGAGATACATAAACTTAGACAGATGTTTAAACGTAGGGGACAGGTCTAAACGTAAGGAGATGCCCGGATGTAGTTTGATATCTAAATGTTGAGAGATGTTCAAACGTAGGGGAGATGTCTAAACGTAGTTAGATGCCTAAACGTAGGAGATATGTAGAAACGCAGGGAGATGACCAGATGTAGTTTTATATCTAAACGTAGAGAGATGGTTATACTTAGGGGAGATGTCTAAAAGTAGGTAGATGCCTAAACGTAGAGAGATGTTTAAACGTAGGAGAGATGTATAAACGTAGGGAGATACATAAACTTAGACAGATGTTTAAACGTAGGGGACAGGTCTAAACGTAAGGAGATGCCCGGATGTAGTTTGATATCTAAATGTTGAGAGATGTTCAAACGTAGGGGAGATGTCTAAACGTAGTTAGATGCCTAAACGTAGGAGATATGTAGAAACGTAAGGAGATGCCCGGATGTAGTTTGATATCTAAATGTTGAGAGATGTTCAAACGTAGGGGAGATGTCTAAACGTAGTCAGATGCCTAAACGTAGGAGATATGTAGAAACGTAAGGAGATGCCCGGATGTAGTTTGATATCTAAATGTTGAGAGATGTTCAAACGTAGGGGAGATGTCTAAACGTAGTTAGATGCCTAAACGTAGGAGATATGTAGAAACGTAAGGAGATGCCCGGATGTAGTTTGATATCTAAATGTTGAGAGATGTTCAAACGTAGGGGAGATGTCTAAAAGTAGGTAGATGCTTAAACGTAGAGAGACACTTTTTATTAGGAATATACTGTTGTTGAATTTAATAACAAATACACAAAAACCTCTTAACCAAAAACTTTCTTTATTTTACCCTTATCTATATTTCAGTTACCAAGTAACTATCCTCAGAGGGATAACATACAAATACTGTTTGTGTTTTCATAAAAGAAAGTTTGTGGTTAAGAGGTTTTTGTGCATTTTTTATTACATAGGGGAGATGTTTAATCGTACGGGAGATGTCTAAACGTAGAGATATGTTTAAACGCAGGGGAGATGTATAAACGTAGATAGATACTTAAACGTAGGGAAGATGTCTAAACGTAGAGAGATGTTTAAACGTAGGGAAGATGTCTAAACGTAGAGAGATGTTTAAACGTAGGGGAGATGTCTAAACGTAGAGATATGTTTAAACGTACTTACTTACTTACTTACTTTATCCAACGCCTGCCCTTGGTAACTGCCCTTTGGCATCGTGCAGACCAGTAGAGCTTGGAGAGTCTGGTTTTTAGGTCGCTACTGTATGCTTCGAGCTGTGGGCAGGCAGGAAGGTGGTCTCCATCCACCTTCCTGTTTGGCACAAAAAGGCACCGATCCGTGTCCGCCAGCCCAATGCGATGAAGGTGCGCCTGAAGGTAGTCGTGTCCCGTGGTGAGACGGAACAGCGCAACACTGATAGGTCGAGGTAGGTCTTTTGGAATGGGGTTGGTGCAAAGTTCTTGCCATCTCTGTCTAAACGTAGAGAGATGTATAAACGTAGGGGAGATGTATAAACGTAGGGGAGATGTCTAAACGTAGAGAGATGTTTAAACGCAGGGGAGATGTATAAACGTAGGTAGATGCTTAAACGTAGGGAAGATGTCTAAACGTAGATGCATGAACACAGAGAGATGCGTAGATTTAGCTGGGTATCTGATCTTAAAGAGATGGGAGTGTATTGCATAGGAATAGGGATGCCTTAAATGGACGCGACCATTCGGTATTACCTCCGAAGCTTAAGCATAATAGTGGATACATAAGGAATGATGGTATTATGTGACCTGGCTGGGGTAGCCCTACACTTTACATGGGTACATGGTGACGAGGTCGATTGACTCTTCCAGTCATAACGCTTGAAAACGTGTTTCCCTTGAGTGCTATAAATATCAGACGTCTCTTTCATTGTTCCAAGCAGATAAATGGTTGGTCTACGTTGTTTAAACGTTTGCCCTGCACAATAGCGCACTCTATACGCACTTGTTGCCTTACGTCGATTGTAAATATCCTTCAAGATGGAATCTTGCAACTCATCGCCAGTGTAAGCTAGATATGGCGAGAAGATTATGCCCTACACCGCCCCCAACCACCCCTGTTTAGGGAGGGCTATCTGCAGGTTCTTCAAGCTTTCTGTAACACATCTAAATTTGGAAAATATATGAGTTTGAAAGTAAATACAAAAAATAAATTTACCACACTACTGAAAAGGCTTTAACTTGAGAAGTAAAGGAACAGGCTTGCCAACTTTCCATATAATAAAGACTAGCACATAGTATACGTCAAACCATAAAACAATCTACCACCAATGATATGTTAAAATAAAAATATGTAGTGAACATTACACTGTGAGCTCTCACTTAGTGTAAGTCTCTGATAAAACCTCAGTTGGCAATGTTTGGGTAATTAAGAAGTTGGCAGCCCTGCCAGACGCCGCAGACAACTCTAGACTGTAAAAACGAAGATAAATTCCTGTTTAATCTAAGTTTAGGGAACACTTTAGACGGCAACGAAGCTTATGTGTTTCCTAATGATTTATTCTTATTTTCACAGTAGTTTAGGCATCTAACTACGTTTAGACATCTCCCCTACGTTTGAACATCTCTCAACATTTAGATATCAAACTACATCCGGGCATCTCCTTACGTTTAAACCTGTCCCCTACGTTTAAACATCTGTCTAAGTTTATGTATCTCCCTACGTTTAAACATCTCTCCTACGTTTAAGCATCTCTCCTACGTTTAAGCATCTACCTACTTTTAGACATCTCCCCTAAGTATAACCATCTCTCTACGTTTAGATATCAATTAGAAACCTGCATCACTCTGCTTCATATATTGTAAGGTTGGGCAATATACACGTTCAAGTAGGAGATATAAAATCTATTAGAAACCTGCATCACTCTGATTCATACATTGTAAGGTTGAGCAATATACACGTTCAAGTAGGAGATATAAAATCTATTAGAAACCTGCATCACTCTGCTTCATACATTGTAAGGTTGAGCAATATACACGTTTAAGTAGGAGATATAAAATCTATTAGAAACCTGCATCACTCTGCTTCATACATTGTAAGGTTGAGCAATATACACGTTCAAGTAGGAGATATAAAATCTATTAGAAACCTGCATCACTCTGTTTCATACATTGTAAGGTTGGGCAATATACACGTTCAAGTAGGAGATATAAAATCTATTAGAAACCTGCATCACTCTGCTTCATACATTGTAAGGTTGGGCAATAAACACGTTCAAGTAGGAGATATAAAATCTATTAGAAACCTGCATCACTCTGCTTCATACATTGTAAGGTTGGGCAATATACACGTTCAAGTAGGAGATATTAAATCTATTAGAAACCTGCATCACTCTGCTTCATACATTGTAAGGTTGGGCAATATACACGTTCAAGTAGGAGATATAAAATCTATTAGAAACCTGCATCACTCTGCTTCATTCATTGTAAGGTTGGGCAATATACACGTTCAAGTAGGAGATATAAAATCTACTAAAAACCTGCATCACTCTGCTTCATACATTGTAAGGTTGGGCAATATACACGTTCAAGTAGGAGATATAAAATCTATTAGAAACCTGCATCACTCTGCTTCATACATTGTAAGGTTGGGCAATATACACGTTCAAGTAGGAGATATAAAATCTATTAGAAACCTGCATCACTCTGCTTCATACATTGTAAGGTTGGGCAATATACACGTTCAAGTAGGAGATATAAAATCTATTAGAAACTTTCATCACTCTGCTTCATACATTGTAAGGTTGGGCAATATACACGTTCAAGTAGGAGATATAAAATCTATTAGAAACCTGCATCACTCTGCTTCATACATTGTAAGGTTGGGCAATATACACGTTCAAGTAGGAGATATAAAATCTATTAGAAACCTGCATCACTCTGTTTCATACATTTTAAGGTTGGGCAATATACACGTTCAAGTAGGAGATATAAAATCTATTAGAAACCTGCATCACTCTGCTTCATACATTGTAAGGTTGGGCAATATACACGTTCAAGTAGGAGATATAAAATCTATTAGAAACCTGCATCACTCTGCTTCATACATTGTAAGGTTGGGCAATATACACGTTCAAGTAGGAGATATAAAATCTATTAAAAACCTGCATCACTCTGCTTCATACATTGTAAGGTTGGGCAATATACACGTTCAAGTAGGAGATATAAAATCTATTAGAAACCTGCATCACTCTGCTTCATACATTGTAAGGTTGGGCAATATACACGTTCAAGTAGGAGATATAAAATCTATTAGAAACCTGCATCACTCTGCTTCATACATTGTAAGGTTGGGCAATATACACGTTCAAGTAGGAGATATAAAATCTATTAGAAACTTGCATCACTCTGCTTCATACATTGTAAGGTTGGGCAATATACACGTTCAAGTAGGAGATATAAAATCTATTAGAAACCTGCATCACTCTGCTTCATACATTGTAAGGTTGGGCAATATACACGTTCAAGTAGGAGATATAAAATCTATTAGAAACCTGCATAACTCTGCTTCATACATTGTAAGGTTGGGCAATATACACGTTCAAGTAGGAGATATAAAATCTATTAGAAACCTGCATCACTCTGCTTCATACATTGTAAGGTTGGGCAATATACACGTTCAAGTAGGAGATATAAAATCTATTAGAAACCTGCATCACTCTGCTTCATACATTGTAAGGTTGGGCAATATACACGTTCAAGTAGGAGATATAAAATCTATTAGAAACCTGCATCACTCTGCTTCATACATTGTAAGGTTGGGCAATATACACGTTCAAGTAGGAGATATAAAATCTATTAGAAACCTGCATCACTCTGCTTCATACATTGTAAAGTTGGGCAATATACACGTTCAAGTAGGAGATATAAAATCTATTAAAAACCTGCATCACTCTGCTTCATACATTGTAAGGTTGGGCAATATACACGTTCAAGTAGGAGATATAAAATCTATTAGAAACCTGCATCACTCTGCTTCATACATTGTAAGGTTGGGCAATATACACGTTCAAGTAGGAGATATAAAATCTATTAGAAACCTGCATCACTCTGCTTCATACATTGTAAGGTTGGGCAATATACACGTTCAAGTAGGAGATATAAAATCTATTAGAAACCTGCATCACTCTGCTTCATACATTGTAAGTTTGGGCAATATACACGTTCAAGTAGGAGATATAAAATCTATTAGAAACCTGCATCACTCTGCTTCATACATAGTAAGGTTGGGCAATATACACGTTCAAGTAGGAGATATAAAATCTATTAGAAACCTGCATCACTCTGTTTCATACATTGTAAGGTTGGGCAATATACACGTTCAAGTAGGAGATATAAAATCTATTAGAAACCTGCATCACTCTGCTTCATACATTGTAAGGTTGGGCAATATACACGTTCAAGTAGGAGATATAAAATCTATTAGAAACCTGCATCACTCTGCTTCATACATTGTAAGGTTGGGCAATATACACGTTCAAGTAGGAGATATAAAATCTATTAGAAACCTGCATCACTCTGCTTCATACATTGTAAGGTTGGGCAATATACACGTTCAAGTAGGAGATATAAAATCTATTAAAAACCTGCATCACTCTGCTTCATACATTGTAAGGTTGGGCAATATACACGTTCAAGTAGGAGATATAAAATCTATTAGAAACCTGCATCACTCTGCTTCATACATTGTAAGGTTGGGCAATATACACGTTCAAGTAGGAGATATAAAATCTATTAGAAACCTGCATCACTCTGCTTCATACATTGTAAGGTTGGGCAATATACACGTTCAAGTAGGAGATATAAAATCTATTAGAAACCTGCATCACTCTGCTTCATACATTGTAAGGTTGGGCAATATACACGTTCAAGTAGGAGATATAAAATCTATTAGAAACCTGCATCACTCTGCTTCATACATTGTAAGGTTGGGCAATATACACGTTCAAGTAGGAGATATAAAATCTATTAGAAACCTGCATCACTCTGCTTCATACATTGTAAGGTTGGGCAATATACACGTTCAAGTAGGAGATATAAAATCTATTAGAAACCTGCATCACTCTGCTTCATACATTGTAAGGTTGGGCAATATACACGTTCAAGTAGGAGATATAAAATCTATTAGAAACCTGCATCACTCTGCTTCATACATTGTAAGGTTGGGCAATATACACGTTCAAGTAGGAGATATAAAATCTATTAGAAACCTGCATCACTCTGCTTCATACATTGTAAGGTTGGGCAATATACACGTTCAAGTAGGAGATATAAAATCTATTAGAAACCTGCATCACTCTGCTTCATACATTGTAAGGTTGGGCAATATACACGTTCAAGTAGGAGATATAAAATCTATTAGAAACCTGCATCACTCTGCTTCATACATTGTAAGGTTGGGCAATATACACGTTCAAGTAGGAGATATAAAATCTATTAGAAACCTGCATCACTCTGCTTCATACATTGTATGGTTGGGCAATATACACGTTCAAGTAGGAGATATAAAATCTATTAAAAACCTGCATCACTCTGCTTCATACATTGTAAGGTTGGGCAATATACACGTTCAAGTAGGAGATATAAAATCTATTAGAAACCTGCATCACTCTGCTTCATACATTGTAAGGTTGGGCAATATACACGTTCAAGTAGGAGATATAAAATCTATTAGAAACCTGCATCACTCTGCTTCATACATTGTAATGTTGGGCAATATACACGTTCAAGTAGGAGATATAAAATCTATTAGAAACCTGCATCACTCTGCTTCATACATTGTAAGGTTGGGCAATATACACGTTCAAGTAGGAGATATAAAATCTATTAGAAACCTGCATCACTCTGCTTCATACATTGTA
>JBAIZL010000009.1:50378036-50390536 GCA_036971475.1 Prosapia bicincta | reverse complement strand
CCGTTACAGGGCAGTCCGTACGTGTAGGTCCGTTACAGGGCAGTCCGTACGTGTAGGTCCGTTACAGGGCAGTCCGTACGTGTAGCTCCGTTACAGGGGAGTCCGTACGTGTAGGTCCGTTACAGGGCAGTCCGTACGTGTAGGTCCGTTACAGGGCAGTCCGTACGTGTAGGTCCGTTACAGGGCAGTCCGTACGTGTAGCTCCGTTACAGGGGAGTCCGTACGTGTAGGTCCGTTACAGGGCAGTCCGTACGTGTAGGTCCGTTACAGGGCAGTCCGTACGTGTAGGTCCGTTACAGGGCAGTCCGTACGTGTAGCTCCGTTACAGGGGAGTCCGTACGTGTAGGTCCGTTACAGGGGAGTCCGTACGTGTAGGTCCGTTACAGGGGAGTCTTTACGTGTAGGTCCGTTACAGGGGAGTCCGTACGTGTAGGTCCGTTACAGGGGAGTCCGTACGTGTAGGTCCGTTACAGGGCAGTCCGAACATGTAGCTCCGTTACAGGGGAGTCCGTACGTGTAGGTCCGTTACAGGGGAGTCCGTACGTGTAGGTCCGTTACAGCGGAGTCCGTACGTGTAGGTCCGTTACAGGGGAGTCCGTACGTGTAGGTCCGTTACAGGGGAGTCCGTGCGTGTAGGTCCGTTACAGGGGAGTCTGTACGTGTAGGTCCGTTACAGGGCAGTCCGTACGTGTAGGTCCGTTACAGGGGAGTCCGTACGTGTAGGTCCGTTACAGGGGAGTCCGTGCGTGTAGGTCCGTTACAGGGGAGTCTGTACGTGTAGGTCCGTTACAGGGCAGTCCGTACGTGTAGCTCCGTTACAGGGGAGTCCGTGCGTGTAGGTCCGTTACAGGGGAGTCTGTACGTGAGGGTCCGTTACAGGGGAGTCCGTACGTGTAGGTCCGTTACAGGGCAGTCCGTACGTGTAGGTCCGTTACAGGGCAGTCCGTACGTGTAGCTCCGTTACAGGGGAGTCCGTACGTGTAGGTCCGTTACAGAGGAGTCCGTACGTGTAGGTCCGTTACAGGGCAGTCCGTACGTGTAGGTCCGTTACAGGGCAGTCCGTACATGTAGCTCCGTTACAGGGCAGTCCATACGTGTAGGTCCGTTACAGAGGAGTCCGTACGTGTAGGTCCGTTACAGGGCAGTCCGTACGTGTAGGTCCGTTACAGGGCAGTCCGTACGTGTAGGTCCGTTACAGGGGAGTCCGAACGTGTAGGTCCGTTAGAGGGGAGTCCGTACATGTAGGTCCGTTACAGGGCAGTCCGTACGTGTAGGTCCGTTACAGGGCAGTCCGTACGTGTAGCTCCGTTACAGGGGAGTCCGTACGTGTAGGTCCGTTACAGGGCAGTCCGTACGTGTAGGTCCGTTACAGGGCAGTCCGTACATGTAGCTCCGTTACAGGGCAGTCCGTACGTGTAGGTCCGTTACAGAGGAGTCCGTACGTGTAGGTCCGTTACAGGGCAGTCCGTACGTGTAGGTCCGTTACAGGGCAGTCCGTACGTGTAGGTCCGTTACAGGACAGTCCGTACGTGTAGCTCCGTTACAGGGGAGTCCGTACGTGTAGGTCCGTTAGAGGGGAGTCCGTACGTGTAGGTCCGTTACAGGACAGTCCGTACGTGTAGGTCCGTTACAGGGCAGTCCGTACGTGTAGGTCCGTTACAGGGCAGTCCGTACGTGTAGCTCCGTTACAGGGCAGTCCGTACGTGTAGGTCCGTTACAGAGGAGTCCGTACGTGTAGGTCCGTTACAGGGCAGTCCGTACGTGTAGGTCCGTTACAGGGCAGTCCGTACGTGTAGGTCCGTTACAGGACAGTCCGTACGTGTAGCTCCGTTACAGGGGAGTCCGTACGTGTAGGTCCGTTACAGAGGAGTCCGTACGTGTAGGTCCGTTACAGGGCAGTCCGTACGTGTAGGTCCGTTACAGGGCAGTCCGTACGTGTAGGTCCGTTACAGGACAGTCCGTACGTGTAGCTCCGTTACAGGGGAGTCCGTACGTGTAGGTCCGTTACAGGGGAGTCCGTACGTGTAGGTCCGTTACAGGACAGTCCGTACGTGTAGCTCCGTTACAGGGGAGTCCGAACGTGTAGGTCCGTTACAGGGGAGTCCGTACATGTAGGTCCGTTACAGGGCAGTCCGTACGTGTAGGTCCGTTACAGGGCAGTCCGTACGTGTGGCTCCGTTACAGGGGAGTCCGTACGTGTAGGTCCGTTACAGGGGAGTCCGTACGTGTAGCTCCGTTACAGGGGAGTCCGTACGTGTAGGTCCGTTACAGGGGAGTCCGTACGTGTAGGTCCGTTACAGGGCAGTCCGTACATGTAGCTCCGTTACAGGGGAGTCCGTACGTGTGGGTCCGTTACAGGGGAGCCCGTACGTGTAGGTCCGTTACAGCGGAGTCCGTACGTGTAGGTCCGTTACAGGGGAGTCCGTACGTGTAGGTCCGTTACAGCGGAGTCCGTACGTGTAGGTCCGTTACAGGGCAGTCCGTACGTGTAGGTCCGTTACAGGGCAGTCCGTACGTGTAGGTCCGTTACAGGGCAGTCCGTACGTGTAGGTCCGTTACAGGGCAGTCCGTACGTGTAGGTCCGTTACAGGGGAGTCCGTACGTGTAGGTCCGTTACAGCGGAGTCCGTACGTGTAGGTCCGTTACAGGGCAGTCCGTACGTGTAGGTCCGTTACAGGGCAGTCCGTACGTGTAGGTCCGTTACAGGGCAGTCCGTACGTGTAGGTCCGTTACAGGGCAGTCCGTACGTATAGGTCCGTTACAGGGCAGTCCGTACGTGTAGCTCCGTTACAGGGGAGTCCGTACGTGTAGGTCCGTTACGACGCGTATAGGACATACCCAAGGCCATTGCCCACTTTAGAACCATCAGTGGAAATGAATTCAGTATACTGGTGGAATCTGTAAATTTCCAAAAATTTCAGATTTAGGGTAGTGAGTGCTCGTGATGTAACTGGACAATGAAGCGTGGCGTTTTTATTGCCCATGAAGGCAGATAGCGCAACGATCGTTCGAACGTTTAGGAATAAGTGGCTCTTAAAACTACACTGAATGTCGGTTGCTTAGGTTTGCTTGGGAAGACCAGAAATGTAGGAACGTTGGAGCATCTGACTTAGGATTTGAGAGGGTCAGGACCCTGGGAAAGAAGGCAAGGATTGGGGTGGATTTAAAAGCACCAGTAGTAAGTCTAAATTCAGAGTGGTGGAAGGCATCGAGTGTTTTCAGAATTGTAAGTCGTGCAGGTGAATATACTTGACAGCCATAATCAATGCGCGATCTAACGACCGCGTGATAAGATCGAAGCATACGTACTAGTTCTGTCTGCTCCCCAATTCGTACCACTAAGGACTCTTAACATATCCAATTTCTTGCTGCATCTCACCTTCAAATCACTCACGTGTGGGATCCATGATAGTCTTTTATTAAAATAAAAGACCCAAAAATCGAACACTATTCGTGGTTTGAAGCTGAATCACACAAGATAAAGGATCGGCTCCTGGAGTTGCCTACGACGACTAAATGCTACACATTTGGTCTTAGAAGCAGAGAATTTGAAACCTGTAGTTTTCGACGACTCCTCTAATCTGTGTATTGCTAGCTGCAAAGATCTTTCAGCGGTTGCCATACTACGAGCAGGCAGATATATACAGATATCATCCACAAAGAGACAAACATTACCGGTGATCGTACGTTAGATGTGATACTATTAATAGCAACGCCAGAAATCGTGACACTCAGCATTCTCCTGTTTATAGCTGTTTGAATATGCGCCTCCAACACGAACGCGGAAAGTCCTAATTGGAAGAAAATTAGCGACAAATGCTAGGATATTCGCTTGTACACCCCATGATTTCAAAGTGTTCAGAATTTCTCTTTTCCATGCCATGTCATATGCCTTGTCAAGATCAAAGAAAACAGCAACGAGTGTTTGAGGCAAGAAAAAGGCATCTTGAATAGCGGATTCTAACAAAAACAATTGGTCAACGGATGGTCGTCCTCGCCTGAAATCACACTGTTCGTTGCAAAGAAGTTTGTTGGTTTCTAGGTAACAGACAAGACGGTGGTTGACCATCTTCTCGTAGTTTGCACAAAACGCTTGTTAGAGATATTCCTGTAACTACTGGAATATATGTTTATCTTCTACCTGGCATTAAAAGTTGCTTTACAGTCTCTTTTAACCATGCTTTGGGAAAGACAGCTCCTCGAATAAACGATTGTACATTCGAAGAAGAAGCAGTTTCACAGACGAGGGTAGAGTTTCAGCACGGAATATACAAGGGAATAAGGACCAGGTACAGAATTCTTCGTTAACGCAAGAGCTGACTCTAATTCTCCTGTAGAGAAAGGAATGTTCAAAGGAGAATCCCTAGACAACCTAACTATAAAAGTTATTGCTTCTTCCTCCAGTTTATACTTCTTGAATAATCTATTACAGACTGTAGCAGCAGAAAAGTTAGAAAATGGCGTATTGGAGTATTTTAAATTCCTTAAGGTTTTCACTTGTTAGTTCTCGAATAAAGATCTTCATCGTAAACGTAGGGTGAACGAGATTCATCGTTCCCCCACGGGCACAGGCGGATGGCGTGGATTACCCAATGTTTTTGGCACGGGCACAGGCGGGTGGCGTGGATTACCCAATGTTTTTGGAAAGCATTTTATGCGGCACCCAAAATGGACATTGTTTGATCAATTGGAGTGAGATAATCCAAGTGATAGAAGTTATTTTGAGTACACGTCCCAGTTGGCTTTTCCTAAAGCCAACGTGGAAGTTGCGCATAACAGGGAGAGGAGTCACAGAGCAGTCACTTCCATACATGTCGATAAGTACCCATCATGTGCATGTAGTAGCCAAAAGAGGGCTGCAGATCGATAAGTCAATAGCTGTCCATCCACCAGTAGGCGAACCGTCATTTAGCAGACATAAGTCCAGTTACGTTCTTACACTCTCCACAAGTAGTCGGAGATACCCAACACGAATGGTGGGCATTAAAATCTCCCACTAATAAGAACGGAGTCGGTAACTGGGTTATCAAATTCACCAAGTCACTGTGATGCAGATTTTCCTGTAGTGGCAAGTAGACACAACACACAGTGATTTTATACGGGACAGCTGTTTGAACGGCTGCTGTTTGTGAAGAGGTTATTAAGTTTAGAGAAACAGCATCGATACAGTCCCGGGCTAGGATGGCTACGCCACCTCTAGCTCTTCTGTAACGAAGACCAAACTAGAATCCATACTCCCTTACATGGATATTTTGTGAATCGTGGAGATGTGTCTCTTGTAGACATACAAGCATTGGATACACATCTCGCACGAGTACTTTAAGTTCTTCCAAGTGACTCCTAACACCGTTGACGTTCCATTGTATCCCTGACTTGCTAATTGCAGACATTTATCAATTTGGCAATGAATTTCTCCTGACACCCATTGGTACTCTCTCGTTTGACCGGGACTTTCAAATACGTCTCAGGCTTACATCGCTTAGACTCCATATCCACCCGTTCAGGGCTGGCATCGGAGGACGTTTTGGATTTCTGAGGGGTTGTTTTACCATCCTCTCCTTTGTTGATAGTGTTTTGACACCCGAAATAGTCGGTGCTGGTTTGGACTACGGATGTACGTTCCGCCATAAGTTTTGGGGTTACTAATTTGGACGCAAGAGACTGTGTATTGCTAGGCGATTTATATCTTGCGGAGTTACATGATTCAGTTAAGGATTTAGTTGGGCCACGTAGCCCCTCCGCGTAGGAGCTAGGTAGAAGAGACAAATTACATGACGTCTTGCAGGTTCTTGAACATTTAAAGATTGACCACATGTGACCAGCGACACTAAGCGAGAAACTTGGTCAGTTAGAATTTGTATCTTTTTAGCCAGGTCAGCACAGTTCGAACAAGGCGATGTCTTAGTGGTCACAGTAGCAGGCCTATAAATCTTTCTTGCCTGTGAAAAGGATATCCTGTCGTTAGCCATGATGCTAAGAATAGCCTTTTCCTCTTTAAAGTTAGTGCAGTCATATAACCGCACCGAGTTCTCACCACCACAGTTGGCGCACTTTCAAGAATTTACACACTCCTTTTCATCATGAACTGCATCGCCACATTTACCGCATACACTCGGCTCGGAACAGATAGAGCTGATATGCCAAAAAACGCTGACACTTTAAGCAGCGCCTAGGGTCTCACTGAAAGCCTTTGGTAACCTGCATTTATAAGTTGTACCTCCGGTTTGCCAAAAGTGACGATGAAAGAGACTGTCGCTACTTTTTCACCTTTGTAAAAGTTCTCCATCTTCATAATTGGCACAACATCTGTAACTAATTGGCACAACATCTGTAACTAATTGGCACAACATCTGCAACTAATTGGCACAACATCTGTAACTAAGTGGCACAACATCTGTAACTAAGTGGCACAACATCTGTAACTAATTGGCACAACATCTGTAACTAAGTGGCACAACATCTGTAACTAAGTGGCACAACATCTGTAACTAAGTGGCACAACATCTGTAACTAAGTGGCACAACATCTGTAACTAAGTGGCACAACATCTGTAACTAAGTGGCACAACATCTGTAACTAAGTGGCACAACATCTGTAACTAAGTGGCACAACATCTGTAACTAAGTGGCACAACATCTGTAACTAAGTGGCACAACATCTGTAACTAAGTGGCACAACATCTGTAACTAAGTGGCACAACATCTGTAACTAAGTGGCACATCAGCTGTAACTAAGTGGCACAACATCTGTAACTAAGTGGCACAACATCTGTAACTAAGTGGCACAACATCTGTAACTAAGTGGCACAACATCTGTAACTAAGTGGCACAACATCTGTAACTAAGTGGCACAACATCTGTAACTAATTGGCACAACATCTGTAACTAAGTGGCACAACATCTGTAAATAATTGGCACAACATCTGTAACTAAGTGGCACAACATCTGTAACTAATTGGCACAACATCTGTAACTAAGTGGCACAACATCTGTAACTAAATGGCACAACATCTGTAACTAAGTAGCACAACATCTGTAACTAAGTGGCACAACATTTGTAACTAAGTGGCACAACATCTGTAACTAAGTGGCACAACATCTGTAACTAAGTGGCACAACATCTGTAACTAAGTGGCACAACATCTGTAACTAAGTGGCACAACATCTGTAACTAAGTGGCACAACATCTGTAACTAAGAGGCACAACATCTGTAACTAAGAGGCACAACATCTGTAACTAAGAGGCACAACATCTGTAACTAAGTGGCACAACATCTGTAACTAAGAGGCACAACATCTGTAACTAAGAGGCACAACATCTGTAACTAAGAGGCACAACATCTGTAACTAAGTGGCACAACATCTGTAACTAAGAGGCACAACATCTGTAACTAAGTGGCACAACATCTGTAACTAAGAGGCACAACATCTGTAACTAATTGGCACAACATCTGTAACTAAGTGGCACAACATCTGTAACTAAGTGGCACAACATCTGTAACTAAGAGGCACAACATCTGTAACTAATTGGCACAACATCTGTAACTAAGTGGCACAACATCTGTAACTAAGTGGCACAACATCTGTAACTAACAGGCACAACATCTGTAACTAAGTGGCACAACATCTGTAACTAAGTGGCACAACATCTGTAACTAAGTGGCACAACATCTGTAACTAAGTGGCACACCATCTGTAACTAAGTGGCATGAGAGCTTGGATTTAATTTCATTAATAAGAACGTACAGCAAGTCCCTTCATGTGATGACACCCTTTGAGAAATTTAAAAATCTATCGGGAGCCTGAGATACTAAGATCATAAAGAAAAAAGTGGTCAATTTTAGAAGCGATCGAGTTTGCTTCTCAGACACCGGACTTCCAGCGCAGGCGCGTCGCCTTATTATGAGGAAATGAGAACCTTTTGTAAAATTCTTTCCATCTTCAGTACATGAAAATTTTAAACATTGTAGTGATGGCAACACCCCTGACCGGATACACCCCGACCGGATACACCCCCGACCGGATACACCCCTGAGTCACATTAGGATCATTTCCAACTCCCAGAACTCTGGAGCCTACAGCTTTCCTCTTTAGCTCGACTGGAGGGGCAACGATCGAGCAATCGTAATACATCAGTCCACCGTCCACCTCCATGAACAAAGGCCGGAACATGGCAGACCAGCAACCACGCTTACGTCCCGGCAAAGCAGGCTCAGATCAGCATCCCGGACCAGAGTTTGTCAAGCTCTGGCCTTTTCAACACTCCTAACGCGCAACGGTTCTGAACAGTCAATATTCCCTAAGAAAAGGTGTAAATGTTGAAATGTATACAGATTGTGTTGCAAATGTGGTGTCTGTGGAAAAAGTATTAGAGTGTGTAATAGTGAAATGAGTGTTGTCAGTAGTGTGTATACAGTCACTGTATATGGACAGAGAATCTCCCTGGAAAGAGGAAGATGGGTAGATTAAGGGTCACTTTTGTTTGTACGGTGCAGCTATTGTACTTTTGCCAGGTTTGTACTTTATTGTCTGCAATAAACTAGGTCCGGGTGTCTTATGGTTACATTTGTTGAATGTTTCATCTCTTTCTAGTGAAGTGTTACAGACACATCCAACTACGCCATCGTATCTACTGAAATGTCACTGTAATGCTACTGTAATGTCACTGTAATGCTACTGTAATGCCACTGTAATGCTACTGTAATGTTACTGTAATGCCACTGTAATGCCATTGTAATGCTACTGTAATGTCACTGTAATGCTACTGTAATGCCACTGTAATGCCATTGTAATGCTACTGTAATGTCACTGTAATGCTACTGTAATGTCACTGTAATGCTACTGTAATGTCCCTGTAATGCCATTGTAATGCTACTGTAATGTCACTGTAATGCTACTGTAATGTCACTGTAATGCTATTGTAATGTCACTGTAATGCTACTGTAATGCCACTGTAATGCCATTGTAATGCTACTGTAATGTCACTGTAATGCTACTGTAATGTCACTGTAATGCTACTGTAATGCCACTGTAATGCTACTGTAATGCCACTGTAATGCTACTGTAATGTCACTGTAATGCCATTGTAATGCTACTGTAATGTCACTGTAATGCTACTGTAATGCCACTGTAATGCTACTGTAATGCCACTGTAATGCTACTGTAATGCCACTGTAATGCCATTGTAATGCTACTGTAATGCCACTGTAATGCTACTGTGATGTCACTGTAATGCTACTGTAATGTCACTGCAATGCTACTGTAATGCCACTGTAATGCCATTGTAATGCTACTGTAATGTCACTGTAATGCTACTGTAATGCCACTGTAATGCTACTGTAATGTCACTGTAATGCCATTGTAATGCTACTGTAATGTCACTGTAATGCTACTGTAATGTCACTGTAATGCTACTGTAATGTCACTGTAATGCTACTGTAATGCCACTGTAATGCTACTGTAATGCCACTGTAATGCCATTGTAATGCTACTGTAATGTCACTGTAATGCTACTGTAATGCCACTGTAATGCTACTGTAATGCCACTGTAATGCTACTGTAATGTCACTGTAATGCCATTGTAATGCTACTGTAATGTCAATGTAATGCTACTGTAATGTCACTGTAATGCTACTGTAATGCCACTGTAATGCTACTGTAATGCCACTGTAATGCTACTGTAATGCCACTGTAATGCCATTGTAATGCTACTGTAATATCACTGTAATGCTACTGTAATGTCACTGTAATGCTACTGTAATGTCACTGTAATGCTACTGTAATGTCACTGTAATGCCATTGTAATGCTACTGTAATGCCATTGTAATGATACTGTAATGCTACTGTAATGTTACTGTAATGCTACTGTAATGTCACTGTAATGCCATTGTAATGCTACTGTAGTGCCATTGTAATGCTACTGTAATGCTACTGTAATGTTACTGTAATGCCACTGTAATGCCATTGTTCATACATTTATATGCCCTTTATCCGTTTAACTTGTATTCAACCCTTTGTGAAGTTTTACATGCTTGTTACAGTATCTCGATAGCAATATATCGAAGATTCTTTATGAAATATGCATTTAGAATAGGGATGTCTAATAACGGACAAGGTACACAGTTGAAAGCTTAGTAGTAATGTTATAAGACGGTGCTGTGCTATAATGTTACGTGGTTAAAAAGCCATAAAGTTTTGTCTGTTTCGTGCAATTACTTGCGGAAGACTCCCTGCTTAACCAGATACAACGACGTTTGCTAACAGCCTATCGGTAACGTGTAGGAAAGAGCTCTGCATAACACACAGCACAAGCAGTTAAATGCAATAAAACGCCTCTTCCATTAAACTTTAGCACATTCATGCAAAGAGCTGCGAACCTTATAGTTTATCTGAAGCACAAAGCTACCTTAACGTAGCGCATTTATATCCCCCCGGGGGCGTAAATATCCCCCGTACATAATAAAGCGCTCAGTTTTATCCTCCCGCCGAATAACTCTTCCCTACATTTAAATTACACGAGGGGAAACGTTTAAAGGCAGACAAATGGGCTTAAGCTTCTCCGACTGGGTGAAGCAAAACCAGAAAATATTGTGTTTTAAGGGATAAATAACGTTATCTATGTAACTTTTGTAATAATCTGCACATGGAAACGTCCTTGACAGCCTTTTTGTCGATTCCTTTGACTTTTCAAGCCGAATGTGTTTCCTTGATCTTACATCTGTGATGCCCACAGATACACGTGTGTTTTTATGTACTTTACGTGTCATATCGATTCTATGTCTGTGGCATGTAAAATCTTGCTGTCCTTGAAAAACAGAGCCATCGGTTGGACGTGAAAGTAACTAAATATATGACACGATTCATACCTCAGTGGTTCCGATGCATTTTCATAGACCTATTTTTATTTTCATTCTCGCTCGATCATCTCTAGTCTCGTTGCGTTGGATTGAGCTGAGCCGTTAACATAGCCTTTATTTCGGTATATGTTATAGCAATTGCTTTAAATTTTAAAAGAATTTAAATTTTCAATGTAATTTGTCGCTGATTTAGCTTTTTATCACTGATGGCGTTATGACTGTTATTTCTTAACTCTGTATGCTCGTGTTTACCTTGGGTACGGCATGGGGGGGGGAGGGGGTTGCCCCTCTAGAAGAGAATTGAAGTTTCTTACTATTATTTTTTGCTTATTAAAAAAAAGAAATTGTAATAAGCTGATCAGGTTTGTACAACATTTTATACTTACTTAAAACTCTCATAACAGGCAGTTAAAAAGAGACGACACTATACCAAAGCTTTTAATAAATATGCATTTGTTGGCTTAACGTCGCTTCGTTTGTGAAATAAAACTTGCCCCTTGCGTGTATGAGGGAATCTGGAATATAGAATGAGGAAAGCATACAAACTAAAGGGCTTTCTAAAACCTCTCGCACACTCAATATATCTTTCTGTAATGGATAATTATAAAAATAGAAAATTAAAGTTTGCTTTAAAACTGTTTTTCTTGTAAGTTAATCTAGTAGGAGCAAATTTAATTAATGGATTTGGTCATCTTGAGTATGATTATACATCAGAGTGGCGTAAAGTTGGGTACAAACAGCGAAGGAAGGAAAACGATTCCGAGTACGCTGCTTTTCTGTGCGGTGGGTGCAACTCCCCATTCTTGAAAACATTTTGCAAAAATTGTTTTCTTAAATCTTTACTTGCCTTGTTTATAAATCAATCTGCATGAGTAGAGTTGTGTCTACCCCCGAGCTCGCTCTCTAAACGTATTTCCAACATAGGTTCCGTACAAACACGAGATTTAATGTCCTTATGGCTCGGATCCGTGCTACCCGGCTGCGTAGCTTCACTTGCATGACTCTGATTCGGTGATTTGTGTCAAGCATTCGTCCAATATGTTTGGGCAATCGCCGAGGAAAGTCAATAGTAATCCAACGTCAACACAAGTTATGTAATGTGAAACAATTAGTTATGTGCTTTGTAGGTTTGCCACATCACTTCAGTGTTAAGAAGCTTCAAGGAGTTCTGAAGTTATACAACCATCCCTGCAAACACAGTAAAACTAAAGCAATAAAAACCTTTCTATACTTTTAAATATTTATTTATTTCTCCGACTTATTTACAAAAAACAATAATATAATTAGATTGCAAAACGTCAGGTTGGCTACCAGACAACCACTTTGGTGTTACAGCCGTGCAAGTGGATGAGCACGAGTGAGCGAGCTGTACCAGGTATCACAGCCATTTTACGAAGGACCTTATGATATCACAACACATTGTAATGATTAGGTTACATGGTACAGAGAGTTAAACTCATTATTGTTTCCCAAGACGTACACGTAAAGGGGTGACGCTGATACGAGATGCGTTTATTTATTTGTATGCCATAAATATGTATTTTAGAATTAGGGATATTTACAAGAGCTTCAAGCATTAGCATTACTGGCATTATCAGGAGCCCATTCACTAAAACAAGACTTGTTGCTGTAGGCGGAGATAAAG
>JBAIZL010000009.1:50350536-50375536 GCA_036971475.1 Prosapia bicincta | reverse complement strand
TTTACTTTATATTTATACACAGATGATTGTGTCTATTAGATAGATTAGTGCTTAGTTTATATAAATATAATTAGAAGTAAGACTAGAGCCTACGTGAGAGTGCATTGTAAAGGTAAAGGGGACTTTGTCTTCTCCGTCTCCAGACACAGGTGGCAACGTTCCAACCCGTGATATTCAAACTGAAGTTGATGAAATGATATTAAAGTATTTATAAGACGTTGAACCTCTTCTTCCTTGTAGTAAACAAGTCATATGAACAAAAAAATCTTTTAGCCAATTCTACAAAAAAAAGTTTATTTTAATTACTTTTTTATTAAATAACTACAATTAATATAAATAACATACCATATGCCTTAAAACAGCTCTCCTACCACATAAAACAGCTCTCCTACCACATAAATCAGCTCTCCTACCACATAAAATCAGCTGTTTTATGAAATCATATGTTATCACTTATGTTGAGCCAAATGGGACGAAATAACTATATTGTACATCTTTCCCTTTTTTGAATAGTTTGCCTTCCATAAAACTAAAATTGATTAATGAATTAGTATTTGAAAAAAATGAATTGACATCATGTGTTATCCACTACATGTTTTAAAAAATGTATTGTAACTTTTATATACATTTAAAATATATATATATATATATATATATATATATATAAGGAGAGAGTGAACTAATAGTAGGAATTGAATAAATAAGAGAGGGAGAGAGAGAGAGAGAGAGGCAGACGATATTTTATAAATTCATAAAGCGTAGAAAAATGAATGTTTTAAAAACACACAAAAGTCACTTTTTCTGTGCAGAAGTGAATTTCTGTGCAGAAATGTTTTTTCACTTGAATTAAATTTTTGAAAGTTGATCTTAAAAACTCTTTATAAAGTATTTGTATTACGTGGAACAAATGGGATTTACAAAATTGGTTTTTAGAATTGACATTGGTTGAGCTCAGAGAAGCCATGGAAATTGAGCAAACGTTCTCATAGAACGGCCGGGTTTTTCATTAAGAAGGACAAAACGAAATGGGTTCCGGAACAAAAGGATGGCGCGGATTCATTAGGCGCCTTCTTGAGAAGCCCCTGCAACTTGGCGTCGCGTGGCCAACTTGACTTGGCGCTAATTGCCTCCAATGTCGCGCGACCAGGATATCGTATTGTCGGAATAATTACATAGCAACATTAGGAAGAACAATCTCACATATACAAAATACAATCTCTCTTTCATTGTAATCACATTAGTTTGATAAATTTTAAACATATAATATTTGTAAAATAAATAGATATTTGGTAACAAAAATAAAACACTAAATAAAACACAACATCTTAATACTAAGTATGATCACTTCTTAATATTTATTTGCCAATACGAACAAGATAATTGCAGTGAACTCAATTTAATTGGACTTTCAATTCAACAAATCTTTATTCATTTGACAGATTCGTCTTGGAAATAAATTTTAAAACTAAATCATAAAGGTTAAGATGATAAGATAACTTCGAAATCCGAAACAAGCTACTAGAGGTCAGTGTTGCTAGCAGAGCGCGCTCGAAGCCTCCAAACATGGGTGCCCACAAAGAAGCATTATTATGTTATGATACTTTTCCCTACAAGTGTCGAATCTTGATCGATAAGTTTTAGCCTTTCGATTAAAACATAAGCTGCGGCCTTTTGTTACGATTTGAGCACGATATGACCTTGACCTCGACAAGGGAAGGAATAAGCATCGCACACTTTACAGGGAGAAGACCGTAAAAGTACGATTTTCTTTCGATCCAAGATCTTCAGAATAAACTGTGTCATTTATTCATGTTGGTCTTTATCCTTTATCTGTCTTTTATAGGTTTTTGAAAACAGAACAAAAATGAGAAAAAGTGCACATTAAGTGTGATTGAAACTACGCTTTTAAAAAATCTTAGAATATATCTCTATTTAAGCTATAAAATGAATAAGCAACCATAAAAAAATCGTCTCTAAAATAAATTAATACTCATTATACTAAAATACTAATTTCACATCAACCCAGATTTTTTGTTCATAGTTTTGTTTTTATTTCTGACCATGGACAAAAATGGCTGAAAAAATACTGTGAAATACCAACATTCGATACAAACAGAAATGTATGGATTTAAATACATCGCATCGGTTTATTTATTGCCAGATTTATTCAGGTTTCTTTAGAACTGGGTATTGATATAGTCTGACCCACACCATTGCGTAGTATCAAAATTGTTGAAAATACTGTCCGTTCTGCAAACATCAGGCGAAAGTCCAATTGCAATGTTTTCACTGCATTTATCTAGTGATTTGTCAGTTTTTTCTTGTTTGTATTTGCAAGCACAATCGATAGGCACAACTATGGCATCCATAATAAACTTCCAAACCTTATCGAATTACGTATGCTCCCAACGGTTGGAGATTTAGAATCTTGTATTGCCTTACATGTATCAGCAATGCTTACTATTAGAGGCCGCCAATCTTACCTTGAGACATAAAGATTCTCGCCCGAAACGAACCCGTAAGAGCGTTGAACAGTGGACAAGTAGAGAGCTTGAGAACGGGAGGCAGGGATAAGCCAGAGGATGGAAGAATGGTAGGAGATAGAGGCCGCCAATCTTACCTTGAGACATAAAGATTCGTTGAACAGTGGGCAAGTAGAGAGCTTGAGAACGGGAGTGCAGGGATAAGCCAGAAGATGGAAGAATGGTAGGAGATAGAGGCCGCCAATCTTACCTTGAGACATAAAGATTCTCGCCCGAAACGAACCCGTAAGAGCGTTGAACAGTGGACAAGTAGAGAGCTTGAGAACGGGAGGCAGGGATAAGCCAGAGGATGGAAGAATGGTAGGAGATAGAGGCCGCCAATCTTACCTTGAGACATAAAGATTCGTTGAACAGTAGGCAAGTAGAGAGCTTGAGAACGGGAGTGCAGGGATAAGCCAGAAGATGGAAGAATGGTAGGAGATAGAGGCCGCCAATCTTACCTTGAGACATAAAGATTCTCACCCGAAACGAACCCGTAAGAGCGTTGAACAGTGGACAAGTAGAGAGCTTGAGAACGGGAGTGCAGGGATAAGCCAGAGGATGGAAGAATGGTAGGAGATAGAGGCCGCCAATCTTACCTTGAGACATAAAGATTCTCACCCGAAACGAACCCGTAAGAGCGTTGAACAGTGGACAAGTAGAGAGCTTGAGAACGGGAGTGCAGGGATAAGCCAGAAGATGGAAGAATGGTAGGAGATAGAGGCCGCCAATCTTACCTTGAGACATAGAGATTCTCACCCGAAACGAACCCGTAAGAGCATTGAACAGTGGACAAGTAGAGAGCTTGAGAACGGGAGCGCAGGGACAAGCCAGAAAATGGAAGAATGGTAGGAGATAGAGGCCGCCAATCTTACCTTGAGACATAAAGATTCTCACCCGAAACGAACCCGTAAGAGCGTTGAACAGTGGACAAGTAGAGAGCTTGAGAACGGGAGTGCAGGGATAAGCCAGAGGATGGAAGAATGGTAGGAGATAGAGGCCGCCAATCTTACCTTGAGACATAAAGTTTCTCACCCGAAACGAACCCGTAAGAGCGTTGAACAGTGGACAAGTAGAGAGCTTGAGAACGGGAGTGCAGGGATAAGCCAGAGGATGGAAGAATGGTAGGAGATAGAGGCCGCCAATCTTACCTTGAGACATAAAGATTCTCACCCGAAACGAACCCGTGAGAGCGTTGAACAGTGGACAAGTAGAGAGCTTGAGAACGGGAGTGCAGGGATAAGCCAGAGGATGGAAGAATGGTAGGAGATAGAGGCCGCCAATCTTACCTTGAGACATAAAGATTCTCACCCGAAACGAACCCGTAAGAGCATTGAACAGTGGACAAGTAGAGAGCTTGAGAACGGGAGCGCAGGGACAAGCCAGAGGATGGAAGAATGGTAGGAGATAGAGGCCGCCAATCTTACCTTGAGACATAAAGATTCTCACCCGAAACGAACCCGTAAGAGCATTGAACAGTGGACAAGTAGAGAGCTTGAGAACGGGAGTGCAGGGATAAGCCAGAGGATGGAAGAATGGTAGGAGATAGAGGCCGCCAATCTTACCTTGAGACATAAAGATTCTCACCCTAAACGAACCCGTGAGAGCGTTGAGCAGTGGACAAGTAGAGAGCTTGAGAACGGGAGTGCAGGGATAAGCCAGAGGATGGAAGAATGGTAGGAGATAGAGGCCGCCAATCTTACCTTGAGACATAAAGATTCTCACCCGAAACGAACCCGTAAGAGCGTTGAACAGTGGACAAGTAGATTGCTTGAGAACGGGAGCGCAGGGACAAGCCAGAGGATGGAAGAATGGTAGGAGATAGAGGCCGCCAATCTTACCTTGAGATATAAAGATTCTCACCCGAAACGAACCCGTAAGAGCGTTGAACAGTGGACAAGTAGAGAGCTTGAGAACGGGAGTGCAGGGACAAGCCAGAGGATGGAAGAATGGTAGGAGATAGAGGCCGCCAATCTTACCTTGAGACATAAAGATTCTCACCCGAAACGAACCCGTAAGAGCGTTGAACAGTGGACAAGTAGAGAGCTTGAGAACGGGAGTGCAGGGATAAGCCAGAGGATGGAAGAATGGTAGGAGATAGAGGCCGCCAATCTTACCTTGAGACATAAAGATTCTCACCCGAAACGAACCCGTAAGAGCGTTGAACAGTGGACAAGTAGAGAGCTTGAGAACGGGAGTGCAGGGGTAAGACAGAGGATGGAAGAATGGTAGGAGATAGAGACCGCCAATCTTACCTTGAGACATAAAGATTCTCACCCGAAACGAACCCGTAAGAGCGTTGAACAGTGGACAAGTAGAGAGCTTGAGAACGGGAGTGCAGGGGTAAGCCAGAGGATGGAAGAATGGTAGGAGATAGAGGCCGCCAATCTTACCTTGAGACATAAAGATTCTCACCCGAAACGAACCCGTGAGAGCGTTGAACAGTGGGCAAGAAGAGAGCTTGAGAACGGGAGTGCAGGGGTAAGCCAGAGGATGGAAGAATGGTAGGAGATAGAGGCCGCCAATCTTACCTTGAGACATAAAGATTCTCACCCGAAACGAACCCGTAAGAGCGTTGAACAATGGACAAGTAGAGAGCTTGAGAACGGGAGTGCAGGGGTAAGCCAGAGGATGGAAGAATGGTAGGAGATAGAGGC
This sequence comes from Prosapia bicincta, assembly GCA_036971475.1. Taxonomy (NCBI): domain Eukaryota; kingdom Metazoa; phylum Arthropoda; class Insecta; order Hemiptera; family Cercopidae; genus Prosapia; species Prosapia bicincta. The sequence goes on along the minus strand of JBAIZL010000009.1, from coordinate 50,370,357 downwards.
CGGCAATCTTACCTTGAGACATAAAGATTCTCACCCGAAACGAACCCGTAAGAGCGTTGAACAGTGGACAAGTAGAGAGCTTGAGAACGGGAGTGCAGGGGTAAGCCAGAGGATGGAAGAATGGTAGGAGATAGAGGCCGCCAATCTTACCTTGAGACATAAAGATTCTCACCCGAAACGAACCCGTGAGAGCGTTGAACAGTGGGCAAGTAGAGAGCTTGAGAACGGGAGTGCAGGGGTAAGCCAGAGGATGGAAGAATGGTAGGAGATAGAGGCCGCCAATCTTACCTTGAGACATAAAGATTCTCACCCGAAACGAACCCGTAAGAGCATTGAACAGTGGACAAGTAGAGAGCTTGAGAACGGGAGCGCAGGGACAAGCCAGAAAATGGAAGAATGGTAGGAGATAGAGGCCGCCAATCTTACCTTGAGACATAAAGATTCTCACCCGAAACGAACCCGTAAGAGCGTTGAACAGTGGACAAGTAGAGAGCTTGAGAACGGGAGTGCAGGGATAAGCCAGAGGATGGAAGAATGGTAGGAGATAGAGGCCGCCAATCTTACCTTGAGACATAAAGTTTCTCACCCGAAACGAACCCGTAAGAGCGTTGAACAGTGGACAAGTAGAGAGCTTGAGAACGGGAGTGCAGGGATAAGCCAGAGGATGGAAGAATGGTAGGAGATAGAGGCCGCCAATCTTACCTTGAGACATAAAGATTCTCACCCGAAACGAACCCGTGAGAGCGTTGAACAGTGGACAAGTAGAGAGCTTGAGAACGGGAGTGCAGGGATAAGCCAGAGGATGGAAGAATGGTAGGAGATAGAGGCCGCCAATCTTACCTTGAGACATAAAGATTCTCACCCGAAACGAACCCGTAAGAGCATTGAACAGTGGACAAGTAGAGAGCTTGAGAACGGGAGCGCAGGGACAAGCCAGAGGATGGAAGAATGGTAGGAGATAGAGGCCGCCAATCTTACCTTGAGACATAAAGATTCTCACCCGAAACGAACCCGTAAGAGCATTGAACAGTGGACAAGTAGAGAGCTTGAGAACGGGAGTGCAGGGATAAGCCAGAGGATGGAAGAATGGTAGGAGATAGAGGCCGCCAATCTTACCTTGAGACATAAAGATTCTCACCCTAAACGAACCCGTGAGAGCGTTGAGCAGTGGACAAGTAGAGAGCTTGAGAACGGGAGTGCAGGGATAAGCCAGAGGATGGAAGAATGGTAGGAGATAGAGGCCGCCAATCTTACCTTGAGACATAAAGATTCTCACCCGAAACGAACCCGTAAGAGCGTTGAACAGTGGACAAGTAGATTGCTTGAGAACGGGAGCGCAGGGACAAGCCAGAGGATGGAAGAATGGTAGGAGATAGAGGCCGCCAATCTTACCTTGAGATATAAAGATTCTCACCCGAAACGAACCCGTAAGAGCGTTGAACAGTGGACAAGTAGAGAGCTTGAGAACGGGAGTGCAGGGACAAGCCAGAGGATGGAAGAATGGTAGGAGATAGAGGCCGCCAATCTTACCTTGAGACATAAAGATTCTCACCCGAAACGAACCCGTAAGAGCGTTGAACAGTGGACAAGTAGAGAGCTTGAGAACGGGAGTGCAGGGATAAGCCAGAGGATGGAAGAATGGTAGGAGATAGAGGCCGCCAATCTTACCTTGAGACATAAAGATTCTCACCCGAAACGAACCCGTAAGAGCGTTGAACAGTGGACAAGTAGAGAGCTTGAGAACGGGAGTGCAGGGGTAAGACAGAGGATGGAAGAATGGTAGGAGATAGAGACCGCCAATCTTACCTTGAGACATAAAGATTCTCCCCCGAAACGAACCCGTAAGAGCGTTGAACAGTGGACAAGTAGAGAGCTTGAGAACGGGAGTGCAGGGGTAAGCCAGAGGATGGAAGAATGGTAGGAGATAGAGGCCGCCAATCTTACCTTGAGACATAAAGATTCTCACCCGAAACGAACCCGTGAGAGCGTTGAACAGTGGGCAAGTAGAGAGCTTGAGAACGGGAGTGCAGGGGTAAGCCAGAGGATGGAAGAATGGTAGGAGATAGAGGCCGCCAATCTTACCTTGAGACATAAAGATTCTCACCCGAAACGAACCCGTAAGAGCGTTGAACAGTGGACAAGTAGAGAGCTTGAGAACGGGAGTGCAGGGGTAAGCCAGAGGATGGAAGAATGGTAGGAGATAGAGGCCGGCAATCTTACCTTGAGACATAAAGATTCTCACCCGAAACGAACCCGTAAGAGCGTTGAACAGTGGACAAGTAGAGAGCTTGAGAACGGGAGTGCAGGGGTAAGCCAGAGGATGGAAGAATGGTAGGAGATAGAGGCCGCCAATCTTACCTTGAGACATAAAGATTCTCACCCGAAACGAACCCGTGAGAGCGTTGAACAGTGGGCAAGTAGAGAGCTTGAGAACGGGAGTGCAGGGGTAAGCCAGAGGATGGAAGAATGGTAGGAGATAGAGGCCGCCAATCTTACCTTGAGACATAAAGATTCTCACCCGAAACGAACCCGTAAGAGCGTTGAACAGTGGACAAGTAGAGAGCTTGAGAACGGGAGTGCAGGGGTAAGCCAGAGGATGGAAGAATGGTAGGAGATAGAGGCCGCCAATCTTACCTTGAGACATAAAGATTCTCACCCGAAACGAACCCGTAAGAGCGTTGAACAGTGGACAAGTAGAGAGCTTGAGAACGGGAGTGCAGGGGTAAGCCAGAGGATGGAAGAATGGTAGGAGATAGAGGCCGGCAATCTTACCTTGAGACATAAAGATTCTCACCCGAAACGAACCCGTAAGAGCGTTGAACAGTGGACAAGTAGAGAGCTTGAGAACGGGAGTGCAGGGGTAAGCCAGAGGATGGAAGAATGGTAGGAGATAGAGGCCGCCAATCTTACCTTGAGACATAAAGATTCTCACCCGAAACGAACCCGTAAGAGCGTTGAACAGTGGACAAGTAGAGAGCTTGAGAACGGGAGTGCAGGGGTAAGCCAGAGGATGGAAGAATGGTAGGAGATAGAGGCCGCCAATCTTACCTTGAGACATAAAGATTCTCACCCGAAACGAACCCGTAAGAGCGTTGAACAGTGGACAAGTAGAGAGCTTGAGAACGGGAGTGCAGGGGTAAGCCAGAGGATGGAAGAATGGTAGGAGATAGAGGCCGGCAATCTTACCTTGAGATATAAAGATTCTCACCCGAAACGAACCCGTAAGAGCGTTGAACAGTGGACAAGTAGAGAGCTTGAGAACGGGAGTGCAGTGGTAAGCAAGAGGATGGAAGAATGGTAGGAGATAGAGGCCGCCAATCTTACCTTGAGACATTAAGATTCTCACCCGAAACGAACCCGTAAGAGCGTTGAACAGTGGACAAGTAGAGAGCTTGAGAACGGGAGTGCAGGGGTAAGCCAGAGGATGGAAGAATGGTAGGAGATAGAGGCCGGCAATCTTACCTTGAGACATAAAGATTCTCACCCGAAACGAACCCGTAAGAGCGTTGAACAGTGGACAAGTAGAGAGCTTGAGAACGGGAGTGCAGGGATAAGCCAGAGGATGGAAGAATAGTAGGAGATAGAGGCCGCCAATCTTACCTTGAGACATAAAGATTCTCACCCGAAACGAACCCGTAAGAGCGTTGAACAGTGGACAAGTAGAGAGCTTGAGAACGGGAGTGCAGGGGTAAGCCAGAGGATGGAAGAATAGTAGGAGATAGAGGCCGCCAATATTACCTTGAGACATAAAGATTCTCACCCGAAACGAACCCGTAAGAGCGTTGAACAGTGGACAAGTAGAGAGCTTGAGAACGGGAGTGCAGGGATAAGCCAGAGGATGGAAGAATGGTAGGAGATAGAGAACGTAAACACCGTTAAATAGTTCGGGTAATACACACCTAGTGATAGGCCTACACTCGTTGGAATGTACTCTAAAACCATAACAATATTATTGACGGATATTTTAAATCATGCCTTTTCAATTTTATTCCAAATTATGTATTTGTTACATAAATACCGAATATCTGATGGTGAGTACGTAGAAAATACCCAAATACATACATGCACACAACACACACACACACACACACACACACACACACACACACATATATATATATATATATATATTAAATATTATATTATATTATGGTGATATGTTTTCTTGTAATATAGTTAATAAATTAAAAATATTTTAAAAACAAGAATACTTTAATTCCATATATTATTATTGCATAAGAATAATATATGCATTAAAAGTATTCTTGTTTTTGAAATATTTTTAATTTATTAATATATATATATATATATATATATATATATATATATATATATATATATATATAATTATAATTATTCATATATGACATTAAATATGGACCATTTTAAAACAAACAGGTATTAACATATTAAAGTTTTACACGAAATTTTGATTGAAACCAATAAATCTTGTCAAGTCCGTACAACTACGTTTCCCAGATATGCAATTACGCTACTAAATTATTGCATTCGAAGCTATCATCGAAATTTAATTGCCACAAATGTTATAGGTTGTTCTTAAAAATAGATAGGCTATATTTAAACAAAAACGTTGGTTTTTTAGAACTGTAATAGATAAAAAAACATAGTAAACCTGTAATTGTTATAATTATTGGTGAAGGTTTTAAAACAACGGAAGAGCGCAACTGTTTGGTGTATCAGATGTCCATGCTGTACGCGTTGTATGTGCCTGGGAACGGCAAGCTCCAGGTACTTAGTGGCCTTCACTCTATTTTTACGCCACCTTTGTGACTCAAGACAAGATTGACTGGCTTTACGCACTTAGGTATAATTTTACAACTAATCCAGTCGTTCGAAAAATGTAGCAAAAAGCAAAAAACCATAAAGCAAATGAAAGAACAAAAAGGCACCTAAACGCACTGCACTACAACCAAACACTTTCCAGGTGTCGTGTCGGGGAGGAAGACACTCTTCTAAGCAGTGGAAGGAAGCCGCATAAGGCAAAGCGTGGCGTCTATTCATCGGTCGTTGGCAACAGTAATTCGTTCTTCAGCTGGTCGGGGGTACAAGACTCAGGGGAGCCCCACCAAACACTTTCCAGGTGTCGTGTCGGGGAGGAAGACACTCTTTTAAGCAGTGGAAGGAAGCCTCATAAGGCAAAGCGTGGCGTCTATTCATCGGTCGTTGGCAACAGTAATTCGTTCTTCAGCTGGTCGGGGGTACAAGACTCAGGGGAGCCCCACCAAACACTTTCCAGGTGTCGTGTCGGGGAGGAAGACACTCTTCTAAGCAGTGGAAGGAAGCCTCATAAGGCAAAGCGTGGCGTCTATTCATCGGTCGTTGGCAACAGTAATTCGTTCTTCAGCTGGTCGGGGGTACAAGACTCAGGGGAGGACAGATAGGCAAGGGAGGGGGAGAGCCACATAAAGAAGGGTCTCCTAGCTACTGTGGGCGTGCTGGCCTCTTTCTAAGAGGAAAATTTGTCGTGTGAACCCCTTTCATCGTCGTTTGGGCCTTATTGATGAGAATAACAGCTGCTTTATCACATAATTCATAAAATTATTTTCGAAAATAGAATAATCGCCCATAAAAAGTGCTGATTGAATGAATATGCTAATTTATTAAAAATGAGATATTTTCAATGTTATAATAATTTTTCTTTCGCCGTATTGAAGAAAGATAGATTTCATCAGCGAAATTATCTTAACTTGAACTAACCATAAGGGCATTCTGTCATTGTCCCACGCATGAATCGCCTTAAGTTTGTTTTGAACAATTCATTACGTCCTGTTTTTCTGATGATGGTTCGTAGCCGAGACTTGTTAGACATTTTATTTTAACAAAATGGAAAGAAGAGTGAACACAGGCAGGAGGGGAGGGTAACAGGACAAGAGCAGACCAACACCAGCACAATCACTGTCCCATTGGGAAACTACAACTGTCGAATTGTTGACACGTGAATGTTTATTCTACGCATACGCCTAGGCAGACAATGTAGCTGCACTGTCGTCGGATTACAGTATTTACACCGCAGTTGTCCGTCCGAACGTTTGTTACACTGTGGACGATGCTTGTAGCGACAAACTTCCCAGGCTGAAGGTGGAGTGACGAGGGGTGTCGCACTGCAGGTACAGACGCGAGCTCACCGACCTCTCGCAGTCCGGACATGTTCGCTTCTTCTTCTTGTCCCTGCGTCTTATTAGCTCGTGGGCGCATCTGAAACAACAATGGCGTTACTAGCAGAGACTGCGCAGACACCAAGTGTTTCTACTGCTCTAGACAAGTGTACACACCTTACAAAGCTTTCAGAAGGGTCGTGCATCACTAGATAAGGCTATTCTTTATCGTAAAACTTGCTAAAATGTACAACAAAAACTAAATAACATGAAACCAATAAATAATAAACAACAGAAATTACGTGGAAGACAATTATACTGATGAAACAAATGTTAAAACGACAGCATAAAAAACAAGGAATGCAAATTTGTAATATAAAAAGCTTAAAATAAATAAATAGAAAACATGAAAATAAACACAAGTATAACCTAAATGTTATTAAAAATATTTCTGAACGTACATGGACGAGTCAAGATATAAAAAACAGGCTTTTTTCCTTCAAACTACCAATTGTCACATGAAACTTTAAAATTACTAAATAATATTAAACAATTGAAAGAAAACCGAAATACAGAAAATCAGAAACAAAAACAAGTAGGCCTAATATAAATTTATGTTAATTTCTACTTAGCTCGAAAAAGAGAAAATTTATTTTAGTTACTTTTTATTAAATAATGACAATAATTATAAATAAAGTAACATAACCTATGCGTGAAACAGCTCTTCTACCACATATCCTACAGCATAAAATCAACTTTTATGAAATCATATGTTGTCAAAAGAGAACTCAAGTGAACGGGATATGAAACACAAATAAGTTTAAGACCACAAAGAAAGCTAAAATGTTTTAAAGAAATGCACCGACCTGGCGTGTAGTATGTGTGCACAGGGCAGCGCTTCCAGACTGTCGGCGTCAAACCCGAAGGGCAAGCTGCAGGCGCCGCACTGTAGTTCCAGCTCCTCCTCGATGCTCTGGGCGGCGCGCGCGTGCTCCTCGCGGTGCTCTTCGTCCCCAAGGCTCTGGTAGATCCGACACAGACGCACTCGGATCGTTCTAACCAACAGCTCCAAGGGACAATGCAAAATTACATTTCGTCATGTCATACATTTCATCAGATACACACACACACACACACACACACAAAACACAACACAACACACACACACACACACACACACACACACATATATATATATATATATATATATATATATATATATATATATATATATATATATATATGTAGAATATATATATATAGGAAGATGGTCAAAGCTTGTCATCAGGGGCTTCGTACACGAGAAAGGATCGAGTTCAGTACGGCTCGCGTGGATAGGACCACAAGTACATTATGAGGTGCGCAGTAACTAAGTAATAATAGCCGCAGCCGGTTGAATGAGTAAACAGCAAGGCGGAGGAATTACATATTCTATATTTTCTTCGTGTTTCTTGTTACAAAACGTAAATAGGATAAAATCAAATTAAAAAATCAATATGACACGCAAAAGAACATATAAAGTAGAAACACAATTCACAAGTTAAATTCAAGTCCTACTTAGGTCAACGAAGACAATTTTTATTTTACCTTTTTTTTATTAAATAATTATAATTAATATAAATATGTATTAACATATGACAGAAACATATATGACATCTTCCTTGACAAGATGGAGGGGTTTTTAAAGATAATCTCGCTGGTAATACGAGAATGAGAATCATGGTTCTCGTACCCAGGATTGCTTCCCTAAGTTATAACTGTTTCCCATAATAAAACAATACTAGTGTCCCTCTTGTGCCCCTTCCCTTCAATCAACAGAACGAAATTTAATTTCTTTAGAATCTTCCAACTTTACAGCGCAAAAACTATTTATTGTATTATCGCCGATGAGGATAATTATAAAACAGATAATAGTTTTTACAAAGTTAAATTAAACTCAAATAAAAAACTAAATGAAACGACAATCAAATGAAATAAAACTAAAAATATCATAAAATAATAAAAAAACGAACAAGGAAGAAATACAAAACAGAAATGTCGTTTGTTTCTAAAAGGAAAAGGAAACATGAGCAAAACAAAAAAACTATCATAAAAGAATAAATAGAACACAAAAACCACAAAAAATTACAAATTGTTTTAATGCTATCTATTATAAATAAATGTATGGAATAGTTACAGGCTGTAACTAGCCCCCAAGTCCGTTACCTGGACCGCATTTAATTTGCAGAAAGAGCATGGACACCCCTTTCTTTTTGCAGAAAGAGCATGGACACCCCTTTCTTTTTGCAGAAAGAGCATGGACACCCCTTTCTTTTGCAGAAAGAGCATGTACACCCCTTTATTTTTTCAGAAAGAGCATGGACACCCCTTTCTTTTTGCAGAAACACCAAGGGGAGGATTTTAATCAAAACGTAAAATCAATATTACAAAATTAAATTCAAGAAATATTTAAAACTAACTCTTATATATTTAATTTTTAAAATTAACTCATTAAAAAGCAGCATCCAAGTGAATTAAACAAAATATTCCATAAGAGAATAACAAAAAATTAAATGACATTAGAAAACATGTAACAGACTTTAAGTCAAGGCGCCTAGAAGCATCGGTTCCCCTAACGCAATAGAGTTACGTGTGATACTTACTTTAGCACCGATCGCCATGGCGACCTCCAACAGCCTCGTGTTGAACTCAAGCGGCCGACAGTTGCAGATCTTCTGCTGGAGACGGAGGGCCTCTAAGCACCTCGCCGCGCCGTCCATGGCTTCCATCTGGCACAGGCGGTCGCCCATGGAACAAGCTGACGTCATCGCGCTCTCGTACTGTCTGTACGCGTTCTGCAAAACACAAACCTATTTACCGAAACAATATTATAAAGGAGAGTGTAAAAAAGGACAGGTTTAATCTTAACACGACAGAAATCAACAAACGGGTGCAGAAAAATAGAGCATATACAAGAAAACTGTCTGTTAAAAACAAAAAAAAACAAAAAATATATAATGGGAAAAAAGCGCAAACAACAATGCAAGAAAACAAAACGTTTCAAAATAAGAGTCATAGTTAAGAAACAAATACAGAACAAGTATTATAAAGACATTTTTAATGTCTATTCTTACTCAGGACAACAAAGAAAATTTTATTTTAATCACTCTTTATTTTTAAATAAATAAAACCTCTAAACCACAAATAACATTTTATTTAAACCTTATGTACATTTCGATTGCCCAGCAATCATCTTCAGAGGTATTTAAAAAATACAACTAATCACTAGTTTTAATCACTCTTTATTAACTAATATAAATAAAGCAACATAACCTACGCGTTAAAACATCTGTTTAACCTCTTAACCTACAACACCTCTTAACCTACTTACAAAATCAGATGATTTATAAAATCATACGTTATACTTATTTAAGTAAAATGGGACGAAATTACTATATAGCATACCTTCCCCTTTTTGTGAAAGGTTTTTTTACCCTAATAAAATAAAATTAATTTATTAAATTTCATTAAGTAATTATTATTTGAAAAACTGTATTAATATCAATTGTTATCTACAACAAGTAAAAAAATGTACTTAAACTAGAGTAGAGGAATAAAAAGTGTTTTATTATCGACTAAACATTTGAACAAGATGTACATAGGGAGAGTGTGAACTAAGAGAAGGAATTGAAAACGCGTAATTATGGCTAAAAAAGGCAATATAAAGCCACGTAACGTATCTTAAAGTTGAAGTTAACAAGATGTCAAGAGAAATGAATAAACTAAAATGTTCCATCGTGCTCTTAAAATCTTTTCCTATAAATACTAGAGTTTAAACATGTAATTATTTATTTATATAAACATGTGGGTGTAAACATATTCCAGTAGGCAGCGACTGTCAAATAATCAGTATTTATGTAACGCACTCAGTATTATACGTAGCTGACCAAGTGTGTCCGACAACACACGGCGCTGAGTATACAATGTAGTAACACAAGAGCTTATACGGAAACAAGAAAAACATATAAGCAGGGTAAGAAGCTACAAAAAAGTAGTAAATAACTAAATATAATTTTTTCTTTTTTTTTCATATTAAATTAAACAATAAAAGAAAATGGGCATAATATTTACACAGAGAAATACACAGAAATGAAGAGTTTAAAAACAATAACATACAAGGAAAATTAACATAAACTTGAACGGAAATAGTAGATATGCGAGGAAAATGTAGAATAAAATATTATTTGAAAAACGTAGTCATTAAAAAACTATAATTAAAGCTAAAAAACATAAAAATGATATCAAAGGATAAAGAATAATTCAAGAAACAGTGCAAAAAAATAAATAAATTGAAAGTAAAAGAAATGACTATATTTGATTAAACAGCTGATTCTGGGTCACTCATACTGGATCTCAACTCAACAGGGGTAACAAAAAAGCATCATACTTACGCTAATTTCAGATTTCTTCCTGTAGATGTCACCCATAATCCTGATGCTTTTGGCATACGTTGACTGGTCCCCAGAGACAAGAGAAAGTCTGGTGGCTTCCTTAAACACAGAACGAACTAGTTATATAAACAAAAGAAATTTTATAGCCAACTCCTGCTTACGTTAACAAAGAAAATTTTTATTTTAGTTACTTTTTATTAAATAATTACAATAATATAAATAACGTAGCATTAAAACAGCTTTAACAGCACATAACCTATAACATGAAATCAGCTGTTTTATGAAATCATATGTTATCACTTATTTTATGCCAAATGAGACAAAACAACAATTTTAAAAAATTGTATTTGAACTTGAGCGGATGCGTAAAAAGTATTTTATTACGATTGAAAATTTGAACAATATATTTGTATATATATATATATATATATATATATATATATATATATATATATATATATCATAACGATATGTTAACATGGACTCTAAAGAGACCTATAATTTAAGTTTGTAAAATTAAGACTACAATGTAAATGACCAAGCTGGCATTACTATTACTTTATTTTATCATAAGTTCCCAGAAAGAGTTGTCAGTTTTAAGACGCAAGGGCGCTCAAAGAACTAGAGAAAAAACTTGGTAAAGAAAGTCAGTTGCAAAAGTGTTTGCATAAGATTAGTTGAATTTATGAATTCTGTTAGATCACAAGCTGATAACGGAATTGTAAGACAAGTCAAAGGCTTAGGAAACAAAAGGCAAAATGAGTAACCTAGAACAATTAGGGCAAGTGATTGTACCTCCAGAACCAGGTATGTTTACAGATACTAATTGCGAAAAGTGGCGAGATAGTGAAAGTCAGGGGCAGGGGACCGAAACCATAGAAACTATGATCCAGAATCCAGTAGGGACAAGTGATCAAAACATGGGAAAATTGGGTGTAGGCTTAGACATTAAACAAGTATTAATGGACCTAATCAAACAATCAAATAAAGATAGGGCAGAAGATAATAAGACCACTGCTAAAACGAACACGTTAATAAAAATTTTGAAAAATTACAAGATAGCATAGAGAAAACAAACGAACAAACAGTTGCTAAACATTATGAGGAATTAAAATAAGTGAATAATAATGAAGAAAAAAGCAAACTAGGGATCCGTTTAACTAACGAAGTAACTGAACTTGAAGATCAGCTCAACGAATCTAATAATAATATAAAGAAACCAATAATAAATTGACAGAAATTCTTGAGGAACTCACTCAATTGATTGTTGAGGCCAATAATAAAATATCCGCGGTAAATAATAGACTTGAAGAAACCATTGATAAACGTGTGACGGAGGTCGAAACAAAGACAGATAAAACATTTACTGACCTTAAGACAGATTGCGTTAATCACAGGGACAAACAAACCCAAGAAATTGCACATATAAAAATCAAATTTAATCTGTTGCAATTCATAGCAGAGATAACACTCTTATAGGACCACCAGTGAATCTAAATTTAACGTTTAGGGGAGTAGAAAGAGTGCCAATGGCCTTTGTACAAGAACTAATCGCGATGCAAGTGAAATATTATAAGGGAACAGAATTATATTGGATAGCCCAATACTTAAGGGATCAAGCGTTAGATTCGTGGAGACTAAGTCGACCAAACACTAAAAGTTTTGAAGAGTTCGTAAGGCGTTCAAAAAATAATTTGGGGGAGAAATAGTGCAAGTGTGAGTCCGATTTGAATTTGAATTTGAAGGGATCAGGCTAATAGAAGCTTAACAATGGTCGAGTACGTGAAAAAAACAATTATTGTTATACGCAGGCTTAGAACCAAGGTTAACTGACGCACAAATACTTAAAACTTAAGCGTTAGAATATATATATATATATATATATATATATATATATATATATATATATATATATATATATATATATATATATATATATATATATAGGGAAAAAGTGAACTAATAGTAGGTATTAAAAAACACTATATTGTTTTTTTCAAAGTGAATAAAAATTATAAACAGTGGTTAAACCAAAAGGACGAGTAGACTGTTAATAAGGATTTCTTCATAATGTTTGTATCTATGAACAAGGGTTGCACAAAAGGTTACTTTAAGGGTTGCTGCATGGTATAAAGCTAACGTACATATCCGCTTTGGACGTAACCTACACTACAGTAGTCGTGGGCGTCGCCCAGCTCGCCTTGCTTCCTGAGAGCGGATGCCATCTGCAGCAGCGCGGCCCGGTGGTGTCTGGAGTTCAGGTCCCCCAGCTGGAGGTTCCTGGAGAGGTCGTACGCCTTGGACGCGTACCGAGCACTTTTGTCCGCGTCTTGGAGCCGCCCAAACAGTTCCGATAGAGACACGTACACCTGCAACAAACAGACATCGTTACATCTCCTTTCCCTCTCGCTTCTGACGTCACGGCTACTACTTTTACGTATACAATGTTACCAGGGACATCTCGACATTCACTAGATCTCAATGGCTTCTTACAGTATAACCTTTGTTCTATGGTTCCATGTGGGTTTACTAACTTTATAGGAAATGTGTAACTCCTATGTTACAATGGCTTCTTACAGTATAACCTTTGTTCTATGGTTCCATGTGGATTTACTAACTTTATAGGAAATGTGTAACTCCTATGTTACAATGGCTTCTTACAGTATAACCTTTGTTCTATGGTTCCATGTGGGTTTACTAACTTTATAGGAAATGTGTAACTCCTATGTTACAATGGCTTCTTACAGTATAACCTTTGTTCTATGGTTCCATGTGGATTTACTAACTTTATAGGAAATGTGTAACTCCTATGTTACAATGGCTTCTTACAGTATAACCTTTGTTCTATGGTTCCATGTGGATTTACTAACTTTATAGGAAATGTGTAACTCCTATGTTACAATGGCTTCTTACAGTATAACCTTTGTTCTATGGTTCCATGTGGGTTTACTAACTTTATAGGAAATGTGTAACTCCTATGTTACAATGGCTTCTTACAGTATAACCTTTGTTCTATGGTTCCATGTGGATTTACTAACTTTATAGGAAATGTGTAACTCCTATGTTACAATGGCTTCTTACAGTATAACCTTTGTTCTATGGTTCCATGTGGGCTTACTAACTTTATAGGAAATGTGTAACTCCTATGTTACAATGGCTTCTTACAGTATAACCTCTGTTCTATAGTTCCATGTGGGTTTACTAACTTTATAGGAAATGTGTAACTAATATGTTACAATGGCTTCTTACAGTATAACCTTTGTTCTATGGTTCCATGTGGATTTATTAACTTTATAGGAAATGTGTAACTCCTATGTTACAATGGCTTCTTACAGTATAACCTTTGTTCTATGGTTCCATGTGGGTTTACTAACTTTATAGGAAATGTGTAACTCCTATGTTACAATGGCTTCTTACAGTATAACCTTTGTTCTATGGTTCCATGTGGATTTACTAACTTTATAGGAAATGTGTAACTCCTATGTTACAATGGCTTCTTACAGTATAACCTTTGTTCTATGGTTCCATGTGGATTTACTAACTTTATAGGAAATGTGTAACTCCTATGTTACAATGGCTTCTTACAGTATAACCTTTGTTCTATGGTTCCATGTGGATTTACTAACTTTATAGGAAATGTGTAACTCCTATGTTACAATGGCTTCTTACAGTATAACCTTTGTTCTATGGTTCCATGTGGATTTACTAACTTTATAGGAAATGTGTAACTCCTATGTTACAATGGCTTCTTACAGTATAACCTTTGTTCTATGGTTCCATGTGGATTTACTAACTTTATAGGAAATGTGTAACTCCTATGTTACAATGGCTTCTTACAGTATAACCTTTGTTCTATGGTTCCATGTGGGCTTACTAACTTTATAGGAAATGTGTAACTCCTATGTTACAATGGCTTCTTACAGTATAACCTTTGTTCTATGGTTCCATGTGGGTTTACTAACTTTATAGGAAATGTGTAACTCCTATGTTACAATGGCTTCTTACAGTATAACCTTTGTTCTATGGTTCCATGTGGATTTACTAACTTTATAGGAAATGTGTAACTCCTATGTTACAATGGCTTCTTACAGTATAACCTTTGTTCTATGGTTCCATGTAGGTTTACTAACTTTATAGGAAATGTGTAACTCCTATGTTACAATATCTTCTTACAGTATAACCTTTGTTCTATGGTTCCATGTGGATTTACTAACTTTATAGGAAATGTGTAACTCCTATGTTACAATGGCTTCTTACAGTATAACCTTTGTTCTATGGTTCCATGTGGGCTTACTAACTTTATAGGAAATGTGTAACTCCTATGTTACAATGGCTTCTTACAGTATAACCTTTGTTCTATGGTTCCATGTGGATTTACTAACTTTATAGGAAATGTGTAACTCCTATGTTACAATGGCTTCTTACAGTATAACCTTTGTTCTATGGTTCCATGTGGTTCCATGATACCTGTCTACAAATAGCATGTTGGGTATATAGCATGTTGGGTATACCGCCGCAATACCTGTCTACAAATAGCATGTTGGGTATATAGCATGTTGGGTATACCGCCGCAATACTTGTCTACAAATAGCATGTTGGGTATACCCCCGCAATACCTGTCTACAAATAGCATGTTGGGTATATCGCCGCAATACCTGTCTACAAATAGCATGTTGGGTATATAGCATGTTGGGTATACCGCCGCAATACCTGTCTAAAAAAAGCATGTTGGGTATATAGCATGTTGGGTATATAGCATGTTGGGTATATCGCCGCAATACCTGTCTACAAATAGCATGTTGGGTATACCGCCGCAATACCTGTCTACAAATAGCATGTTGGGTATATAGCATGTCGGGTATACCGCCGCAATACCTGTCTAAAAAAAGCATGTTGGGTATATCGCCGCAATACCTGTCTACAAATAGCATGTTGGGTATATAGCATGTTGGGTATATAGCATGTTGGGTATACCGCCGCAATACCTGTCTACAAATAGCATATTGGGTATATCGCCGCAATACCTGTCTACAAATAGCATGTTGGGTATATAGCATGTTGGGTATATAGCATGTTGGGTATATCGCCGCAATACCTGTCTACAAATAGCATGTTGGGTATATAGCATGTTGGGTATATAGCATGTTGGGTATATAGCATGTTGGGTATATCGCCGCAATACCTGTCTACAAATAGCATGTTGGGTATATAGCATGTTGGGTATATCGCCGCAATACCTGTCTACAAATAGCATGTTGGATATATAGCATGTTGGGTATATAGCATGTTGGGTATATCGCCGCAATACCTGTCTACAAATAGCATGTTGGGTATATAGCATGTTGGGTATATAGCATGTTGGGTATACCGCCGCAATACCTGTCTACAAATAGCATGTTGGGTATATAGCATGTTGGGTATACCGCCGCAATACCTGTCTAAAAAAAGCATGTTGGGTATATCGCCGCAATACCTGTCTACAAATAGCATGTTGGGTATATAGCATGTTGGGTATACCGCCGCAATACCTGTCTAAAAAAGCATGTTGGGTATGTCGCCGCAATACCTGTATACAAATAGCATGTTGGGTATATAGCATGTTGGGTATACCGCCGCAATACCTGTCTAAAAAAAGCATGTTGGGTATATCGCCGTAATACCTGTCTACAAATAGCATGTTGTATATATCGCCGCAATACCTGTCTACAAATAGCATGTTGGGTATATAGCATGTTGGGTATACCGCCGCAATACCTGTCTAAAAAGGCATGTTGGGTATATCGCCGCAATACCTGTCTACAAATAGCGTGTTGGGTATACCGCCGCAATACCTGTCTACAAATAGCATGTTGGGTATATAGCATGTTGGGTATACCGCCGCAATACCTGTCTAAAAAAGCATGTTGGGTATATCGCCGCAATACCTGTTAACAAATAGTATGTTGGGTATATAGCATGTTGGGTATACCGCCGCAATACCTGTCTACAAATAGCATGTTGGGTATATAGCATGTTGGGTATACCGCCGCAATACCTGTCTACAAATAGCATGTTGGGTATATAGCATGTTGGGTATACCGCCGCAATACCTGTCTACAAATAGCATGTTGGGTATATCGCCGCAATACCTGTCTAAAAAAAGCATGTTGGGTATATCGCCGCAATACCTGTCTACAAATAGGATGTTGGGTATATAGCATGTTGGGTATACCGCCGCAATACCTGTCTACAAATAGCATGTTGGGTATATAGCATGTTGGGTATACCGCCGCAATACCTGTCTACAAATAGCATGTTGGGTATATCGCCGCAATACCTGTCTAAAAAAAGCATGTTGGGTATACCGCCGCAATACCTGTCTACAAATAGCATGTTGGGTATATAGCATGTTGGGTATACCGCCGCAATACCTGTCTACAAATAGCATGTTGGGTATATAGCATGTTGGGTATACCGCCGCAATACCTGTCTACAAATAGCATGTTGGGTATATAGCATGTTGGGTATATAGCATGTTGGGTATACCGCCGCAATACCTGTCTACAAATAGCATGTTGGGTATATAGCATGTAGGGTATACCGCCGCAATACCTGTCTACAAATAGCATGTTGGGTATATAGCATGTTGGGTATACCGCCGCAATACCTGTCTACAAATAGCATGTTGGGTATATAGCATGTTGGGTATACCGCCGCAATACCTGTCTACAAATAGCATGTTGGGTATATAGCATGTTGGGTATATAGCATGTTGGGTATACCGCCGCAATACCTGTCTACAAATAGCATGTTGGGTATATAGCATGTTGGGTATATAGCATGTTGGGTATACCGCCGCAATACCTGTCTACAAATAGCATGTTGGGTATATAGCATGTTGGGTATACCGCCGCAATACCTGTCTACAAATAGCATGTTGGGTATATAGCATGTTGGGTATATAGCATGTTGGGTATATAGCATGTTGGGTATACCGCCGCAATACCTGTCTACAAATAGCATGTTGGGTATATAGCATGTTGGGTATACCGCCGCAATACCTGTCTACAAATAGCATGTTGGGTATATAGCATGTTGGGTATATAGCATGTTGGGTATATAGCATGTTGGGTATACCGCCGCAATACCTGTCTACAAATAGCATGTTGGGTATATAGCATGTTGGGTATATAGCATGTTGGGTATACCGCCGCAATACCTGTCTACAAATAGCATGTTGGGTATATAGCATGTTGGGTATACCGCCGCAATGCCTGTCTACAAATAGCATGTTGGGTATATAGCATGTTGGGTATACCGCCGCAATACCTGTCTACAAATAGCATGTTGGGTATATAGCATGTTGGGTATATAGCATGTTGGGTATACCGCCGCAATACCTGTCTACAAATAGCATGTTGGGTATATAGCATGTTGGGTATATAGCATGTTGGGTATACCGCCGCAATACCTGTCTACAAATTGCATGTTGGGTATATAGCATGTTGGGTATATAGCATGTTGGGTATACCGCCGCAATACCTGTCTACAAATAGCATGTTGGGTATATAGCATGTTGGGTATATAGCATGTTGGGTATACCGCCGCAATACCTGTCTACAAATAGCATGTTGGGTATATAGCATGTTGGGTATACCGCCGCAATACCTGTCTAAAAAAAAGCGTGTTGGGTATATAGCATGTTGGGTATACCGCCGCAATACCTGTCTACAAATAGCATGTTGGGTATATAGCATGTTGGGTATACCGCCGCAATACCTGTCTACAAATAGCATGTTGGGTATACCGCCGCAATACCTGTCTAAAAAAAGCATGTTGGGTATACCGCCGCAATACCTGTCTACAAATAGCATGTTGGGTATATAGCATGTTGGGTATACCGCCGCAATACCTGTCTACAAATAGCATGTTGGGTATATAGCATGTTGGGTATACCGCCGCAATACCTGTCTACAAATAGCATGTTGGGTATATAGCATGTTGGGTATACCGCCGCAATACCTGTCTACAAATAGCATGTTGGGTATATAGCATGTTGGGTATACCGCCGCAATACCTGTCTACAAATAG
The DNA here is from genome assembly GCA_036971475.1 of Prosapia bicincta. Classification (NCBI taxonomy): domain Eukaryota; kingdom Metazoa; phylum Arthropoda; class Insecta; order Hemiptera; family Cercopidae; genus Prosapia; species Prosapia bicincta. The sequence goes on along the minus strand of JBAIZL010000009.1, from coordinate 50,351,741 downwards.
CATGTTGGGTATACCGCCGCAATACCTGTCTAAAAAAAGCATGTTGGGTATACCGCCGCAATACCTGTCTACAAATAGCATGTTGGGTATATAGCATGTTGGGTATACCGCCGCAATACCTGTCTACAAATAGCATGTTGGGTATATAGCATGTTGGGTATACCGCCGCAATACCTGTCTACAAATAGCATGTTGGGTATATAGCATGTTGGGTATACCGCCGCAATACCTGTCTACAAATATCATGTTGGGTATATAAGCACGCTTTAAAAACACCGCATTGTGAACACACAACCACACTGTGTCTATCGCCTGTATTAGTCCAGATAGGATAGATCTGGGTATGAGAAAGCAATTTCACCGACCTTCTGGTGACTGTAAGATGCGTCGGGGTTTGCTGCCATTAATGTTAGGAGATGTCGACAAGGCGGTTTGGCGCACGCAGCGTTAACCTACGCTTGCTATTAATTTGCAGCAAGTGTGCAGTATGTTTTTATTATACATAATTAAAACCTCTTAAGCCACAAAAGCTGTTTATTTAAATCCTAACGTACATTTCGATTACAAAGGAATTATCTACAAAGACATTTTTACAAGACTCATTTTAAAAAATGTTTGTAGATTAATGTTGATTAAATAAACAACTATATTAAAAATATATAAAAGTAAAACTTATACATACTGTAGCATACAAAATACAACCTTTTTTTTAAATAAGTAAAAAACGCATGAAGAAAAATGCTTCTAAAATATTTTAATTATTATATATTACAGTAATAACTTTTTCAGATGTTTAAAAAAACAATTAAAAAGTGTTTATATAATTGACTTCTACTAGCACGGAGAAAGCTTAGGGATAATACACTGGTCCGGGAATAGGGATAATCATTGTTCCAGCACGCATGCCTACTCTCCAGCAGGAGTCAGAGTAAAGAGTCTGTCTAGTGGTGTAAACCTCGGCCGAGATGGAGGACATCTGCGATAGATTTTAGCTTTTTTCTAATATATTCCTCGATATTGTAGAATTAATGTAATATTTTATCTTAAACAATCGTATAAAAAGCTAATTAGAAAAGTACAAACATGTCGCCAAAAGAAGAAGACACCTCGATCACCGTAATGGAAGAGCGGATCCAAGAAGCCGGACGTTTAGATTCTAATCAGTTATAGACAAGAACCCTAACGCCACATAAATGAAATATGAA